>CM056200.1:122727816-123153396 GCA_029692085.1 Gymnothorax javanicus | reverse complement strand
GGCTGCAGGTGGAGGTGCTGAGGCGCTGGAGGCTGCAGGTGGAGGTGCTGAGGCGCTGGAGGCTGCAGGTGGAGATGCAGAGGCGCTGGAGGCTGCAGGTGGAGATGCAGGCGCTGGAGGCTGCAGGTGGAGCTGAGGCGCTGGAGGCTGCAGGTGGAGGTGCTGGAGGCGCTTGGAGGCTGCTGAGGCGCTGGAGGCTGCAGGTGGTGGTGCAGAGGCGCTGGAGGCTGCAGGTGGAGGTGCTAATATATTAGTGAATCAGCTGAAAGAACATTTTGCAAGTAATTAAGTTAACTGGCATCAGCTGTGTAACATGATTGGCTATAAAAGGGATGTCTTAGAGAGGCTGGGTCTCTCAGAAGTAAAGATGGCCAGAGGCTCTCCAACCTGTGAAGGCTTGCGTAAAAAAATTGTGGAATATTTTAAAAACAATGTTCCTCAACGTCAAATTGCAAAGGCTTTGAAGGTCTCATCATCAACAGTGCATAACATCATCAATAGATTCAGAGAAACTGCGAAAATCTCTGTGCATAAGGGACAAGGCCAAAGACCTTTACTGGATGCCTGTGATCTTCGGGCCCTCAGACGCCACTGTATTACTTACCGGCATGATTCTGTCATTGACATTACTAAATGGGCCCAGGAATACTTCAAGAAACCACTGTCTGTAAACGCAGTCCGCCGTGCCATCCATAGATTCCACCTAAAACTCTATCATGCAAAAAGGAAGCCATTGTTGAGCATGATCCAGAAGTGCCGCCCTGTTCTGTGGGCCAAGGCTCATTTAAAATGGACTGTAGCAAAGTGGCAAAGTGTCCTTTAGTCAGACGAGTCCAAATTTGACATTCTTTTTGGAAATCATGGGCGTCGTGTCCTCCGGGCTAAAGAGGAGAAAGACCACCCCTCCTGTTATCAGTGTTCAGTTCAAAAGCCAGCATCTCTGATGGTATGGGGATGCATTAATGCATATGGTGTGGGACACTTGCATGTTTTAAAAAGCACCATGAATGCTGAAAGGTATATAAAGGTTTTAGAGCAACATATGTTCCCCTCCAGATGACATCTATTCCAGGGAAGGCCTTGTGTATTTCAGCAGGACAATGCAAAACCACATACTGCAGCTATTACAACAGCATGGCTTCGTAGTAGAAGAGTCCGTGTGCTGAACTGGCCTGCCTGCAGTCCTGATCTTTCACCGATTGAGAACATTTCGTACATAATTAAACGAAAAGTCCGTCAAAGGAGACCCAAAACTCTTCAGCAGCTGGAAGCCTATATTAAACAAGAGTGGGATCAAATTCCAATGGCTAAACTCAAGAAACTTGTCTCCTCAATGCCCAGACGCCTCCACTCTATGTTAAAAAGAAGAGGGGATGCTACATCATGATAAACAGGCCCCTGTCCCAACTTTTTTGAGATCTGTAGCAGCCATCAAATTTGAAATGAGTTCATTTTGTGGCTAAAATTGTAAAATTTCTCAGTTTCAACATTTGCTATGTTATCTCTGTTCTATTGTGAATAAAATACTGGCTGGTGTGATTTGAAAGTCATTGCGTTTTGATTTTATTCACAATTTACGCTTTGTCCCAACTATTTCAGAATTGGGGTTGTAGATACATTCCAGAAACATTGGACTTTGTTAGGACAAAAGTGAGGCTATACTTGCTCACTGATCTTAAAGCCAATTTTGAATTACCAGTGTGCAAGTAGAGGTGAATAGTACATGCACTTAAACCGAAACGTGTCCATGGGCACAGAGCGAACACTAACACATCAAGCTGCTGAAGACATTACTAGGACCACCGTGCAGAGACCCAAGATGGCTACAGTAGCCCCTGCTTTTCTTGCTGCTCTGTGGACTCTTGCAAATCATGAGCCTTATAGAGAGTTAGCAGACTAATTAAACTGCAGTAAGTCCACTCTTTGTCAATGTCTTCACAGTTGCTGCAAGCTAATGATGCAACATCTGGCCTTCAAGAATGCTTGGTCCACAGGTACAGCTGTCCAGGTGTCACTTAAACTTACAGTCTTGTGCAGATTAATTGGATAAAGATGCTTGTCAATTGAATGAGCTGAATGGAATGGAGTGCAAGCAGCTGTGGCAAGTGATGGACGTTTTACATAACCACTTCAAAGATCACTGCATTGTACCTTTTAGCCATGTTTCATTAATTTCCTTGACTTGTGCGATGAAACTAATGTGATTGCTTCATCAACACAGTACTGTAACTGTGTTGGACTGGCCTGGTAATTCACATGACCTCAATCCCATTGAGAATGTCTGGTCCATCATCAAGTCAAGGCTGCAGCAGAAGGGCTGCACCACAAAAGCTAAACTCATCGATGCAGTTGTCCTGGTGTGGCATTACGACGAAGAAATCAAGGCAACCTGCAAAAACCTGGTCAGCTCCATGCCAAAACAGTTGGGACAGCTTATCAAGAACCGTGGAGCACACATCTCGTACTGAGTGCTTAATGTAGATGCTATTAAAGTAATAACAAAGGATTTCAGGCTTTATGTTCGGTTTTTCCCACTCCAGCCTGCTTTTTCCCAATTAATTTGCGCAGGACTGTAAATCAGTACTATCAAGTGGTGAATTTCCCTGTGCTTTGTCTTTTTAGGCTCTGTATTCTGACTGCCCAACATACTTCAGCACTCGGTGATGGGTTGAGAAGACCATACCCAGCTTTGTTAGCTGCAAGGAAGAGGCATTCTCTCACCGATGAAGCTTTACTCTTGCTTCCTATTTCAAATGGCCCTGTTATATTTTTACATTGTTACCAACTGAGACCTGGCTAATCATTAAGGCCTTATAGTTTACATGAGCTGGTTAGTAAGCTCTCCACCACTTTGACACGTAACCTTGAAAATGTTGAAGCACGGTAAATACTAAACCAAACACTTCAGTGGCTCTCAGTTTCAATTGGCTCTTTGCCGAAAAATCACTAGTGTTGTTTGTCTCCTTGCAAGGGATTGACGTGCTTATGTGATACTTGTACAACAAAATGCATTGGGCACTTGACTGCAGTTTCGTCTCCATTCTAGCCTTTTCCATGGTCAAGGGGGAGTTTTTCATTACCTGGGCCTTCAGCTGATTCATTTGTTACCACTTAAACAGTGGAGATAATGTGTCATTCCAATGGGTGGCTAAGTCAGGCACGGAATGATTATTCAACACCTGAATATACAAAGACTGGGTGCAAGAGGGCAAAGGTAGAACAACAACTTTGAAGGACAGCTCTGCCTTCTACATGCTTTATGGCTTACTGAGCTTTTTCCCACTAGGCACATTATCATTTTTGTGTAAACTTACACAACACTTTCATTAAAAGACACAAACATTATTTACATAGAGATAGGCCAAGTATCTTGTCTTATTTTGACAGTATTTATTATCTGGTACCATTAAGGTTATTTTAGTATGCACACAGAAAATGTAGGAAGCTCTATAGAGCAAATCAATATAGAAGAAATATCCAATTCAATTCAATTTTATTTGTATAGTGCTTTTCTCAGATAGACTGTCACAAAGACGATTTGCAGTGAGAGATTAAATAAATGAAACGGGCAGTGCCCAGCCTAATCCCCACTATAGCAAATGAGGCAAAAAAAATAAAATAAATTTTAAAAAAACTTCCAGTAGGGAGAAAAATCCTCAAACAGTGGTGAGAAAAAACTCCCCAGTGGGAAGAAATCTCAGGAGGAACCTGGCTGTAGTGGGGAAGCCCATCCTCTGCTGGCGAGCTAATTAATAATAAAATGAAGTGGTAATAAAGTTAAGTTAAAGTCCATTAAAACTGATAAAGGCTGTGTCTGAAATCAAAACAGGCACGAGACATTTATTAGCTTCAGGCGCAAAAATTTTTTTTTAAATTGGAGACCAAGCAGCGCAGGAGACCTTTTTTTTTTTTACACAGGATGTAAACAGACATTTAGGTACTATTAAAAAGAATAATGATGAGTTAGAGGACAAAAAATAGATGACGATATTAAAAATTTATGGCAAATTTTATTATTTAAACAATAATGGTAACAAACACAGTGGGAAATATACTCTGTTCAATTATTACAGAAATATGTCCAAATCCTTCAACTGAAGCTGAATAGGTCCGATTTAATTTTGCGACAGCAATGACGCTATTAACAGCTGCGACAATACGAGCCAGGTAGTGTCCGAAAGCGTTTCTTCCCTCTGCCAATGAGCTCATTATATACGCCCTTTCCGAATTGAGCCCCTAGCTCCTCCCCCTACACACTTCCCCTTCGTTTGCGCGTTCTCGGGAAGGGTGAGTCAAATTAAGTGCCATCCGAAAGTAATTAACCCAAGTGGAAGTGGGTTATAAAACCGTATAAAACCCTTCAGCGTCGAGTCAGCACCGATGCTGACTTGTCGAGGGTGTGCACTACAAAATACTGCTCGTCATGGAGGACAGTGCTTACAAATGTGAGTTCCGAGTAACTGTTTGTACACATGTGTGTTTTGCTCCTCTAATTAGCCTACCGATTAGGCTTTTGAATTGAATAGGCTAGCCGCCATGCACAAGTTAAAAATGTAGTCCTTTTCTTGTACACAACATATAAATGTGATGTATTTTCATGGACAACAACAAAGTTATAATTTGAAACAAATAATATAGCTGCAAGCAGCAATGGGGTGGCCTAGCAGCGTAGCAGGTCAGCCCGGGTGACCACGGTAACATGCTTGAACTGTCAGATACATCACTGTTTGCACAGTTGAGAAATTTAAGATTAAATCACCACTAATTGACAGTTATGTGCCTGTTTCCTGTTTCACAGATTCACCATCAATTTTGATTGGTTTTGAGGATTAATGACCAACAGCTTCATGAGCCAATATAGAGATGAGGTCCTGAGTTCAACTAATGAGTTTGGTTTGGTTATTTGAAAGTGTTGCTAAGATATGACTTCACTTCCTGTGACTTGATTATTTGCCAGTGGTCAAAGGTCACCAAATTAAATAGGTCTTCTCCAGACTGTGTTGTAATGTCCTTATACCAAGTTTCGTGTTGATACAACAAAGCTGGCGGCTTCTCGGATAATTTCAGTTGTCTGTTATGGCCAAATGGTTTGGATTTGAGATACCAAACTCAACGGATTTCTCAGGCTTGGTCTGGAGATCATGTGAACCAAGCTTTGTAATGATCAGATAAAGCTTGTCATTTCTGTAAATTTAAGCGCATTTTGTACAAAATTCAAAATGGCCGCCAAATTCTGATGCATACATACACAGTCTTCTAGAATCTGTCTAGGGATGTCCAACAGCATCAGGCAACACTGGAATTAAGGCTTATCTCCAAACATATCAAGAGATATCAGCTAAAAAATGTTTTTGCTAATTATAGCGCCCCCCAGAAGTCAAAGCTCACGTAATTTTTTATGCCTCCCCAGGGGCAGGTCTTGAGACTAGGAACTAAGTTTGGGTTTGATTCGTCAAAGCATTGCTGAGATAAGGCCTCACATCCTGTTTGGCGAATTTGCAGTCGATTTCGATTGGCTGTTACGGCCAAACGGTTTGAATATGAGATACCAAGCTCCAGACACTTCTCAGGCTTGGTCTGCTATTCATGCATGCCAAGTTTCGTAATGATCGGACAAACTTTGTAATTTCTGTAAATTTAAGCACATTTTGAACAAAATCAAAATCTCCACCAAACTCTGGTGCATTTTTACACAGACTTCTAGGACTTGCTTGAGGATGTCCAACAGCATCAGTACACACTAGAATTAAGGCTTTATTCCAAAAAGATCAAGAGATATCCTGTAAAATATGTTTTTGCCATTTATAGCGCCCCCCACAGGATAAAGGTCGCGGTCTTTTTTGAGCCTCGCCAGGAGCAGGTCTTTAGCCTATTTACCAAGTTTGGTGCTGATAGGTCTAAGGGTTGCTGAGATATGACCTCACATCCTGTTTGGCGGCTTCGCCGCGAAATTTCATTGGCTATTACAGGCAGACGGTTTTGAATATCTAAACGGCTTTTAGTATCGTTTGTGTGGCTCAGTCTGCAGATTCTATGAACCATGTTTAGCTCAAATTGGACAAAATTTTTGACCCATGAAACTTTTGAAAGCTTTTGCTAAAATTCAAAATGGCAGAAAATCCAATTGGGTGCCAAAGACCTCATAGGATTCGTTGAACTCGCTGTGACCCAAGGATTCCAACGATACCTCATTTCTGGAAATCGGAAGAACGGGTCAGAAGTTCTGAAGGTGAATGCAGGTCAAAATTTGACCTGTTGGTGGCGATAGAGCTTTTGAGCTAGGGGCATGAAATTTTATCTTCTTGATCATGGTACTTTTCTGAATGAGGATGCCAAATGTCAACATTTAGTTATGTACGGTTGTATAATTTTTGTAAATTTAAGCAAATTTGGGACAAAATTCAAAATGGCCTACAAATTCTGACGCTTACATATACAATCTTCTAGGATCTGCCTAGGGATGTCCAACAGCATCAGCAGACACTGGAATTAAGGAGTTAGTCCAAACAGATCAAGAGATACCAGCTAAAACATGTTTTTGCTATTTATAGCGCCACCTAGAGGTCAAACGTCACGGAATTTTTTGTACATTGCCAGGGGCTGGTACTGAGACCATGTACCAAGTTTGGGTTGATAGGTCAAAACATTGCTGAGATATGGCCTCACTTCCTGTTTGGCGGCTTCGCTGCCAAATATCATTGGCTGTTACGGGCAGAAGGTTTTGAATATCAAAACGGCTTTTTGTATCATTTGTGCGGCTTGGTCTGCAGATTCTATGGACCACGTTTCGCTCAAATCGGACTAAATTTGTGACCCGTGAAACTTTTGAAAGATTTTCATTAAAATTCAAAATGGCGGAAAATCCAATATGGTGGAAAATGACGTCATAGGGTGCGTTGAACTCGGCTTGGCCCAAGGATTCCAACAGTACCTCACTTGTGAATATCGGATGAACGGGTCAGAAGTTATGAAGGTAAATGTATGTCAAATTTTGACCTGTTGGTGGCGCTAGAGCTTCCGAGCAAGGGGCATGAAAATTGGTGTGAGTGATCAGGGGACTGTCCCTAACAAGTCTGCCAAATCATTTACATTTTCCCGGGTAAGGGTCTAGGGGCTGCCATAGACTTTAATGGCGGAAGAAAGCGGAAGCATAATAAGAAAAGCTAGAAACACAATGGTTGCCTTTGCAGCTTCGCTGCTAGGCCACCAAAAATTTTATGGTCTCACGTAGTGTAATGGTTAAGTCGCTACTATTTGGCGCCGCTGGCCCGGGTTCAAGTCTCGACAAAATAATTAGCCTATTCATGTTTTGAATGAACGTCAGTTCCTTTACCGCCCACTGTAGGGACGTTTGTCTGAAAGCAGGTTGCCTTATTTATACCCTTCCCATTACGAAGGGAACTCAATTCATGTCGAGAATGGTGCAGAACTGGATCAATATTTAAATGTTAAATAGGCTAGGTATAGTTACAAACTATGAGACTGCACACGGATATTAAAAGGAAATAAGAAACCACGGACTGGGGTGGGCACTCATACATATTTCTATCATATTTTTCAGTGACCTATAACAACTATGTCAAAGTGGGAGTGCAGCATTTCCTATTACATGTGTTGGCAATGCAATATTTGCTCAACATAAAACTCAGATTAACAGCATGTTATGTGTTCTCATTTCCATCAATTACTGTACATTATGAAATTAAAACATGAGTAAAACAGCAAAAAATGACTAAGATTTAAGGACAAAAATGCATTTGTAGACAAGGGCACTCAGAGAGCGCAGCACCTCCACCCAGGGCCCTAACCCTAACCCTTACCCCTAACCCGGATCACTCCCAAAATGTCATCTTGTATATGTTCTAATGATGACCTCCGGTGGTCATATGAGACACTGCGCCTCGAGATTTGAAATGCAGTATCAAACAAATAAAAAATTCCTGGATCTAGAATCCCTTCCGGATCTAGCCCAAAATCTAATGGGATCTAAGTTAATCCAATTCTCACCTACTGTGAAAATTTTGTGTAAATCCGTCCATTAGTTTTTCTGTAATGTTGCTTCCTAACTAACAAACAAACAAACATACAAACAGATTCCAACGATTACATAACCTCCTTGGCGGAGGTTATTAAGAAAGAACTAACGAACTGCACTACATTTGTTCTTCCATTAGATAGCGCTATCAGCCTCTCTTATTACCTGGTACAAACGCGCATCTTTCTTACTCTGTCCCGTTCCGTGTTTGCAACCTCTGCAGCCACGCGCAGCACCTCTCCAGGGTCGCGCAGCCGGGATGCTCGAACGATTTTTCGCGCATCGTCAGAAAGATTCTCGCCAAATTACCTTTTAAGCTTTCTGAATATCACCAACAGGTTCAGCTTTTTTGGAAATTATTTAATAATCACAATTTCACACCACGTAATTACACCATTATGGAATAACAGATATGTAATTCATAAAGGAAAATCTGTTTTATAAGAACTGGACGGATCGAAATATTTGGTGTATAATGAACCTATTGGATATAAATGGGGATGTATTGTCTCATAGAGATTTTTGTTGTAAATATGACTTCATTTGTAACCTCCAAGAATTCAAATCTCTTTTCAAAATTATACCTGATCCATTCTTGATTCTTGCAAAACAAATATCACTATACTGTCAATTCCAGTCCCATCTCCCCACACTCTTCATCAAGGGAATTCATTAAGTTCTTCAAATACCCAGTTCAACCAAAATCAAAAGAAGTACACTACAAGGTAATGAATAATTTTCACCCTTCAAGTGAATTTCTAAGCTCAGGATTTGGTTTTGAAAGGAATAAATGTGTCTTCTGTGATGAAGATGCTGAAACAACGGAGCATCTCTTTGTTTCGCGCTCCCATACTCAGTTGTTTTTGAAATAATTTATAGATTGGTTTGGTTAAAAAAAAAAAAAAAAAACTGCGATGCCTACAATTGGTCATGATGATATCATTTCTGGTGTGTTGTGAAAAGATAAAAAAAGTGGATTTAATGGTAAATGTGTCACTAATTTTAGCCAAATTCTTCATACATAAAGCAAAATGTGTGAGGACCCCACCCATCTTTGCCTGTTTTCATAATGAAATTGAACTCTGTTAAGTCCCTGAAATAAATGAAATCGAAATATGCGAAAGATCTCTGTTCAATACTAGAAGAAGACCCATCTGGTGTTATACCTTAAAATTAATTATTCCCCGGTAATAATTTTTAATTAATTTATTTATTTTGTATATTTAAGTATGATCCTTGTTTCTTTATTATTATATTTTATTTTGCTTAATCTATTTTTGTCTTACTCTGCTTTATCTGTCTTTTAAATTTCTTTTTTTTATATTTACTTTTTTCTATATCGTGTTGTCTGTAAAGTTCAGAATTTGTTAATTTTAAAACTGTATCAATTGCCTTCATATTATTGATTTTATTTAATTTAATGATAGCACGAATTTACGTCAGAAAGCTTCTCGCGTAAGTTTTCGGGAATCTCGTGCAACCGCAGACCCTGCTTCTCACTCTAACGCACCCTTGGTAACTCAGGCGACCTGTCACTGCGCAGGTCTGTCTGCTTCTCGGGCAACCACCAGTCGAATACTGCCATTGGCGGACAAGTGTTTCAATATAACCTGTCGTCCACTAGCTGGCTCGCTAGCCGGTTACTACATATCGGATGTTTAAAAATAAATAATGTTCCTGCTAGTTAGATTGGATTCGTACAGTTGACACCAGTGTTTCACACTCATAGCAATTTTTGGCATAGTCATGGTTTATTCATGACACTGGCCTATTTTATGCTGTGGCAAACTTGAAAGAAATAAATAGCCGGGTAACGGAAGATGTGGGTGTTCGGGTACGGATCCTTGATTTGGAAAGTGGATTTCCCGTATGAAGATAAGCGTGCAGGCTATATCCGGGGGTTCAGCCGCAGATTCTGGCAAGGAAGTACTGACCATCGTGGCGTGCCAGGCAAGGTAGCTACTGATGTTCGCTGCATGTCTGTCTATTGCCTACTTTTGTCAGCGTCAACGTTTGGAAAAGCAGCGATCTAGCTGTGTAACGTTACCCTTTGAGACTGACGTGAATAGCAGTACAGATTCATGGCATCTCGGTTAGCCAGGGAGGTTCTATCATTAAGCGAAGTGGAAAATGTCAGATACACCGTTACTTTCAAAGTTTTACACTAAACAATAACGTTAGGTTCATAGAATTTGAATTAAAGGCAAGTTTTCTTCACTGGCGCATGAAATAATTTAACTTAGGCCATGATTGGCGCGATGGTAAATAAATACTAATCATACTGGCTATAATTAAAATGCATTGGAGCTTCGTTGTGATGAACCACCTCGGAAAACGTAATCGCTGGATCTGTTGTCGGCTTACATAAGATGACGTTGATTTACTGACGTGCTTTAGGGGATAGTTCAGAGTGCATTGTGCAAATGCAATAAAGAAAGGAAAGAAAAACACGCTGTGGAATTCAGCGGGACTTAAAAACTATATGTAAGGAAAATTTTGCCTATTTTTTCTTCCCCTCTAGCCAGGTCGAGTGGTGACGCTTGTGGAAGACCCGGGGGTAAGCAATTGACAACGCAATTACTGTTGGATTGACATTCCATTAACATCGCTGAAAATGGACACGTTTAGCGCTGCTTAAGGATCAGTGACGAATAAGGAGATCTTGAGTTTAGTTGGCCAGTTCTGTGAACTTTAAATTTGCCTACTAACTTATTTATATTTGTTAATGCACATATAAATACTTCTTCACTTTGCTCCTCTTAATTAAATTTCGATATATTGGCTATCATAACAATTACACCAATGTTGGGAAGCCAAATCTGTCAATTTCAGTGCTGTGAAAAAATATTTGCCCCCTTCCTGATTCCTTATTTTTTTGCATATTTGTCACGCTTAAATGTTTCAGATCATCAAACGAATTTTAATATTAGACAAAGATGACCCAAGTAAATACAAAATTCAGTTTTTAAATGATGATTTCATTTGTTGAGGGGAAAAAAGCTATCCAAACCTACCTGGCCCTATGTGGAAAAAGTAATTCCCCCCCCCCCAACCTTGTTAAATCATGAATGAACTGTGATTAACCACATTTGTTTAGTTCAATTTCACTAGCCACACTCAGGCCTGATTACTGCCAGATCTGTTGAATCAAGAAATCACTTAAATAGAACCTGTCTGACAAAGTGAAGTAGGCTAAAAGATCTCAAAAAGCAACACATCATGCCGTGATCTAAAGAAATTCAAGAACAGATGAGAAACAAAGTCATTGACATCTATCAGTCTGGAAAGGGTTACAAAGCCATTTCTAAGGCTTTGAGACTTCAGCAAACCACGGTAAGAACCATTATCCACAGATGGAGAGAACTTGGAACAGTGGTGAACCTTCTCAGGAGTGGCTGGCCTACCAAAATTACTCCAAGAGCACAACGATGACTCATCCAGGAGGTCACAAAAGAACCCAGAACAACATCTAAAGAACTGCAGGCCTCACTTGCCTCAGTTAAAGACAGTGTTCATGATTCAACAATAAGAAAGAGCCTGGGCAAAAATGGCATCCATGGGAGACTTTCGGGACTGACGAGACAAAAGTGGACCTTTCGGATGGTGTGCATCCCGTGACACCTGGCGTAAAACTAACACAGAATTTCATAAAAAGAACATCATACCAACAGTCAAACATGCTGGCGGTAGTGTGATGGTCTGGGGTTGCTTTGCTGCTTCAGGACCTGGACGACTTGCCGTAATTGATGGAACCATGAATTCTGCTTTCTATCAGAAAATCCTGAAGGAGAATGTCCAACCATCAGTTTGGGACCTCAAGCTCAAGCGCACTTGGGTTATGCAGCAGGACTTCGTAAACCTTTCCAGACTGATAGATGTTAATGACTTTGTTTCTCATCTGTTCTTGAATTTCTTTAGATCATAGCATGATGCTTTGCTTTTTGAGATTTTTTAGCCGACTTCACTTTGTCAGACAGGTTCTATTTAAGTGATTTCTTGATTCAACAGGTCTGGCAGTAATCAGGCCAGGGTGTGGCTAGTGAAATTGAACTAAAAAAATGTGACTAATCACAGTTAATTCATGATTTTAACGGGGGGCAATTACTTTTTCACATAGGGCCAGGTAGGTTTGGATAGCTTTTTTCCCTTAATAAATGAAATCATCATTTAAAAACTGCATTTTGTATTTCATCGAGTTATCTTTATTTAATATTAAAATTTGTTTGATGATCTGAAACATTGAAGTGTGACAAATATGCAGGAAAAAAAAAAAATCAGGAAGGGGGCAAATACTTTTTCACAGCGCTGTATATGGAAAATTATAATTTTATTGTGGAGTAACAATTGCAAGTTTACATTATCATTTTAATGTAGTCACCTATAGGCTTCCATATGTGCCACCTGTCCCACCCTCTACATGACTGTGATGCAGCACGTATTGAAGTGCAGTTTGCTTTGCTCTGCAGGGCTGTGTGTGGGGTATTGCCTACAAGCTGCCAGCTGGACAGGAACAGGAAGTGAAGAAGTACCTGGACTACAGGGAGAAAGATGGGTACAGGGTGATCACTGTGACTTTTTTCCCCAAAGATCTCCATATGGGTCCTCAAGACACGCTCCTTTACATTGGGTCATGTGATAACCCAAACTTCTTAGGCCCCGCCCCCCTAGATATCATCGCCAGACAGATCCTGAATTCAGTTGGACCCAGTGGCCGGAACACGGAGTACCTGTTTGAGCTCGCCGAAGCCATACGCCATCATCTGCCCGAGGATCCAGACGAGCATCTTTTCTCCCTGGAGCGGCTCGTTAGGCAGCTGCTCCAGGAGGAGGGAAACTGAGAGATGAAGGGAGCAGTAGGATCAGAGGGAGGGGTGAATAAACTATTCCATCCACTCTCAGCAAGGAACATTCCTATAACCTGGAGAAATTCCAATCCATTAATCTATCACTAGTTTATTACTGGAGAACAAATAAATCCATCAGAAGTATGGTATGTCCTGGTTGTCTTGACAACATCTAGAACTTCTTGATATGATTGCAAACAAGAGTATGCTTTTAATGAGCAGGTGCTGTGTAAACTGATTTGTGGTCAGAGTCGGCTAGAAGTTGAGCTGTTCGATGCCTTTAGGGTGTCCGAATAATCTACTGTCTCTCTCGTACATTGTATATCAGTGGAGTGCCATGTTTAAGACAAATTTTTATTGAAATGATTGCAATTATATTGTAGCGAATTAATAGCAGTTGTCAGGTACAGTATGGGTCAGATGGTTGTCTAGTGCACAAAATCAAAAAAATGTATGTCCAATATTGTTTTTAAATTATGAAGGGAATTAAAAATGGCTTCCTCATGATTTTTACCCTTGGGCCAAACTTTGGCCAGAGGGGTATTGTCGTCACCTGCGTGTCTCTCTGTCTGTCTGTCGTCTGTCCATGACTTTGTCCGGGTCAGTACTCAGCATCTAATGATTGCAGCTTCACCAAATTTGGTATGGTAACTCACTATGGCCCATAGATGTGCAACATCAGGTTTTTTGCTGGATTTGACCTTTGACCTTAGCGCTGTGACCTTCATCGTGGAAATCTTGTCCGGCCAAGTACAAAGTAGCTATTGGTCGTAGCTTCGTCAAATTTGGTATGGTAACTCACTGCGACCCATAGACGTGCACAGGCAGAGGGGTATTCAGCAACGCGTTATGTTCAAACTTTATGCCTAAGTGTGAATGTATACACTTAGCTGCTTCAGACTGGTTGTCTGCTACACCAAGGGTTAGCAGCCATGGTTTGGGAGTATGAATGTTCCTGGTTTTTGGTCCTGCTGAATCATTGTTAAATAAAGGGTGCACTAAATCAGCAGAGCAAACAAAGGTGTGCAATGTGCCAGTGCTGCTCAAGGATTTAGTCATTCAGAAAATCAATGTTTTTAAGACTTTGATGGGGAAAGAAACAAAATATCTCTGGAACTTGAGAGCCTATGTCATCCGTCCCTCCCTTCGGTATAGATATTTATCTACAGTATATTGATAATTAGATTGGTGGGCTGACTCCTTGAAGACTGAATGACTAATGGAAAGGGGACGCACTACGGGCCCAATTTTTCTGCATGCGCTACGTCTGACAATGCGGGCACAGAAGGCAAGCGCCTTAACCTAAATGAGACAGTCCGGTCGCCCGTAACCGCATGGGTGTAGCCCCCCGACAGCCCGCTTCTCCCCTTTTTTGCGCATTATTCGGCCAATACTGTCGCCATGGCAACCAAAATCGAAAGGTGTCAACTGAAGTGTAACCCACGTCCATACTAAATATGGAAGTAATCGGTCAAAAATTACAGCCTGTACAGTGTCCACAAGGAAGTGTCTACGGATCAGGTGGTGGCGGAGATGACAAGCATGAATCCATAGTAGCCGCCAGACTTCGTCCCGGGGGCTACGATAAGCAGAGTCAACTAGCCAACTACATGTGGACCTTCCACTTGTGCATAACACATGATGCAGTGATCCAATTAAATTCGACAGATGAGAAACAAAGTTGTTGACATCTGTTCTGCTCTCAACCAGAAAATCCTTAAGGAGAACATTCAGCCATCAGTTGCAGAAATAAAGCTCATTTTTCACAAACTTTTGATTGTAGTTGTTGCCGTATAGGGTGGCACAACCAGCTATTCGGTTTAGGTTTAGGGGGGCAATTATTTTTTCATGTGGATGATATGGACTTCGTAAAACACCTTCAATAAATAAAATGAACATTTGAGATCTTCATTTTGTGTTTACTTACACTGTCTTATATTAAAATTTTTTGGATGATATGGAACATTTACTTATGACAATAAGCGAATGCAGAAGAAATATGGATGGGTAAATACTTTTTCATTGCACTGTGTGCATCTTCAGTGTTCATGGTGTCTGTACATATATATAAAATACATGCTGCGTGATAGTTTCGTACTCTTTGAGAGATCTACACTCAGGAAAAAAAATAAATAAAAATTTGCTCTAATATCATATGACCATTTACAGTTAGCGCCATAATTCATTGCACAGGGAAACTTTCTTTTGTCATTGTGCTTGTACCTCGAGTTTGAAATAATACTATGAGGTTGAAGCACAGATTGTCAACTTTGTTTTAATCCATTTCGAATGATCTTTTTACCTTTTGTACATAGCCCCCCGATTTTCATGCGCATCAAAAACAACTTGACAGTTTAACGCAATGGAGTTTCATGCATAATCATTTTTAATATTTTGTCCCATATTCTTTGCACGCTATGACTGCTTGAAGTCTCAGATGCATAGACATCACCAGACAAGCAGTATCCTCTTTGGTGATGCTCTGCCGGGCCTGTACTGCAGCCATCTTTAAGTTCCTGCTTGTTTCAGACTTTTTGCTGCCTTCTCATTTTCTGCATGTAAAATACATGTTCAGTTGGATTCAGATGCGACAATTCACTCAACTAACTGAGCCAAAATAACAAAAATGTGTCACTTTTCAATTGTTTATGCTGCTCACTGTACAGGTACAGATTCACTGTGTGGCTGTTCTGCTGAGTCTTGGGCTTCTGTAAATATGACCCCAGATGCAGGGGATTTGTTCGAACGATGTTCAAATCACGAGTGGTTTACCTGTTGCGTTCCTTCTTCTGTCCATGGAATATGTTAAAGTTTAGTTTGCCATGTAATATGTCAAATCACTACTCTAAATAACAAAAATTGCAAATTGAATGACCCACAGTCATAGAAAGGGCAATTGGTTGATCTCTACTTTGGCGGGGGACAAGGCGGCCCTTTTGAAATACAACCCCAATTCCGAAATAGTTGGGACAAAGTGTAAATTGTGAATAAAAACGCAATGACTTTCAAATCACACCAGCCAGTATTTTATTCACAATAGAACAGAGATAGCATAACAAACGTTGAAACTGAGAAATTTTACAATTTTATCCACAAAATTAGCTCATTTCAAATTTGATCGCTGCTACAGGTCTCAAAAAAGTTGGGGCAGGGGCCTGTTTACCATGGTGTTCCATCCCCTCTTCTTTTTAACACAGAGTGGAGGCGTCTGGGCATTGAGGAGACAAGTTTCTTGAGTTAAGCCATTGGAATTTGATCCCACTCTTGTTTAATACAGGCTTCCAGCTGCTGGAGAGTTTTGGGTCTCCTTTGACGGACTTTTCATTTAATTATGCGCCAAATGTTCTCAATTGGTGAAAGATCAGGACTGCAGCTAGGCCATTTCAGCACACAGACTCTTCTACTACGAAGCCATGCTGTTGTAATAGCTGCAGTATGTGGTTTTGCATTGTCCTGCTGAAATAAACAAGGCCTTCCTTGGAATAGATGTCATCTGGAGGGAGGCATATGTTGCTCTAAAACCTTTATATACCTTTCAGCATTCATGATGCTTTTTAAAACATGCAAGTGTCCTACACCATCAGAGATGCTGGCTTTTGAACTGAACACCACGCCCATGATAACAGGAGGGGGCGCCCGGTCTTTCTCCTCTTTAGCCCTGGGTTCAGGACATGTCTTCCCCATTCTTCTCCCCAACCTTCCTGCCCATGATTTCCAACGGAATGTCAAAATTTGGACTCGCCTGACCACAGGACACTTTGCCTCTTTGCTACGGTCCATTTTAAATGAGCCTTGGCCCACAGAACACGGCGGCGCTTCTGGATCATGCTCAACAATGGCTTCCTTTTTGCATGAGAGAGTTTTAGGTGGCATCTGTGGATGGCACAGTGGACTGTGTTTACAGACAGTGGTTTCTTGAAGTATTCCTGGGCCCATTTAGTAATGTCAATGACAGAGTAATGCCGGTGAGTGATGCAGTGGCGTCTGAGAGCCCGAAGATCACGGGCATCCAGTGAAGGTCTTCGGTCTTGTCCCTTATGTACAGAGATTTTTCCAGTTTCTCTGAATCTTTTGATGATGTTATGCACGGTCGATGATGAAACCTTCAAAGCCTTTGCAATTTGACATTGAGAAACATTGTTTTTAAAGTATTCCACAATTTTTTTTACGTAAGCATTCATGGGTTGGAGAGTCTCTGGCCATCTTTACTTCTCCCTTTTATAGCCAATCATGTTACACACCTGATGCCAGTTAACTTAATTACTTACTAAATGTTCTTTCAGCTGATTCTCTTATATATTAATTGCTTTTTCAGCCCTTCTTTTGTCTGTGTCCCAACTTTTTTGAGACCTGTTGCCGCCAGAAAATTTGAAATGGGCTCATTTTGTGGATAAAAATGTAAAATGTCTCAGTTTCAACATTTGAAATGTTATCTATGTTCTATTGTAAATAACTTATTGGCTCATCTGACCTGAAAGTCATTGCATTTTGATTTTATTCAAAATTTACACTTTGTCCCAACTATTTCGGAATTGGGGTTGTACCAGTTTGGTATTTTTTTTCTGATGTATTGAGACCACAGACATCCATTTTAACCTCAGAATTGGTGTGAAGACATTATCAATTAAATTTAAGATGGAGAGACCTATTGCCTGATTATGAGTGGCTGTAAATAGGATCGAGACAGTATAACACTCTCTGTACAATCATTTTTACCAGTATCTTTGCATGCTTCTATACGAGTAGAATAAGTGAAAACTGCATGCAATCATACCCTAACAAGTTAGTACTCAAATTACATTGACTTCTCATTAATAATTGAAAATTGTCAGTAAAATATTTTTTTTTCCCTCTGATTGGGTGAAGCAAGGGATAGTATAATGGCATTAGAGGGAGCTGCAAATCTTTCACAAATATCTGAAAGTGAAGCAAATTGTTCCCTTTAAAAGAGAAGTCTGTAACTTGCACTTTTCTTTCTCAGTTTGAATGGGATACCCTGCAGTCAGACCGAACCATGCAAATGGAGCGCAGCATGTTTTCTGCGACCCCTCGAGCTACACGCAGGTTTCGCTTCTTCTTCATCATCTGAATTTCCTGTGAACTGTAGCCGTACGGCGTAATGCTGCCCTCCACAGTTCATTACAAGACACAATTCAAATCTCACCATTCGCGCTCACGCTCATACCTATGGGCAATTTAGTGTCTCCAATTAACCTAACGTGCATGTCTTTGGACTGTGGGAGGAAACCGGAGTACCCAGAGAAAACCCACGCGAACACGGGGAGAACATGCAAACTCCGCACAGAAAGGCCCCAGGCCGACGCAGGTTTCTCGCTGGTAGGGAAAGTCATCACATTTCTGCGCTGCCGATACCAATCGAATCATTCAGCGAACACGGCCTGTGTGTCACCCGAAATCCCTCGATGCCACCAATACATCTCTCAGAGGCCTCTTGGATTTGTAGTTTTGAACTACCAGCATGGATACAAATCTGGCTAAGATTCACCCCTTGCTATTTCTTCAGTCATAATTTTTGGTCGTTTAAAATGTAAAGATTTTTTTACAGATTTACGGAAAGATAATTTTCTTGCTTTCTGCCAATTTCGTGTTGCTGACATGCAGTCATTCCTGGACTCAAATACCCAGAATCCATATCGCATTGACTGGCAGGATATGTAACCAATGAGAGAGGTTACAATAGACAGGAACTAGAAGTAAACGGGAGGAGCTGCCCTCTCTGTTGTGCGGACCAATAAATTTGGCTACTGTCCGTCGGAGAATGTCTAGTAACAGTTTATTTTGAGTATATTAGATTACATTGGACCTAACTTACCGATCAGCAAGAAAAACCTGATTACGTTGAGGTACTTTTTTGCATTACGAGGTTCTATTAATTTTTTAGCTCATGTTTGAAGATTGTGCGTAAACATTCAGCTTTGAAACTGACTCACCGGTGATTTCCTTGTGCAACCACCGGCAACTTTAGTGAGCCTTTTAATTGCCGTTTTTTTTTTTTTTTTTTTTTTGGGGGGCTTTAAGTTAAAACCCAGTCTCTTTATTTAGTTATTGATTACTTATGTTTGAAGTGCGCATTTCTGCTATTTGGCTTGAGTCTGTTAGTTTTTGTGGTGGTCATAAACTCAAAATAATCTTGCTATCTATAAATACTGAAAATTGACCTAAGTCTGACAGGAGAGATGCACGCAATATTTTTGACGCTATTAACTTCAGCAGCGGGGTCTGACGATCCTGTACAACTGCCAGGGTCTGGCACCATCCTTCCTCAGCTCACCCAGTGTGCTGTTGAGCTGGTCTGCAGCTGACGCTTTTCGTTAGTCACCCCCCACTCTGTTCATCAGTTCGTGATTTTGGAGCCAATTCAAATACGTAGGAAGACCTCACTGGCTAGCATTTAATTTTGCTCGCGTGAACAGTGCTGTACTTAAATTTCTGGCTTTTTTCTTTAATACGTTACCTTCACCATTTTATTTGAGCGTGCGCGCGCGTTCTTCGTGACATTACCTTTGGCAGATGTCAGTGCTATTCTGCACGTCTTCTGTTCACAGCCCTTGTTCTTGCCTTCATTGTCTGACTCAGCATTTCTCGGCCTTCCTGTTTAGGATTGTGCTAAATGGAGCACGCGTGCTGAATGAAAAGATTGTGAACACGAATTAAAATTGCATCTTTTTTCACCATCTTATAATTCTCCCCATCATTGGCATTGACTCTATAATCCTCTTGTGCACCTCTTGGCTGGTACTGTTGCCCCATAACAAGAGGAAAGATCCTGGCCTGGGTCTTTCTGGGTGGAATTAGCATGTTTTCAGTTCTCACTCTGCGTGAATTTCCTCTGTAAACCTTACTTTCATCCAACAGTCCAGTGGCATGCAGTTACGGGAAATCGAGGAGTCTAATTAGTCCATCAGTATGAGTGTGTTAGGCATTAGTTTGCATGGTCTGCGATGAATTGCCGACTTTTCTAGGGTGTATTCCTGCCGCTCACCTAATGTCTGCTGGGATAGGCTCCAGCTTCCCATGTCCTGCCAATGACCAGGAAAAAGCAGGATCAATGATGGACTGATGGATGAATGGACAGACTTTGTTTTGCTCAGGGAGTACCGCATTTCATCTGCCGGTTTAACTTTGGGATCTAAATTTACATCCACATTTGAATCTTTTTCCGAACTACAGGTGACGCAGCCGCAGTTAACGGGATAAGATGGATTTTTCAGAGTGTTACCAGCACACATGTTCCACTGTAGCCTTGGCCGCTCGAGAAGGGAACCATCGTCTCATGAGCGAGCTGATTCAGAAGGGCTACAGCATAGACGTCAGCGACAACCGGGGGTGGAACCCGCTCCACGAGGCCGCTTTTTGCGGCTCTCACCGTGCACTCGTGCGCTAATAAAAGCAGGTAAGGAGCGCACTGGACGGTTGGTCTTTAGCCATATATATTAATGAAGGGCACTGTTTTCAGCTTGCTCTGTTTTCACACCTCAGCTAATGAGTCATTTACTGCAGTTGATTACACAGTTCATTTGCCTCACTTCACTTCTTGGGTCCGAATACGGTGCTAATTTTTGCTGTGAAAAACAAAAGCCAGCAAACCTTGTAGCGCTCTTGAACAGGGCTGGGGACAGCTTTAATATGAGATGTCCTCGATTTATGTTATATCAGAGGAACGGAAAGGGATAAAAGGGGAAAAAAATCAATGTAACTTTGGATAAAAATTGGCCAAACCCCCTTTCGTCACGTTGACTGTTATGAATTTTTGTTTGGCCTTTTAGCATCATATTCTTACTGATGACTTGAGGACCAACTAACAGTCCCTGCAATTTTTTGGCTTGGCCACTTTCTTACAAGATACTGTGGTACTGAAAACAGGATTATCATTATTCAAATAGGAACGATCTGTGAAAACATCACAGTGATGTAACATTGTTTTTGTCCCTTCAAGTTCTTTAATTTTTGGATATTTTAATAAGGTGCAAATTCCAGGGTCAAAATGTTGAAGTCGTCTACAGTATTTTGTTCCTACAGCACCGGTTTGCCAATTGGGTCATTCCGTGCGGAATCACCCAGAGCCTCCCAGGTCACCATCTCAGAAAATTCTCAAAAAATTTCTCCAAGTAGCTACATATGAGGGATGATCACATGCAAATTTTTTCCCACTAATTCCCAGTAGTTTTTTAATTATGGCAGTTTAAAAACTGGATGCCACGCCCACTTTTAGCACTCCGAGTGACATTTTAACATTTTCTTGTTTTCAAAGATCAATATCTCTGGAATGTTTCCATCTATAATGCTGAAAATTGGCATGTGTAATATTTAGTGACTATATATTAGGGAATAAGTGTCAAAACTTCCATAGGAAAGATAGATCCTGTTTTATGGGTTGCTGAATATGGCACTTTGTGCTGTTTCAAAATTTTTTGGCAATGTTTACAGGGCTCTAGAGCGAAGACTACTTTAGTGATTGTCTTCATGTTTGAGAATTTACTTTATTAAGTTATTGACTTCATGCAAATGAAAAACTGTGAAGTCAAACAAAATGCTGATGAGCTATAGCTTCAAAAAAATTGGACCATTACGAAAAATGATCAAAAATGCCCTTCGGTCTACATGAGATTTAGGCATGTGGGCAACTGCCTAGGAAGTTCATATTTTTTTTCCTAGAAGGAGATATTCTATCCCAAACTGCAGTAAAAATTTTATCTTCTAACTCAAATGAGATCAACTCAAAAATATGTTTATGTATTGACGTATAAAGCACATTGATCAGTTGCAAAAAAAAAGTAAAAGAAATAAATGCATGCATTGGTATACTACACTACTGTACTAATACTGCAATAAATACAATATAGGTGATCTTTTATTCTACACCCAAAAGTCTAACATTTGGTTTCAAATACACAAGCGTATATTATTGTAGTACTTCTGTATGCCATTACACATATCCTGATACGGTATCATCGAGGTTTCACATTTGGTGAAAACAAAACTTAGATGACTGTTTCATATATTGTTAACCGTATGAGCATTCATGATTACAGTGTCATCTGCAGGGAGTGTTTCTGTACAGGTACAGCAGGGATGTGTAAGACACATGTATTGATAGTATTTACCTTGTTTTCACTAACTGAATGATATATCGATATTTGTGCCGGTCTTCTTATTTAAACTTTTGAAAAAGTTCAGAGACTTTTGTGAGGTCTCTTTCAGTCAGCTTATATTGTCTGCCACTACTTTGAACCATCAGGGGTGCTTCTACTGCACACAAAACATGCCGTAATGGTACCCAGCATTGGTCTTTCTTATATTCAGGAGACCAAGAGGAACTATTGCCTTTCCCTTGTTTCATAAAGTTTACAAAAACATCCTGTTCATTTTCATTCCTCTGCATTATATTACCAGGATACCACTTATCATCATATATACAGGCAGCATATTTTCCAGGCTGGTACTGGCTAATATCACTGTACCGTGTGGTGCCAGCAGATAACATAACATAACATAACATAACATGAGTGGCGAGAACAGGCCGTTCAGCCCAACTAGGCTCACCAGTTTCTTTATACTATTGTGAGTATCACTTCAGATACTCAATGACTCAATGGTATCTAGCTTTAAGTCAAGCCTGCTCTTGAAAACTCCCAAGGTCTCTGCCTCCACAATATGGTCAGGCAAGCTATTCCACATCGAAATTACTAGATGGATTGTCCTGGTCGCTATCAACAGAGCACAAGTTAACGATCATAAAAATCCAATCAGCTGATACTCTTCTCATCTCCATTTTCATGTTAGAAACAGGTATGAATGAATGATGGGAACGAGTGCCAACAACAGTTTTAGCATCACTAAAACGTTCCTGCAGTTTAAACAATTCAGCATTTTGCTGAGTGTTGTTACTTGTGACAAAAAAAATGTATTCCTTGAATATTCGCAGTGGCCCAATTGTACATTTGCTCAGCAGTGAGAATTTGGTTTTCTACAGTCGCCTGCAAACTTGCTCTAGCTACCAATCGTTTGACTGTCCCTCCAATTCCATCACATGGACTTTGTCCGTGTCTCATGGCAAAGAGATGCCACTCAGCTGAGAGCCCATAATCTTGCTCATGGAGGCACAGGTTTGAGAAGTTCTTATAGTTCTTATACTGACTGGCAGCTCCATCACTAAAGTAAAAAATCTTTTTTACAGCTGGTCTTGTTTCTCTGATATGTGTGAGCAGTGTTGTGATAAATGCATGTACACTCACAGTATCATGTTTAAGGGAATCTGATATAATACAGAAGGACAAACATTCAATACCTGATGCACACTTGTAATATACCACAAATGGATAGTCCCTCAAGTAATTGGGTAAGATTCTTTGTGATAGAAGGCTTCTCTAACACAACTGATGACTGATGTAGTTATTTATTTATTTGGGGGGATTTTCGGTGACGTATGTGTGTTATAAACATTTTTTCCACACTTTAGAGACTTTTTTAAGTTCAATATACAATAATATGAGGGTTTTACTTTAAACACTTAGTCTTTTGGAGGGAAAATGAGAAATAGTACAAACCACAATTTGGACATGAATATTTTAGATAGGCCACGTTTAACTAAATGTAAGGCATTTTGATCTTTACTTCTGACCATCAAGTCATGTGAGTTAGGAGATAAAATTTTTACTCCAGACTGGGGTAGAATGTCTCTTTCTAGGAAAAAAATATGAACTTCCTAGGCAGTTGCCTACATGGCTAAATCTCATGTAGACTGAGGGACATTTTTGATCATTTTTCGTAATAGTCCAAATTTTGTTGAAGCTATATTTCATCAGCATTTTGTTTGACTGTCATAGTTTTTCATTTGCATGAAGTCAATAACTTAAAGTAAATTCTCAAACATGAAGACAATCACTAAACTAGTCTTTGCTCTAGAGCCCTGTAAACATTGCCAAAAAATTTTGAAACGGCACAAAGTGCCATATTTAGCAACCCATAAAACAGGATCTATCCTTCCTATGGAAGTTTTGACACTTATTCCCTAATATATAGTTACTAAATATTACACATGCCAAGTTTCAGCATTATACATGGATGCATTTCAGAGATATTGATCTTTGAAAACAAGAAAATGTTAAAATGTCACTCGCGAGCACTAAAAGTGGGCGTGACATTCAGTTTTTAAACTGCCATAATGAAAAAACTACTAGGAATTAGTGGAAAGAAATTTACATGTCATCATCCCTCGTATGTAGCTACTTGCAGAAATTTTTTGAGACTTTTTTTGAGATGGTCACCGGGGAAAATATTGGAATTTTGGGTGATTCCACACGGACTGACCTAATTCTACAATTCTTCAGCCGAGAGTTCTTCACTGAAATCTGCTGGCTGGTGTCAGGTCTTCAAATCATATGGCTGGACTTTCACCCTCTGGCTCTGCGCCTCTTTGGTGTTCACTGGGTTGACTTGACCACTGCATTCGTGTTCGCGGAGTCCACTGTGAAAACGTAGGCGATACATAGGGCCCTTGGACACTATTTTTTCTCAGTTGCTTTGGCATATTTCTCGAATCGTCTGATGCTTTTGCAAAACAGTAAGTGGGTCATTCCATATGAACTCAACCAAAGTACAGAAATCTTCCATGGTCACCGACTAGGATTTGGCTCCAATTTATTTTCAGAGTACCTCTATATTCATAATGAACACATGCTAAATTTTAGGCTCCTACTCCAAGGGGTATGGCCCCCCAGAAATCAGGGGCCACGCCCTATTTTTGCCCTTGCGAATCGCAAACGTTAATTCATAGAAATTTTGGAGGCCAGTATCTTTGGAAAATCATAGGTATGGGCTGAAAATTGCAACCCAGGGTAATTTGGATCCAGGCTTTTAGAATCTCTTGTCAAAATGTATCTATCTCTTTTCATTTTCAGGATATTGGCCTCTCAAATATGAAACTTTTTATGGGCGTACATCAAAAATTCTGTTTTCAAGGGCCCCTTATGAGGCCAGGATCCCTTACAGAGGCTAAATTGTGCTGGATTCCTTCTATCTGAGGACAGATCTGTCTGTACAAGGATGATTGACTGCACCCAAGGCATAATAGTGGAGTCAGGAGACCCTGAGAAGGGTACCGGCTTAAAAATTCCCTTCTTTGCCAATTTTGGATTGGCAAATTCACCATGTGGGCAGTTACACATAGTAATGAAACTTGTTCTACATAAATGTATATATGTTGGCTTTATTAGTTTAAAATTACTACTTGTTTTCTCATCTTCTTCACTATTTAAAGGGGACCTACTATGCTGATCCTTCTTTTAATACATATTAGTAATGTTATAATGTTGGTTGTCCATACTCAACCTCTGAAAAGTTTCTAAACATAAGATACAGGGGTTTTGCCGTAATCCAAGAACGTGATTTCGTGAACGTGATTTCCTCTCTGAACAGCTCCTCCCGAGATCTTCGCGAGATCTGGGCAAAACCTGACGTCAGGTTGTGCTGTCCAATTAATACAGACCTAGCCAGAGCCAACCACGGCGTTGGACCTGCCCACACCGGAAACTATTCTAGCCGGCACTAACAACGGCAGATCATACTATGCCTTAGTAGCGTCTACACTTTTGGAAATACAAAAGAAGAACCGCAGATCATTTGAGGTGCAGTTTTGTCAGTATCTCTCCCAAAGCTGCTTGTCCATTTACTTTTGGATGCTAAGAAAAAACACCTATTTCTCTTCCAAAAGACGATGCCACCAGAAATCAGTGGGTACCTTTTTTTTGTTTGCTGGCAGCAAATAGCAGCGACCAAAGGGAACGTTAGCTGATTGTGCTCAGCATTTCACCAAAGACAGCTTTGTTAATAAAGGATAATTCGACACAGGATAAAGCGTTTCAGCTGCTTCTCAAACCTGAAGCAGCTGCATCAATCAAGCGCCGGAGCCTGGCTGTAAGTAACGATATAACAGCAAATAATGTAAGTGAAGCTAACGTGTTACGGGTGGCTACTGGCTAGCAGGACCGCTAACGATAGTTAGCACTAACAACTGGCCTCAAGCGCAGGCTTTCTAAAATATCTGAAGATAAATCCTGGATCGGTCGCGACAGTCCGTGACTCACAGACACATGAGCTGCAAGTTGCTTTTACTGCATAAGCCAACCTGACGTGATAGCCAATTGATTGTGGATGTAGCACTGCGGCTAACGTAGCCAAGTTACTGTTGCTAATTTTTGGCCTAAATATGCAAGAGTGATATCAGGGGAAATTCTACAGAAGGTATGTGAACGTAAACCTCATTTGAAGCTAACTTTTTATACTTGTTTTTAATTTGGATGCTTAGTACAACTGTCCACGGTAACGGAACTTGCTGCCTCTGAAACCTGTATTGCAAGGGTTTGTCTCTGCGGTTGTTATGACCGCTCAGTTACCAGCCACTACATGTTACTTTGCGTGCCGTGCTAATTATAAATGCTCCTGGTTAACTTATATGCCATAATTCTGATCGGTATGCTTGTGTTCTTCCGGTAAGCATCAATGTGACAGTTTCATCATAACATTGCCCGATTGTAGCCACTACAGTTGAAGCTAACCGGAGAGGTGCAGTTAGACCAGACGTTGGTTTTGCAGAGCTTGGGATAAGTGTTTGGGTTTGTTTACGGCTGCTTGTGATCGCTTCACTTATCCATGACCGGGATCAGCCGGATACTTCACAAATGTCTGGGCAAGCTCTCTGGTGCTACCAAGAAAGCAGTGCGAAACGCAGAAACTCTGCAGTGTCTGGTATAACAAATGATTTCTCTGCACTACCGTGACATTATTTCATCCCCCTTTAGAAGTTGTTGTGGCTAATAAAAAGCCGAAAAAGGCAGAGATTAAATAGGAAATTCTTTCCTGTAGAAGTGATCGATTTGCTAGCTCCACATAAGCAACTTGTCCGCTCTAACGGAACTTACGGTCTGTAAAACCTGTATTATGTTCATAGCATAACCGAGCTCTCTCTAGCTGTCGCAGACTATCCATAAAGCTGCTTTCACATTGGACGAAAAAACGAATTTTTCCAACAGATTAGCCCACATTCAAAGTCAATGCAAAGACGCGAATACAGCCTTATGGGCGGGCGTTAAGCAGCTTTCACACCGGACAGAAACTAATTTTTTTCACGACAGGTTACATTCAAAAAGTCAATGCAAAGACGCCTTAAATACGAGCACGCCAAGCCGCTTTCCACACGGACCTTGAAACAAAGTTTTCTTGCGACAGATTACATTCAAAGTCATGACCGCTAATCAGCTACTGCATGTTAGTTCACGTGCTCTGCTAATTAAAAATGCTCCTGGTTAACTTATATGCAGCAATTCTGATCGGTATGCTTGTGTTACTTCGGTAAGCATCAATGTGACAGTTTCCTCATAACGTTGCCCGATTGTAGCCACTACAGTTAGTGATCTCTTCACTTATCCATGACCGGGATCAGCCTGATACTTCTCCAATACCTGGGTAAGCTCTCTGATGCTACCAGTGAAAGCAATAGGGAAGCGCACAGGCTATAACGTGTCTGGTATCACAAACGATTTCTCTGCATTGCCATCGATTGAATATTAAATTCTTTCCTGTAGAGGTGATCGATTCGCTAGCTCCACATAAGCAACGGTTCACGCAGACGGAACTTACGGTCTGTAAAACCTGTATTATGTTCATAGCATAACCGGAGCTCTAGCTCGCTCTCGCGCACTATCCATAACTCGCCCATTCTCCGTGAGGAAACACTAGTCATTCCAACGCAATGAGTAAACCATTACCACGGGCAATTCGAAAAAATTGGCCATTTAGCCTGGAGCTTTAAACCCCTCCGTCATATACCAGCACAGAAGCTGTTCGGCTCCACGCTAACGACACACCACAGTTATGCACGCCAACCAGCAGGTCCTTATAATACACACCGCAGTCCATAAGCTGTTGGTCCACTTTTAGCTGCTCCTCACTGTCTATGTTTCCCTCTAAACTCAGACCCAAAACATTTCTCACGGTCTCGGTCTAACATGTTACACTTGGGCATGTCGACCCGTTCTACAAATGTGTCTATATGGGGTAGTTTCTGGCTTTCCCTCAATCCTAGCTATAGAGTAGAAACACCGGTGTACTCACCACTGTTGCCGTAGCAAACTGTAGCCGATAGCAAATTTGAGCTTGAGTTGCCAGATTTTTGCACTGCATGCTCTTCTTTTCGCATACACAAATTTTTGTTTTAGAACAAGTTCATTTCATTAGATCAGTTTTGTGTAGCTGAGTACTGTTGTGTATTACACTGAGCTTTTTAGATTCCGATTTCAACAGTAGGAAAAAGTTTACTGGGAAAAGTAAATACTGCACAACACTGTAGTACACAGAAAATGGATATGGACATTTGTATGTACACAGTAAATTTATTTGTGTAGCAATTTGTTCCATGTACTGTAAATAAAAAATGCATCTTTGATCTTTCATGTTAAGTCATATACATTGAACAGAAAATGTGCCACAAAATGACATCCTTGCAAAAAATCAAAAACAAAAGAAAACAAAAATCCTGGAACAATGAAAAAAAACAGCAGTAGTTCAGTAAAAAACAACAAAAAACAACTTAGTACCTCCTCATAGCAGGCTACATGACACTATAAGTTCTCATCTTCTTGGACATCCTGTCGGTCTTGTTGATCTGGCCAGAGATTTTCGTCAACATCACACCTAATGTTTTCCCTTGCGATGCACCAGGGGAAAATTCTCCTTGCATGGCGCAACCATCCCCTACGGTGATCACCTGTGATGTCCTCACATGCAGCATTCATAGCATCCAAGAGAGACATCTAGTCCTGTGGCCGATGGTCATATACCTTCCACCTCCAGGCTGAAAAGAACTCCTCTATTGGATTCAAGAACGGGGAGTATGATGGAAGGACGTCCATTGTCATCCTTTGATGTGCAGCAAACCATTCTCTCACGGCAATGGCTAGGTGGAAGCTGACATTATCCCACACAATGACATAGTTTGGCAAATCTGACCTAACTAAACATCTTTCATGTTCTGGTATTAGATCTCTGTGAAGTGTATCTAGGAAGGCCAGGAGAAGTTGGGTGTTGTAGGGCCCAATGTGTGGAATATGTGTGCTCACACCATTCTCAGATATGGCAGCACACATCGTGATATTGCCCCCACGTTGGCCTGGTACGCCAGTTGTGGCTCTGTGTCCAATGACATGCGGCCATGTCTCCTGCATTTGGATAGGTTGAAGCCAGCTTCGTCCACAAAAACAAGAATGTGGGTTGGTTCTTGTGCCTCCAGATCCATTATTCTCTAAATAGTAAAACAGAAGAAATACAAAGTTAGTTTTACTTAGCCTATTCTAGAATGTGACTGTTTAGCAGTAAGTAGAAATGTTTTCAGTTTTATTGCACGGGTATCTACAACTTCTAAAGATACAGGCACCATTGAAGTACAGTGAAACTCACTGTACAATACACCATGTGCACAGCAATGGTTTACCTGGACATACTGGTATCGCAGCTCCTTCACTCTTTCACTGTTCCTCTCAAATGGCTCCCTGTGGAGTTGTTTCATCCTCATTTGATATCTTTTCAAAACTCTGTCTATAGTGGAAAGGCTGACAGAATTGATATTTGCGAAGATATTGTCGTCATCAATGATTGCAGTTTGGATTCCTCTTAACCTGATGGAATTGTTGGCGATGACCATGTTGCAAATTTCTTGTACTTGCTGATGGCTAAATACTGCTGCTCTGCCACCAGCATGAGGTTGTTGTGCAGTCCTACACATGTAGAATTCACAAATAGATCATGTTACATATAGTATATTGTATGCAATTGCACTGTGCCGTATTGTTTTGAATAAATACTGTAGCAACAGTATAGAACATGTACATATTTACCTGTTTTCCCTCCAGAATGTTTGCACAATTGATGACACTGTGGATCTGTTTACATTAGGCTGGACTCTCCGACCAGCCTCTTCCATTGCAAGACCATGGTTTACGACATGGTCCACAAGTGTGGCTCTGATTTCATCAGGAACTCTTACTCTTTGCCTTTTTCCTCTTCCTCTGTTATGTCCTCCCCTACCACCACGCATTCTTACGCCTCTTCTTCCTTCTTCCTCTTCCACAAGCATGTAGCTGCTGTTCAGGGTGTTCCTCCATGTTCAAAATTTGTTCTTTGGGCAAATTCCATGTATATATATATATATATATATGCTTCCAGACTTGATTGTGATTGGTTGATTGTAATTCCTAGTCCATTACTCTTACCTGGTAGGTCATTAGGCAATTTTGCAGACATCACAAACACTCCATGTCACGGATATATATGGAACATACATGCATGTCTGACAGGTTTTGATAATTGAATGGAGCATTTTGCATGTGATGGCTCAAACGATTAAAAAAATGTTTAGAAGTTGTGAAGAGTTTGGCAATTTCACTGGGAATCAACTTATCAGTTTTGATCAGAAAGCCATATGCAAGTGGTTATTGTGCAAATTTGTAGAAACTCGCACTCAATCTTTGGCACACATGTGCCATAACATGCAGTTTCCTTGAATGAATGAGAAATGACAATCTGTTGTGAACACCAAACTAGCTGTTAAGAGATTTTAACTTAATGTTTTGAAAAAAGTAATTCTCATTTGAGAATTGAGCCAAAACAATTGAGAAAAACTGTAATCACGTTATCAAACATAGGCATTTTAAGGTAAAAACGCCCTTTATTATCCCCTTTGTTTTGCAAGTAGAAGTTTTAAATAGACAGTGCCTACTCATAAACTCAAGCTGCATCATTTCTTAAGATAATCTGACTAATCTGGCATCAGTGAAAGCTAAGATTCATGTGACAGTGATCTCAACAATTCAGGAGACATTTCAAAAAGAAAGTCTATTTGAAGTGTAAGTATAATATGTTTGACAAAAGATAATGACAACTAGTTCATTCATTTTGCATGTTAATCAGTCATATGATGAAATAATGCCAAGATGTTTTGGGGGTTAAAACTATTCAAAAGGAAAGGGTACAATATGTTTTGGTCAATATGACATAATCGTCTGACAGTGTGGGAAAACGGCAGATAATTGTACGTAGTCATTTGCATGAATGCACCAAAGCATTTGGAAATAGCTTGTAGGAGTAAGAAACTGCTTTTATGATGTGCACAAGTGATGAGATGATATGGAGATTGAAGAAGTAGTTTTGAGAAGTTAAATTTTGGTCTGAGATGTACAAAAGCAACTGAGAAAAACTGTAAAAATAGAGGCGGGGGAAAATTGCTACGTCATAATATCGTGGTGGTTTGCGTGGACATATTGTATCGACTCAGACCCCAAGTATCGTCATCTTATTACATAAATTCTTAATAAATGTTACTAATACAAACTCAGTTTTGGGTTCCAGAATGATGGAAATAAATTGTTCTTCTAGTCCACTAGGTGGGGCTAAGTGCTCACTGTCTGGTCAGCTCAGCGTAGCAAAGGTAACTCATGAGATTTAGCTGGAAATTGGCCAGAATAAAGGTGGAGGATGGAGACCTGCAACCGGAGAGACATATCACAGTATCGCAATAACGTCATATCGCAATAATAATATATGCGATTAAATCATATAGTGAGGCCTCTGGCGATTCCCACCCCGAATGAAAAAACTCTCAATTAGTATTGTGTATGGCCATGTCGTATTGACGCAGGACTCCCACTGACCAGTCGCACACTGCCTAAAATCTTGACTGAAACTGTATTGTAAATTATTTTAACACTTTTATCTTTGCTCAATAAATGGTAACAGATGACAAATAAAAGATGAGGATTCGAGAGCCGCTGCTTTATAAACATGAGAGGCAGCATTGAAATCCTGTAGATGAACTGAAGCGCCCCAGGGTCATGATGATTAACTGTGTAAAGACAGAAGATTCTTTGACCCGCTGCGGTCACTCTCTCCTCAGCTCGCTCCAACTGCATGCGCCGGGAATACGTCAACTCCACGGCGCACGACTCCACCACACCGCTCCTCCTGGCGGCTCAGCAGGGTCACACTCGGGTGGTGAAAGCGCTCCTTCGGGCCGGCGCCAGTGCCAATCGGGTCAATGATGACGACACCAGCCCGCTCTTTGCAGGTAAGGCCCCCAATGGAAAGATGGATCGGAAAAAGCAAGGCAGTTCAGTTCATGGAGAGACGGCCGTGGAGTTTTATTTTTCCTTGAACCAAAAGTGGCTTAATTGATGTGAAATGTGTGTTGTTATAATCCCTGGAGACAATTCTTTGGGTTGGCCATGCCTGTTGAAAGATGGTGATGATAATGATTATTCCTGGTGTTATATCGATGAATATTATTGCAGTGTGTATCATGATCATCGGCACTAGGAAGCGCCATGTCTTACTGAAAAGTCTCCCCATCCTCTCAGCTCTGCTCATGTGATGTTTGTCGTGTGCATGGATATCTTTTATATGGGCGTGTGCCGAGTCACTTTATCTCGTCTGTCTGCGGTCGAGCAGCGGTCTCTGGCGGACACATGGCGGTCGTGGAGCTGCTGGTCACCGAGGGCGCGGAGGTGAACAGGCCGTACTCCGCGTCGGGATGGACCTGTCTGCACCAGGCAGCGTTTAAGGTATGTTACGCTCCCAGATCTGCAATCGTGTCTGCTTTCCTGTGTCCATAGCGAGTTTGTCTCTGCTCTTCATAGCGCAGTGCGGGGATCTGCCCCCTGACCCTGCAGATCTGCGAGGCGCTCATGTTTTCCGGCTTTTCTTTTCACCTCGAATGGAGGAGTATCAGCTCACCTTGTATAGTTCTTTGCTGGTGCTGCAATCCAACAAAGAGAAAAGCTGAAACGTAAGAAAGGAAAGAGCTTAACACTGCTTAACCACTTGTTTCCCGTATATTTACATTACCGCAACTCACGCCTGCCCGATCTCTCATCAGTTGGCTTATCGAACTTGCCAGGAAACGTGTGTACTCGTATTACTGGCGACCGGCTCGAGTCCCGGAGCCGCGTCTTATCACGTTGCTCGCTTTGCATCTAAACACGCAGAACTGCTTGCATGAATGCTTTTTGCTTTGCATCTAAACACAGACAATGGTTTGAGTTCTTGTGACGTTATGATTGGTCTTGGGTGATATAAGAAGTAACGTGCATACATTCCATTACTTTCAGTTTGTAAATTTTGTTTCGTTCATTTTCACCGTGATCACATGGTGACAGCCAAACGAACTGATGCTGGTCCTGCTGTGACAGGACAAAAGGCTTGTGAAGATGCCGTCAACCCGCGGGCCACATGTGCGAAACAGTGAGGAATCGTCAGGGTGAGCGAATAGTGAAACCACGTTGTATTGTTGATAACAACTGCGGTATGAGCGGTGTTGATCGCAGTGATCAACTGGCTAGTTCGCACCCACCGGTGATCAGCTGGCTAGTTCGCACCCACCGACTGCGAATAAGTTGAGACTGTGCGAATCTTGTGTAGTTTGCGCCAAGAACGGTGTAAGGAAAGAGTCACGCTACATGTGCGTGAGTTATGAGATTCCATTATGCGTCGAACCGTGCTTCCCAACTTACCATACTGTCAAGAATTTTTAATGTGTAAGGTTTTTTTTTTTTTCATGTCGCCGTCATTCTGTCACCTCGCAATCGGTTTCTTTGTACGTAAAAGATGTATATAGCGGAATTGATTGTATCCTTCTCGTATATCGCATGAACTCAAGTCGGTGTCTGGATGGTTTAGATGCTAAACAGCACAGTTCTTATCACCCATTACGCCAATGACCATCAGTGAAAATAATCCGGGCCAGCGCGCACGGCAGCACTCACTGCTGCCCTGTTAAACACGACTCGCATGAACTATCGTTCATAGACGGATCCGGGACTCAAGCCCGGCGATTGTTCGCGAGTAAACACAGCTCCGAGCGCTGAGCGGTTAATTTACAGAACTCGCCAACTTCATTAAGAACTGATGTTTCAGTCAAACGACCTTTGTCAGAGTTACTCCGATGAAGGTCGTTTGACTGAACCGTCCGTTCTTAATAAAGTCGGAGTGTTTTTGTGAAGTTAGCAGTGTTGCAGTATTTTTTTAAATGTCATTTGAACTTTTCTCCTTAAAATCAGGACCCATTTTAGGCACGAATTACCAAGTAACAGCAAAATTATTTAAAAAATCTCAAGGAAGTATTCCGGTATTAAATCTAGGCAGATTATGGGAATTGTAGTTTTTTCCTAGACTAAGACAAAAATATTGCCACTGAGGGTAAGGTGAGTTTGAAACTAGTGAGATGAGCTGTGCAGGATTTTTGTTATGTCTGTAAAATTGGCACACAGTTTAGGGCCAAACTACCAGATTAGGTCGGAAAACTCGCTATAAAAATCAACTAGCAATATAGTTATACGGAATTCAATCTTTTTTTTTTTTTTTTTAAGAATTTTCCCGTGGCCAATGAGGACGAGACAAGTAAAAATGTCTAGAAAATGTCTCCAGTCATGCATCTGGGCAGTTTAAATAAGCTAAGCTTTTCGCTTAGAGAGACATAAACTATACTTCAAGTGTAATTACAAAACCAAAGCACTTTTTATGACCGAGATATTTTTGAAGCGCCGTGCGACCAGCTGCTCTACATAAATAATGAAGTACAGAGTTGCCCTGCTCAGGGTTAAGTACAAAGTAACAGCAACAAACAGCAGTCTCTCTCCAGGACCAGAGTACAGACCCCAGGCCAGATCCATACTTCCAGCCTCAATGTCTGCCCTGTTAGATTTTAATTCCTTTCTTTGCGATGACTCAAAATGCCCTGTGCTGCAGCTTTCACGACGACGCCACAAGATGTAGCTGTTTAATCATTTTTCCAAATTATGTTGCGTTAGATTGCTTGTAATGCAGTAGTCCCACAGGAGATTACACATAACGCAGCTTTTTGCTGCAAAATCTTGACTGCTGTGCAGAAAACGTGTTGTTGTGCCGATTGAAATGGCCACGGTCTGTATAAATGGTTTGTGGCAATTGAAATGAAAGATACACTCATATTTGGTTTCTCTCCTCTATTTCAATGGTGTTATTGCTGCTGCCTGTTTCATTTGTAGGATAATATTGAAATCCTCTTTTGAGTACCCGCACTGATATTGCACAGAAATGAAGTGAGGTCCATAAGTCTTTGGGAAATGATGCAGCTATCAAGGGTATGAATTCCTAGTGCAGACTGTCGGCTTTTGTCTTCGGGCTTTTACATCCAAAGTAAGTGAACTGGATGCCAGTTTCTGCCCTTTCAAAATCTGCCTCTATCCAAGTACTTGAAAATCTCACTTTACAGTGCCTGACAAAAGTCTTGTCACTTATCCAAGTTGTTGGAACAACAAATAATAACCTGACTTGTAGTTGATCAATTGGAATCAAAAATGGCTTATATGAAAGGCAAAGCCCTCTAGATTATGCAAAATATACCAAAATAGAGTTTTGTGTCATTGATTGAGTTTTATAATTTAATTTGTACAGAAAGGTCAGATTTTGCTTGGACAAAAGTCTTGTCGCATTGAAAAAAAATGTGGAAATTATACATACACTTTATTTTGAATACACAAATATGCCACTATGATATCAGAACATAAAGCCATGGTGCCTTGGAAAAAAATTAATATTGCGTGATGACTCCCATGAGCTTGGAGGACTGCATCCATACGTCTTGGCAATGACTGAGATAACTTGATGATGAAATCATCTGGAATGGCATAGAAGGCAGTCTTGCAGGACTCCCAGAGTTCATCAAGATTCTATGGTTTCATCTTCCAAGCCTCCTCCTTCATCTTACCCCTGAAATGCTCAATAATGTTCATGTCAGGTGACTGGGTCAGCCAATCCTGGAGTACCTTCACCTTCTTCGCTTTCAGGAACTGTGACATGGAGGCAGAAGAATGAGAAGGAGCAGCAGTATAAGTAGGGCAGCAAGAACTTCTTGATATTTCAGGCTGTTGATGTTGCCATCCACTCTGCAGATCTTTCTCACACCCCCATACTGGATGTAACAACAAACCATGATTTTTCCTCCACCAAACTTGATTGTTTTCTGGGAGAATCTTGGGTCCATGAGGGTTCCAACAGGTCTTGTACAGCGACTGGCATGCAGTTCAATGGATGATTCACCAGAAAAATAAACTTTCAGCCACTTTTCCAGTATCTATCCTTTCTGCGAGCTGTGGGCCTTGGCAAATGCAATGCAGGTTTTTTGTTTTCTGTTTAATGCAGACTTCTGAGTACTAATTTGGCTATGAAAACCACTTTGAGAGAGAATTTGACAAACTCTTCTTGTAGATACTGGGATTTTTGGTGACATTTCCTCATGTAGCTTCGCTGTAGTTGAAGAAGGGCTAGCCTTGTACAGTTGAAGCAACAAACGGTCCTTTCAAACAGTTGTCATACCGGGGTCTGTCTGACCTGCGCTTGCCATGAACGCCACCAGTTTCTTCAAATCTTTTTTCTCATCCCCTCCACTTGACATTTGGATACATTAAAGATGTCTGCCACCTCAGCAGCAGACTCAGTCTTCAGGCTCTTGATGATCAGCACTTTGGTCTGTGGTTGAATCTTTGGTATGTTGTCAGAGGTCTAGTCGCACCTCATATGAAAGTCTGGTGTGCTGGGGTTATTTCTATACACATCTGGGAATGTGTTAATTACAGTATTTGTCACAGGTTAAACTCTAATCTGCGATTTGTTGCATCATCTGAAGAGACGACAAGACTTTTGTCCTAGCAAAAACAAATGTTATGGGCTTAGCCAAGCTGTGAACATCAGAACACTTTTTGACAGTTTCATTTTGCACCAAATTATTAATGTGAAAGCCCTTGACATTAAAATGGACCATTTATTGTAACAATTGATTGGTTAGAAATAAAGTTATATGCTATTTTTAGTTACTATGTCCTTATGCGACAAGACTTTTGTCAGGCACTGTATGTGTCATAAAGAAATAATCTATGTAAGAAGAGTCACGTTTCTTATATCTACATGTTAATGTAGCATTAAAACTGAATCTGAAAAATGAATACACAACCAGCTCGGTTGCACGTTCTAACGCAGTTCAATTCTGCTCTTTTAACTGCGAGATCAAGGTATCTCGGGCACAGTCTGGACATCTTGGTTCGGCTGGCGGCTTTTGATGGATATTGTGTGTGATGGGAGATCTGTCGGCTGCGGCTGGAATCTGAAGAGACTTGTCAGCATTTTTTGTTTGCAAATGGCGGGTTTTGTTTCTCACTTTGATTTTCTGCGAATAAGGCAGATGGCAGGCCTCCTCCCCCTTGGGAAATGGCGAGCGACGGGCGGATTGGTGGAGAGAAAGCGGCTGCGTCTAAGGGCCCGACAGGTTGAGCCGATTACGCAGCGCCTGTGCTAATGTTGAACAGTAATCTGCTGACAGTCAGGCTCCTTAAGGGCTGCAGTGGGATGTTGAGACGACACATCAGGGCCGGCTGCTACTGTCTCCGCTTTAATGAAGTCCATCATTCAAACTGTATTAAATGCTGCTACTACAACTAATACTACCCCAAATCAGGAAATGTAGGGATGGAATGTTGATTCACAGGCCACTACTTTCAGTTTTGGCTTATCTTTGACCTGTGGCACGGTTAGCACTGTTGGCCCGCAATAAGGAAGTTCCGGGTTCGAGCCCCGGCCGGCGAGGGCCTCCCTGCATGGAGTTTGCATGTTCTCCCCGTGTTCACATGGGTCTCCTCCAGGTACTCCGGTTTCCCCCACCCACAAAAACATGCATCATAGGAACGCTCCCACCAGTAGCCCTGACCAAGGAACTGGCTTTTAGAACTGGAGTTGGTCCCCGGGCGCTGCTCTGTGGCTGCTCACTGCTCCTAACTCCTGTAGGATGGGTTAAATGCAGAGGACAAATTACCCCACTGGCTTCAATAAGAAGTATATCAATAAAGTATTATGAGGAAAACAATACTGTGGCACATTAGTTGATGTATCACCACTTGAATTTGATTTTTCAAAATAAACCCTTATTTTAATTTTGACTCTAGCAACAGAATTTTGATTCTTTTTGATTCTTGCAGCAGAATTATGTCTCTCCCCCCGAGGGGAGGGGGGACATATTGTTTTTGTCCGGTTTCCCGTGTGCGTGCGCGTCCTTGTTCCCACCATTTCCGGACCATAACTCAGAAAGCGTTTGATATATTCCCATGAAAATTTGCACACATTTGCATCAGGTTGTGCAGATGTGCCTTTTGCTATTTTGAGGTTATTAACTTTTCTAGTTTCTTCCTAAATGTCTGTGAAAATCAATGGGGCTGCGTTGGGGTGGGGGGAGACATATGGTTTTTTTGCCTTAAAAACAATCTAGTTCAAGTTTGATTCTTTATCAGAAAAAAGTTGGGATGGTAAAGCATTTCCCACTTTGTCATGTTGCTCTCCATTTCACAACACTGATTAAATGGGACTGAAGACACAAAGTAATCAAGTGTTTCAAGTGTTATTCTGTTCCATTCTTCCTGCAAAGAAGTCTTTAGATGTGCAACACTACCTGGTCTTTGTTGTCGCATTTTGCATTTGAACGTGCACCACAGATTCTCTATTGGGGACAAGTCAGGACTGCAGGCAGGCCAGTCCAGCACCCTCTTTTTTTCACAGCCATGCCTTTGTAATGCATCCAGAAAGAGGTTTTGCATTGTCTTGTTGAAACATCCAATGGCATCCCTGGAAAAGATGTGGTCTTGAAGGCAGCATATGTTGCTCCAATATCTGTGTACTTTCAGCATTTATCATTAATGGTGCTTTCAGGGCATTGAGTCAACCCCATGCCATGACAGAGCATGGCTTTAGGGCTTGTTGATAGCAACTGTCTGGATGGTCCTTTTCATTTTTATTCGCTCACCAGCCGATAAGCAGTGAGCTATTGTCATCTTGCAGACTCCGGCGTCGTAGTCATGATCATGTGCATGATCGTCATCAGTTGGCGAAATCTTTAAAGATCTTCCTCTCCAAAACTGCTGGACAGATTTGCTTCAAATTTGTTATGGAGCTTCCTTGGGAAAATGGTTAACAAGATTGTTCGCAGTTTTGTGAAAAAAAAAAAAAAAAAAAAAAAAGTTTTTTGTGTTTTTATGAATTTTTTTTGTTTTTTCACCTGAAAACTTCAAAAATCTTTTTATCCCAACCTACTTTCCGGATTTCATTCAAATTTGGTATGGAGCTTCCTTGGGACGATGTCTACCAAGATTGTTTACAGTTTTGAAAAATTTTTATATTTCTATTTTTATTAGCTTACCGGCCCTATGGGCTGATAAGCTATTGTCATGGTGTGTGGCGTCCGTCGTCTGGCGTCCGGAACATTTTTTATCTTTTTTTCGGCCTGATGAATTTTTGTGTAAATTTGCAATAACATACTACTAGACCATATTTCCAGGTATATTTCTCGGATTTTTGATTGAATCATTTTTGTCCATTTTATGGGCCCTTGAAATTTTGGCTCCAATGTTAAAGATAGGACTGAGAAATTTTAAAAAATTATTTCTCAAAAACTGCGTCATAAATTTTTTTCTGAATCTGGCAATCAACTTACCTTGGTACCGTCAATGTACAGTGCGAGTGCCATTTTGATTGAATTGACGGAAGTGGGTCTAGTGGGGGCACTGTACTTTAACATTGGGTCTTATGGAGAATGGGCCAAATCGCCTGTGGAAGCTAAATGGTTGCAAATAGAGATTAAGTTTGTATTACTGACATAAAGGAAGTAATATATGACCTATATTTTGGCTGTGTTAAGTTGACCTCAGATGACCTTGAAAGGTCAAACTTGAGGTCAAGCAAAATGTTACAATTTTCAAAGGTTTCTAGGCTTGAAAATATTGAAGATTGGGAACATATGTGCATTGAACACTTATAGGAAGTCATGTATGAACTTTCATTTGGTGGCCTTGAACCTGACCTTCGGCGACCTTCGAAGGTCAAACTTCACATAGAGAAATTTCAATGACTTCTATCACCAAAACTATTACAGATGGAGATTAGGTTTGTATTGTGGCCATATAGGAAGTCATGTATGAAGTTTCATTTGGTGACATTGAACTTGACCTTCAGTGACCTTGAATGCCCAGACTTCACAGTGAAATTTCAATGACTTATATCAGCAAAATGGTTACAGATTGAGTGTAGGTTTATATTGGAGACGTATAGGAAGTCATGTCTGAACTTTCATTTGGTGACCTTCATATTGACCTTCGAAGGTCTAACTTGACCTAGAGAAAATTCAATGACTTCTGTCGCTGAAAAGGTCACAGATTGAGCCTAGGTTTGTGTTACTGACATAGGAAGTCGCATATGATCTTTTGGTGACATTCAGCTTGACTATTGATGACATTTGAAGGTCAAACTTGACATAATACAATTACAATGACTTGTATTGCCAAAACAGTCACAGATGGAGTCTAGATTTGTATTAGAGCCATATAGGAAGTCATATATGAACTTTCATTTGGTGACCTTCGTATTGACCCTGTTATGGCCCCAATTTGTTATGGCGTCACGGACAGCAAGGGATGACAGACAAAATCCTTTAAGTTCAACAGATTTAATTAAACAAACACATAGAACTAATCTACACCCTACACTACTGACCAAGATTGAAAAGAAAATAAAAAAAAGATATTTACAGTTCCCTGTAATGGAGATGGGCTGCTCTGTTGTGATGTCCTGGGACAGGAAAATGCTCCAACACAGGCAAAAATCCACAAAAAGCTTAAAAGGTCTCGAAAAGAGTGACAGGTCTGGTCAAATGTATCCTTCTTGCAATTTCTCCTACTACTACTACTCTCTCAATTTTTTCTCCTTATATACTTTTGTCCAGCCCCTCCCATTCTGGGACTTTCCCCTCTGGGCATGCCCTGGACATGCCCAACCTAGCTTCAGACTGGGCTTCACAAAAAAAAAAGTCAATACTGCCATCTAGTGGCTTTTTACCACATTACACCTCCATTCCAAAAGGGAAAAATTTTGACTTATAAAGGCAAAATTTTTCTTTTCAATACAAAAATGGTTAAGTAGACACTTGTATATATATACATATAATACAACATGCTAATAAACACGTGATATATATACACATACTCAAACACGGGATAAGCAATCGGCAATTACATTGTCAGCACCCTTTACATGCTTAATTTCCAAGTCAAACTCTTGTAAAATCAAACTCCAATTCAACAATCTCCGATTCTTGTTTTTCATCTTACTCAAAAACATTAACGGATTGTGGTCAGTATATACAATCATTGGCTTTTTGCCCCGCACAAACATAAACCTCAAAGTGTTGTAAGGATAGAACCAGAGCCAACAGCTCCTTCTCAATTGTGGAATAGTTCTTTTGGTGGCGATTGAACTTCCTGGAGAAGTATGCCACGGGATGCTCAATGTCATCAGAGTCACTTCTCTGTAGGAGCACAGATCCACAAGCTTGGTCGCTAGCATCGACCGCTATGGAGAACGGTTTGTTGAAGTAAGGAGATTTGAGCACGGGGAAGTGACACAGCAGAGACTTCAGGCGATTGAAGGCTCTTTGGCATGCTTCATCCCAAGTGAACTTCACGCCTTTCTTCAGTTGGTTGGTGAGACTGAGAGCAATCTCAGCAAAGTTCTTGCAGAACTTGCGGTAGTACCCGATCATTCCAAGGAAGCGGCGCAAAGCTTTTTTTTTTGTCAGGAACTGGAAAGTCCATGATGGCTTGGACTTTAGCATTTATGGGTGCCACCTTACCCTGGCCTATGACGTAGCCAAGATACGTGACAGTAGCACAACCAAAGTCACTCTTGTTCAGGTTAACAGTCTGGTTAGCCTGGGTCAAGTGCTGGAACAACGTCTCTACATCTTTCAGATGTTCTTCCCAGGAGTCACTCCATGTGATCAGGTCGTCGATGCACGCACCCGTGTGTGGCAATCCGCGATTGTAGACTGTATCATCCTTTGAACGTGGCTGGGGCATTTTTTCATGCCAAAGGGTAGGACTTCATACTGGTATAACCCAGATGGTGTGGCAAAAGCAGAGATGCTCTTGGCCCTCTCAGTTAAAGGCACACACCAATAACCCTTCAATAAATCAATCTTGGTCAGAAACTTTGCTTGCCCTACTCTATAGATACAATCATCAATCCTAGGTATTGGAAACACATCAGTTCTAGTTACAGCATTGACTTTGCGATAATCTGTACAGAATCTAGTACTTCCATCAGGTTTTGGAACTAGAACACAGGGTGAACTCCAATCTGAGTTAGAGGGTCTGATAATATCATGTTCTAACATGTACTCAACCTCTTTCTCAGCAATCTTTCTCTTTTCAGGGTTCATCCGGTATGGATGCTGTTTTATTGGTTTGGCATCACCAACATCTACATCATGAGAGGCTAAAGAAACTCTCTTTGGAACATCAGGAAATAGATCTTTATATTTCTTGATCAACCTCTCAAACTGATCTTTCTGTGAGGGTTCTAAGTGCTGGAGTTTTACATCAAGATTTTGCAACACTTCAGAATTTGACAATTTACATGAAAGAACTTCAGCTTTAATTCTAGGTTCATCATCTTGAAACTTCCCCTCATCTTCACAAGTCTCGACCATAGGAGGATCTGAAGTGACAGCTGCAACCCTAGCATTCCTATCATGATAAGGCTTCAGCATGTTAATGTGACACAACTGTTTTGGCTTTCTCCTATCTGGAGTCTTCACAATGTAATTGAGATCATTGAGTTTTGTCAGAATTTCATAAGGACCATGAAATCTAGCCTGCAATGGATTGGACTGCAAGGAAACAACACAAGGACCTTGTCTCCTGGTTTAAACTCACGGCTTCTAGCCTTATGATCATACCAAGTTTTCATTTTTCCCTGACTTGATTTCAAGTTCTCTTTGGCTAGGTCACAAGCCGCACGCAGTCCCTCCTTGAACCTGCCAACATAGTTTAACAGACTGATATGCGGCTCTTTCTCTTGCCATTGTTCACTCAACAATAGCAAAGGTCCTCTCACTTCATGGCCAAACACTAGCTCAAACGGACTGAATCCAGTAGACTCCTGCACTGCTTCCCTAGCTGCAAACAACAGCAAATGAACACCTTCATCCCAGTCTTTCTCATGGTCATAACAATAAGTCCTCATCATTGTCTTGAGAGTGGAATGAAACCGCTCTAAGGCACCCTGACTCTCTGGATGATAGGCACTGGAAAGAATCTGCTTCGCACCTAGTTCATACACAACCTGCTGAAACAATCCAGAAGTGAAATTGCCACCTTTATCTGACTGAATTTCTCTGGGAAGGCCAAACAACGTGAAGAACTTTATCAAAGCCTTCGAAATTGCAGTTGCCTTGATGTTGCGTAGAGGGATGGCTTCAGGAATCTGGTAGATGCACACATGATTGTCAACAAGTACTGATTTCCAGATCTAGTCTTGGGTAATGGACCAACACAATCAACAATGACCTTGGAGAAGGGCTCCCCAAATGCTGGGATAGGCTGCAATGGAGCTACAGGTGGGTCTAACTGGTGTTTTCCAACTACCTGACAAGTGTGACAGGTTTTGCAAAAGTTGGAAACATCTTTCCGAAGTCCAGGCCAGAAGAAGTGTTTCATGATCTTGTCAACAGTCTTGTTAACACCAAGATGACCTCCTAAAGGCAAACTATGAGCCATTGTTAAGATCTCATTCCTATAGACCTTCGAACAACAATTTGCTTGACCACTGCCCAATCTGCATTGGCAGGGATATCAGGAGGGCGCCACTTCCGATCAACACTCCATCCTTGAGATAATACCCAACTGGAACTGTGTCTATTTCTTCATCAGGAAGGGCTCTCTTCTTTAGTACACAAATTTCAGGATCATTGTTTTGCTCCTGAATTTCCAGTGACAAGTTTCCAGATCAGAATCACCAGACCCATCTGGCTGGCTGAATAGAGAACTGATAAAAGTGTCTGATAAGTCCTCAAATGGAGAAACCATAGTAGGCTGAACAGAGTCATGAGGCGAACCACCTGAGTCATGACTATTCAAGGTGCTGGACGGCACCATATCATCTTCTTCTTGAGCCTTCTTGGCCATAGCACGAGTCACTGCACAGGAAGGATACAGAGATGGGTCTTCATCGCCATCTTCAGTGCTCGGCTGTGAAGTAAGATGAACAGGGGAACTACATTGCCCCCAGCCAGGTCATTGCCTAGCAACAGAGAAACACCCTTGACAGGTAGACTTGACATAAGTCCCACCTTTACCTGTCCTGTAACTAAATCTGACTTCAAGAATACAGAGCGCAGGGGTACAGATACAGTCCTCCCTTCAATACCTTGTACAAGTATGAAATCCCCAGAAGCGGTCTCATCACGTAACTCCAAGGAGTCCATCAACAAAAGTGACTGAGAAGCTCCGCATCCCTTAGGATATATATGGGGACAGGAGGAGAATGCTCATTCAGAGCCACAAATCCCTCTGACACAAATGGAAGAAATTCCTCCCTCACAAAGTCAGCAGTATCAGGCTTCTTAGCCTCACAAGGAGCAGGCAATTTAGCAGATCGATCATCTACTACAAGGGTTTCTAACCTTGTCTTCACAAAGGCATTGGGTTTGGTATCCTTTTTTTTTTTTCTTTTCTTAGCTTTAAGGAACCTACAGTTAGTTATAACATGACCAGATTTCTTGCAATAATTGCAAACTAGACCACTTTTTGTCACTGTCAGCTTTCACACTTTGATCAGACCTTTGACTGGATTTCTGAGCACCATCACCAGATTTGTCTTTGTCTTTGGGTGAGGAATCTTGGGTATCACCGTTACCTTTCTTCTGAAATTGGGACCATCTATTGTTACTGCTAGACTGAAATTTGGACTTATGTGTGAGAACATATTAGTCTGCAAACTTGGCAGCTGATTGCAAATTCAGTGCTTGCTTCTCATTAAGGTAGGTCTTAATATCATCCTTGACACAGTTCTTGAATTCTTCAACTAACACCATCTCTTTTAGTGAGTTGAAATCATCCTTGACCTCCATAGAAGTACGCCAGCGCTCAAAGCAAACCTTCTTCTCGTTAGCAAATTCAACATAAGTCTGATTGTCAGATTTCTTCAGACCTCTGAATTTCTGTCGGTAAGCCTCTGGAACCAACTCATAAGCTGTTAAAATAACCTTTTTGACAACCTCATAATCAGAGGAATCATCTGCAGACAAAGCCGAATAGGCTTGTTGAGCTTTACCCTTGAGGACAGTGTGCAACATCAGAGGCCAGTGTTCCTTTGGCCACTGACAACTCTTAGCTACCTTCTCGAAGCACTGGAAATACTTATCAACCTCCTTCTCTGAAAATGGAGGCACCAGCTTTACCTCCTGGCTAGCCCGAAATTTGTTTTCGGGCTTCTATTTTAATTTTTAGCTGCTCCATTTGGAGCCTTTCTTCTCTGTCTAATTTTTTCTAAATTGAAATTTCTCTGTCTCTGTCTCTCTCTTTCTGCTCTTTCCTCTTCTCTTGCTAATTTTTCTAACTCAAACTGCCTTTTCTTTCTCTCTTTCTGCTCTCTCGAACTCTCTTTGTTTTTTCTTTTTTCTTCAATTTCTAGCATTTTTTAATTTAAGTTCCAATTCTACATTTGGATTTTCCACTGGAAACTGTTCCAGATCTCCTGGTGCAAACACATTTTCATCAATGTAATGTTCAACAATCTCTCTCGCCAGTCTTGCTTTTTCGCATGGCTGGTTTTACATCTGTCAGCTCTAACTGTCTGCATATTTCTAGCAGTTCTGTCTTTTTAAAAGACTTCAAAACCCCTACGGTTGGTGATGCCAAGAAATCATCCATTGCTGTTGATCTGCCAATATATATCTAGGAAAATTCAAAAACAATTTCACTATTTGAAATTTTAGATTTTCAATAAATGACTCGCACAATGGTCTATCCCGGACGAGCCCCCAATTTGTTATGGCCCCAATTTGTTATGGCGTCCACGGACAGCAAGGGATGACAGACAAAATCCTTTTCAGTTCAACAGATTTAATTAAACAAACACATAGAACTAATCTACACCCTACACTACTGACCAAGATTGAAAAGAAAATAAAAAAAAGATATTTACAGTTCCCTGTAATGGAGATGGGCTGCTCTGTTGTGATGTCCTGGGACAGGAAAATGCTCCAACACAGGCAAAAATCCACAAAAAGCTTAAAAGGTCTCGAAAAGAGTGACAGGTCTGGTCAAATGTATCCTTCTTGCAATTTCTCCTACTACTACTACTCTCTCAATTTTTCTCCTTATATACTCTTGTCCAGCCCCCTCCCATTCTGGGACTTTCCCCTCTGGGCATGCCCTGGACATGCCCAACCTAGCTTCAGACTGGGCTTCCCAAAAAAAAGTCAATACTGCCATCTAGTGGCTTTTTACCACATTACAACCCTCAAAGGTCAAATGTGACCTAGTGAAAATTCAATGACTTGTATCACTAAAACGGTCACAGGTGGAGCCTAGGTTTGTGTTACTGACATCTCAGAAGTCACATATGAACTTTCATTTGGTGACATTCAACTTGACTGTCAGAGACCTTTGAGGGTCAAACTCGACAGTGAAATTACACTGACTTATATCACCAAAATGGTCACAGATTGAGCCAAGGTTTGTATAGAGACATTTAGAAAGTCATATATGAAGTCCATTTGCTGACCACAACTTGACAGTCTGTGACCTTTAAAGTTCACAATTGACATATTGAATACATATTGACATATTATAATAACTTGTATCACCAAAACCGCTTCAGAGCTTAGGATTGTATTACAGAAGGTCTTATAAATGTATGTGAACTTTTATTTAGTGACCTTGACATTGATTTTCATTGATTTAAATGTCAAACTTCACATGAAATTTTCATAACTTGTATCATCGCTGTAAGACTGCTTGCCGGTAAGCTACAGGACCCTTGGTCCTATTTTTAACTAACTTTTTTTGTAATTAAATTATCCCCATTTACTTACAATGGGAAAATCCTTCACAATCATCTCCAGATTCCTTTAACCTGTGAATTATGTTATGTGCTATAGAGGGTGAAAATAGTCCCCTCATATCTTTCCTAAGGAACATTGTTTTCAAAGTTTTAAATGATATTCTCATGCATTTTGGGGCAAAATTGTGATCATTTGCCTATCTTTGCTACTGAAGGACTGTGGCTTTCCTGTATGCTGCTTTTGTACCAAACCATGATTAACCCTTTAAGCGCCATAGGCAACTATAGTTGCCCAATGGCGTACAATATCAAAACCAGATGCTGTTGAAAACCTATCATGTGTCAACTTGTTTAAAAGAGCTCCCCTGCGGGAGCTCAGCATAATTACATTTTTAATTCCTCGGAAATTTATTCAGTGCTCAAAGGGTTAAAATCACCTGCTGACATCAGCTGTTTCAAATCACATCATTATGTCATTTAAAAAAACCTGGTCATTATGAGTCCTAAATTGCACCTGTCCAAACTTATTTGGAATGGGTTGCGGTCCTGTGTGCCTGGACTGGATGTATATTAGCAAATAGAATGAAGCTGACCAGGCAAAACATGAAGTAATTTGCTTTCAGACTGTCTGCTATGAAATACAAGTCAAATTAGAAATCATTGCTTACTGTTTTTATGTGCATTTTCCTTACTGTCTCAGGTTTATCCAAGTTGGGGTTATAATAATAATAATAATACTCGTTGACTCATTCTCATGCTATCAATATAATAAATCATATAGAATCATGATAACATGTTTGCAAGTCATAATAGTGCAGTTTAATGTAACAGTTGAAATAATACTAATGAAAATGGCAATTAGGTATTTCTCTTTACCAGTAGCTCCACCTCACAGCGTGTAATTAATTTTTAAAAGTGTTCTTAAACTGTCCGTGTGGACTGCAGCGCGGACCGTGTCCTGTCGTTCAGCCCTGAGATGAATAAAACTGAAAATTAGACGGCCTGAATTCCTCCCGAGTTGTTCTGTGTTTCTCATTGGCCATCAGTATCCTGATCTGAAGGCAGCTGCTAGCTCCTTACATTTTTCTTTTCTGTGATCGCACCTTCTGTTCGTGTAAAATGATTTTAAATTGACTTTCAGGTTTTTGGGCAGATTTACCGCACAGTCCTTAATTTGTCTTGTGTTTCAACTTGTCTGAGTCAAATCGATGAGACAATATGCCGTTACATAAGAAGTGGTGACAAGATGCGTTCTCCACCTCAACATTAAGCATTTCTATTTCTGTCTGTTTGTGATTTGATATTTGTACAATATTCCGTTTACAGTACTGCCTCTCTCGTCCTCCTACCCACCACCTGCCCATATCTCCGTGTGGCAGACTGTTGTGACTCACCGTCCGCCCTGCCCTTTCTGTTCTTCGCTTTAATAGCAGTTTGGTATTCTTTTTTGTCAGGGCCATGCTGAGATGGTGCGGTTCCTGGTGAGCGTGGCTCACGTAAACGCTGTTGACGACTTTGAGATCACGCCTGTGTTTGTGGCGGCGCAGTACGGACAGACGGGCTGCCTGGAGATCCTCGCCGATGCAGGTATAGAGAGGAGAGACTGCTCTGCTTGCAGTAACGCTGGTAACACAGCACCTGTTCTCTCGATGTGGTGTGAGGTACCCACTGCCCTGCTTTATGGTGTGGGGTATCAGCTGTGCTCTGTAGCAGTCTGGGGTCACTGCTGCGATGCGCAGTGGGGGGAATGTCCTCCCGAGTTGTGTAGTTTTCTGGGGTGTTTGCTGTGCTATTTGATATTTCTGTAATGACAATTTCAGCCATTGCACAGCTGTCTCACATTGCTTGTTTCACTCTACTAAACGTGAATGAAATGGAAGCGCATGCCGTTCACTCATAATGAATTTTGAGAGTCCGGTTTGCCCTGATTGCGTGACTTCGCACTGTGGGAAGAAACCGCAATATCCAGATTAAACCCACGTCAACACAAAGAGAGTGTACTTATTCTGCGCAGAAAGATTCCCGGCCTGCATTTGAACCCGCGATCTTGCTGTGAGGCACCAGTGCTACACAATGATCTACCGTATTTACTGAATGTCGGTATTGTGTAGCAGTGAGAGATATATGATGGGTTTATATAGCAGTATGAGATATTGACTGTGTCTTATAGCAGTGGAGGCTCCGCTGCGGTGTGTAGCAGTGTTGGGTATCTGTTATCTGTTGTGTATGGAGTTGGTGGTCTTGCACGATGCTGTTCTTGTCATGCTGTAGTTTTACTCCGTTCTCTCCACAGGGGCTGACCTCAACTGCCAGTCACATGACCTGGCCACGCCTTTGCTGATCGCATCACAGGAGGGACACCTCGGCTGTGTGGAGGCGCTATTGCGCCGTAACGCCGACCCAAACCTCTACTGCAACAACGAGAAATGGCAGCTCCCTATCCACGCTGCCGCCGAATTCGGACATGTCCGGTACTTTGGGGTCCCTCCTAAAATCTGGGGCTGTATGCTGCAGGTTACCCTGTTTTAAGCGGTATTGGACTACATAGTCTACATGAATTTCCCTCTGGAAAGGTCCACATCAGTACCTTATCATATCAGCTGATCAAATCGGCTTAATCGAATTCTACATACAACATAAATGGCTGAGTCGTAGTGCGCTCGCTCTTACAAGCATTGTCCCTATAAAGCACGTGGTCATGCCTGAGCTGGTGGATCATGTGCATAATCAATCGCCAGTCAACCGCAGCAGTCAGGTCCTCGAGGTATTTGCTTTTAAAGTTCCTAAAATAGCCTAAATTGCTTGCTGTAGCTCGCTAACATGGAAGGTTACTTTCTGACAGGCATTGATAACACCGCCCTGCATCGTTTTTGCTGAATAAAATCAAACACTTGTTTCTTCCTAATTTTAGGTGCTGATTCCAAAAATAGTCTCTTTTTTTGCTCCTGAGCATCATATTTTCTCACAATGCATGATATGCATTTCAAAGCATTGTCACTTTCGACAGCCACTTGTAAGGTTAATAAGTCTAGTATCATCCCTTAATCGCCAGAAAAACTGCCACGAAGACATGATTTCCATCGTCCTCTGAGCCAGGTGAGAACTATTTGTTCAATTCTTGGCTGACATTCATATGCATGAATGATTTTAAAGACATTAATTAATACTGAATCCTGATTTCAGGCTTAGTAATATGGCCACTGACAGAGGAAAATGCAAAAGTGATCCGGATGTTTTCTGCTACATCTGTGGGTGTTTCACTACACCCAAACAGCATTTGTTGCTGTTTTGATCAGTGCGTATAAGGCAATATATATGATATATTAAGGAAAATTGTCATTCTTACTTAGTGAAAAAAACTCTACGTGATGGAAACTTTATACTGGCATTTTTTTACCTCAGCATCCTGAAAGTAGCTAATGTGAGGCCTTTTTGGGATATGTCAGCAGAAATTTTTTTTTTCAACATGCAAGGTGGTGTAATATGGCAGATAATATGATGGACCGGCTGATAATCTTTCTGTCACATGTCCCAGCTGAAGTCACGTCAGACAGCTCAGCGTAACATAATCTTCAACTTGGAGAAATCCGAGGGCTCAACGCATGAAAGCATGTTAACTCTCCGTCCCACAAACTCCCAGTTTAGCTGTCAATCAATCAATCAGTCAATCTGTGCAAGGGACTCCCGAGACTAACTTCTCAAAAACAAAGCTACTGTATAAATGTGTGTCGGTGCAAGAGGGGCTATCAAACTAGTTCTTGAGGGGTACATGGAGTGTAACCCAAGCCGAAAGGAAGAGCCGATAGTGAATTCCAAAAACCGTCTACCTGTGGCCATCTGGTAGAAGTAGGAGGTGGTATTACTGCTTATAGCCATTCTGGACTGTGAAATCATAGAGAACTGCCAAAGAAGTGAGTCACATCCTTCCCTGTGAAGTGAGAATTCCAACTGTGCCTGACCGAAGATGTGAATACTCATATTATAAAGGTAATTTTAGCTGTAATTCTTTGTCTGGCTATTTCCTTTATGAAATGTCGTTTCAACTTTTCTGAAGTAATTACACTTGGCAGGCCGGTATAAAAATCAACATTTTGATCCAGCAGCTTCTCTGTTTCTTTGCTCTTCATGAATGGGGTGAGCTGGGGTAATAGCAGTGACCTGCGGAGCTCTCTGAAATCCCCTTTACTTAGCAGTATCTGCAGGAGTAGCGCTGCAAACTGCTAAAGCTCCTGTGAACACCTGAAGCTTCTTCTGTTGAGTGTTGAGATGAGTGCTGGAGTTCTGGACGTGCCCTGCTGGGTTCGCTCAGTCAGTTTGTGTTGAGTATTGTCTTTCACTGGATCCACAGATTAAACTAGAGGCGCTCGTAGAGGGCAAACCTCCGCCAAGGCAGCACATTGAGTTATCGCATCATACGATTTCAAGATGGCTGCCGTGGCGGCCATATTGTTTCACTGATCGCAGTGAAAATCAATAGGGTCTATGCTTGATGTAATAGCAATGCACCCACAAAATTTCTGACAAATCCATGCATTAGTTTTTGAGTTATGTTGTTCACAAACAGACAGACAGACAGGGGCGAAAACATAACCTCCGCCCAACTTCGTTGGCGGAGGTAACTACATTAAGATTGAATGCCCAGTATCCCTACTTTTGAAGTTATGAACATTTCAAAAATTGTCCGCTTGGTTCTGTGCTGTAAAACGGCACCACCTGGAATGTGTCGTCTCGAGGAGGTCGCTGGGACAGAAGTCCAGGAGCGGACCATCTGCTCAGCCTGTCCAATCTGTGATTTGTCTTAATTAGGGCAGTGAAAAGTATGTGGACGGCTTCGCCCACTCCTGTCTGTGAGATCGCTAACGACCTCATGGCCTCTTCGGGCAGGGTCCTGGAGCTGCTACTGCCCGTGACGGAGCGCCTGTGCGACCGCGGCGAGGGGAAGGTCAGTCCGGTGTACTCCGCGGCCCTCAGGGGCCAGACGGAGGTCCTGCGGGTTTTACTGCGGGAGGGGTACAGTCCCGATGCCCAGGAGTGCCCTGATTATGGATACTCATCACCTCTGGCCGTGCTCTGCTCCTCTGCTATGAGGTACTGTGCGTGCGTGTGTGTGTGTTTGCCATGTTTACCTACCCTTGTGGGGACCAGATGTCCCCACAAGACGTGGAATTCCAGATTTCTTTGTGTTTGTGGGGATATTTTCAGGTCCCCACAAAAAAATTTTGGGGTTTAAGGTTAGGTATGTACTGTTCAGGGTGTTTAGGGTTAAGGTCAGGGAAAGGAGTTTGGGAATGAATGGAAGTCTATGGAATGTCCCCACAAAACAAGAAAACAAGTGTGTGTGTGTGTGTGTGTGTGTGTGTGTGTGTGTGTGTGTGTATTTGCTTTGATACCCTAACAAAAAAAGTGAAGTCACTTCAAGCTGTTCATCCCCTGCCACAGTGACGCGAGGGATATTGCAACGGAGCTCGGCTGTCAGTTCGTCCTTCCGTCTAGACAATTTGAGACAAGTTTTCAGAATCTAGTTAACCAAGATGAATGACATTGTGCGTCTGTATGTCACTAGTCATGACCGTGATTGGGTTTGTAAACAGGATTCCATGGTGGCGTGGAATATTGATGGCATTGTCGTATTGTTTAGACTTATGTTTCTGTCATATTTTTATTCAATGAGGCACAAATTAAGGTGAGATTTTAACTCATTTCAAGATCCTCCAATGATAGATGATTTCACGTGCAGACCTCAAAGTAAGTTGAAACAACCTAATATAGTTCAATTAAAGGACCAGTATGCGAAATTTAGAGCCATCAAGTGGTGAGATTATAGATTGCAACCAAATGATCATTCCCTTTCTCAGAGAACCTACGGTGGCCGCAAAATTTGCAAAAACGCGAAAGGCGCGCTCTCGTGTCAGTGCTTTATTTAATTACTTTTTTCTCGTTCTGGGCTACCGTAGAAACATGGCGGTACAAAATGGCGAGTTCCGTGGAAGAGGACCCGCTCTCTCTGTTGATATAAAGGTCTCATTCTGGATAAGAGAAAACACTATGATTCTTATTTTCAGGAAATAATTCACTGATGAAAATGTACTTTTGAATGTTATATTCCATTCCTGCCAGTTATTCAGCCAGATTGTCCATCTAAATCTTGCACACTGGTCCTTTAAGGGAGGAATGAGTAAGGCTTTTAAGTTGCATGTAAGTAATACATTTTTCTGGCGGTTTAGCTCGTCTCTCCCTCGCACTGCAAATATGTCTGAAACAACGTATTTTTGCGAGACCTAAAGTCATGTTCTTTTGTGTTGTGCAGAAAACACTGGCTCGCCCTGTTGGCAAACTGTGAAATGAGTCAGACTGTCCCACCGCATTGGTTGTATTGTTGTTGTCTTATTTTGAAAGAACGTCACCCGAGTAAGATATGCTGGAACACGTCATCTGCGTTGGCCTATCACATCGCACCTCAGTCCAACAGCTCTGCACCCTGGATTAGTGCAGTAATTTCCTTGTTTGTTCCTCTTTGTTACTCTCTTTGTTCACTGGTTTTTAGCCACCATTTTGCAAAGCACAAAAAGGCTCAACAAAGGACTTCCATCCAGTGGTGTGTATATCGTTATTTCTCTTAATGGTGTTCAAAATGGCCGAATGTGCTCCATAATGAACAGAACCCCCTGCTGACTGCTCGCATGCAGGAGGGGTTTTTCCTCTGAAAGGAAATCTGTCCGCACTGGGGTGGGCTCCGTTAGTTTCTGTTTCAATGAGAGGATTAACCCCTTGAGTGCTGAATACATTTTCAAGCAATTAAAAATGTAATTATCCTGAGCTGTTGAAAACCTATCATGTGGCAACTTGTTTAAAAGAGCTCCCGCAGGGGAGCTCTTTAAAAAGTTGCCACGTGATAGGTTTTCAACAGCATCTGACTCTGATATCTTACATCATTGGGCACGGCGCTGAAAGGGTTAAGGATGGCCCTTTCCTTCAGCATGTTATCGTCTGCACGTGTGCAAGCACAGATGCTGTCCGCAACATTTCCATAAATAGTTTTGCACCCTCCCTGAACAGCCACCATCTTATACAACACCAAGCTGGTGTGTTCGCTGATGGGTTTGATCTCGAGATCGTGTTCTCGCAGCTGTGAGTGCGGAGCTGGAATCCTCCAATCGTGGCTCTTTATAAGGAGATGCTGCTGGTTACTGGTGTTATTGGAACAGCAGTGGGCAGTGGTGCTTTAGCAGGAGTGAGAGAGCATGTGGTCCATGGCTTTGTCCAAGACCCATATAACAGCTTAGCACCTTGTGCCTCACCTATTCAAAGGGCCCATCCACACGAGAACGATTTTTTCGAAAATGCACAAATATTTTATTGTTTTGGCTTTGCGTCCATACGGAAAATACCAAAAACGGTATGTTTTGAAAACGGATTCCAGAGCGAGAGAATATGAAAACGCCACCCCGGCGTTTTTGTGTGGACAACCAAAACGGGTTTTTTTAAAAACGGTAACGTGATGGCCCCCATCACGGCCCCCAGACCTGTGTGTGGCGCTGTAGCGTTTCCACAGAAATGGACCAAAAAAACGGAGAAGGCGGCCGCGAGCATGCGCCTTCTTCTCCATTTTTGGTCTATTTCCGTAGAAACGCTACAGGGCCACACAGCACCACACACAGGCCTGGAATATTTACTACTGCGTTTTGGGTCGTTTTAGGCGTCTCCGTGTGGACGCAGATATTTTTAGAGAGGATGTTGTGTGGACGGGAGATTTTTTTAGAAACAACAAAAAAAAAAAGACCGTTTTCGAAAATCTCCGTCTTCGTGCGGACGAGGCCTAAGCCTCGGTCAATGTTGTCTTGGTCTCTTGGTCATTGTCTTGCAGCTAACAGAGTATGGAGAAGTTCTCCAAAACCCAATAGCCGTTGTATAATTTGCGGACAGCTCTTACTCAGAAGCACTTGCGCATTATTCTTTCACAGAACTTGATGTTTACTTAAGTAATTCAGGTTAAGTATTTGTCCCATGCTCCAGCAGCAGGTGCCAGAAAAAAAAACTGGGACTCGGACCAGGAACGTCAGGATTACAAGCACAGGTCTCCATCCATTACGCAGCCCTGGCAGCCAGGCCTACAAGCTCAGCCAGCATTTGCACCTCATTTGTAAACTGAAGAAAAAAACTGCTGAGTAATTGTTAGCCTGGATACACATGTAAAATGTACCATCCTCAAACACGCAGAGTCTCATATAATAAAGTCTGATGTTTGCTTAAAATCCACGTGTGACCAACAGTATATCAAGCTTAGTGAAGCTAAAGTTGTTGATTTTTACACAGTATTTGTCAATACTTCCTCTCATTAAAGATCTGAACCTCCTACTCTTAAAGGGGTTGCCAAATATGGTTTCCTCCTTGGTTGGTTCGAGTCAACAGCTGTGTCGGAACATCTGCACTTGTATGACATCAGGCGAAGTTTTTAAAATCAAAGCAATTGCTAAAGGTGACGTTCTTCTGAAGAAGAGGTATTAGAAGTTGCATTGTAGCTGAAAGTACTTGTATAATCCTCCCTGTTTTTAATCGTTTAATGCTGGGCTAACTTATCTAACGGATTTAAGTATGACACACTCTTTTCTTGCGAGTGAGTCACGCTGTTCGGGCTTCCAGTACGGCATTACGCAGCTTGATAATCCTGGAACAGCTCTTTTTAACTTCTGTTCACGCTCGGTGCGCCAGATTTTAGCGCGTTCCGGTCCCGACTCTGCATGGTAATTCGGTTAACTCAGTAATCATGCGTCATTAAACCTGGCCCCTGGCCGCCTGTCTCTGTGGAGAGAGGGATGGTGTGAGAGCCCTCAAGTCTTGGAGGTCATCTGAACCCTTTGATTCGGAGTTATGCTGATGCCGGTTATTTCCGTGCCATCTGGTGTGCATAATTTGCAGAGAGGATAGGAGAGGGTATGTCGGGGGGAGGAAAGGGCTGTGGTAATGAATGAGCTGGGCTAAGCTAACGTCAGAAACATTCTGTCTGGCCCAATTTCCTCTCCTGCCTGGCGATGGGGGAGTTTGGATGACCACTGGGTGGCAGTGTGAAGACTTCAGTCAGAAACAGAGCAGGAGAATGTTAGAGAAGTGGCCAGCAGGGGGCAGGAGAACCACAGAGGAAACCACAGAGGGTTGTTCTGTATAGCTCTTAGCTCTCTTGTGTGTGGTTATAACCACAGTTTCTCTCTGGCGCAGATAAACACGAACCGCACTACACGTGCGAATTCACACTACATGCTACTTTCCGCCACACGCTCATGCCCTGTAAGTATACACACCTTCAAATTCACACTGCACGCTCATACTCTTTTTGTATACACACCTTCAAATTCACACTGCACGCTCATACTCTGTTTGTATACACAACTGCTTATTCACACTGCACCCTCATACTCTGTTAGTATACACTCTGCACCCTCATACCCTGGTAGTATACACAGCTACTTATTCACACTGCACCCTCATACTCTGTTAGTATACACACTGCACCCTCATACCCTGGTAGTGTACACACCTACTGATTCACACAGCACCCTCATACTCTGTTAGTATACACACTGCACCCTCATACCCTGGTAGTGTACACACCTACTTATTCACACTGCACCCTCATACTCTGTTAGTATACACACTGCACCCTCATACCCTGGTAGCATACACACCTACTTATTCACACTGCACCCTCATACTCTGTTAGTATACACACTGCACCCTCATACCCTGGTAGTGTACACACCTACTTATTCACACTGCACCCTCATACTCTGTTAGTATACACACTGCACCCTAATACCCTGGTAGTGTACACAGCTACTTATTCACACTGCACCCTCATACTCTGTTAGTATACACACTGCACCCTCATACCCTGGTAGTGTACACACCTACTTATTCACACTGCACCCTCATACTCTGTTAGTATACACACTGCACCCTCATACCCTGGTAGCATACACACCTACTTATTCACACTGCACCCTCATACTCTGTTAGTATACACACTGCACCCTCATACCCTGGTAGTATACGCAGCTACTTATTCACACTGCACCCTCATACTCTGTTAGTATACACACTGCACCCTCATACCCTGGTAGTATACACACCTACTTATTCACACTGCACCCTCATACTCTGTTAGTATACACACTGCACCCTCATACCCTGGTAGTATACACACCTACTTATTCACACTGCACCCTCATACTCTGTTAGTATACACACTGCACCCTCATACCCTGGTAGTATACGCACCTACTTATTCACACTGCACCCTCATACTCTGTTAGTATACACACCGACTTATTCGCACTGCATGCTCATAATCTGGTAGTATACATACCGACAAATTCATACTGCAGGCTCATGCACTCGACACCCACATGCGCAGTTCACACACATACTGTACTCATGTATGCGTGCACGTAAACCCACTCACATGAACCTGCATACACACCTAATTTGCTTGTATGCTGATTACATGCACACATACCCACCACACACACATCAGCACGTAGCGCTTGGCAAGAGCCTAACAGTGGTGAGAAGAGCTGTGTGTGCAGGGCTGCAGCCGTGAGCCGTATCAAAGATTAATTCAGCGTGGAGCTGTGAAGTCGAGAACTAATCTAACTGACGCTCATCAGGCTCTTATTTTACCTTGCATCCATATTTTACTGCTTTATTATCCTCCCAGCTTATAATGCAGGGGGATGTAGTCGTCAGTGCGGTCGTTTGTCCGTCCGTCCGTCCATCTGTCCGTGGACATTTCGTTTACGGGGCAGACCTCCAATATCGTGCAGCATTTTTTCACAAAACTTGCTGTGCGTATTAATCAGGTCCTAGACAGGTGCCTTTTGATATTTTGGGATTTCTGACGTTGGGTATGTCCGTCCGTCCGTCCGTCCGTCCATCTGTACTTATTTCGTTTCCGGAGCAGAACTCAAAAACTGTTGAGTAGTTTTTCACGAAACATGCTGTGCGTATTAATCAGGGCCTACACTGGTGCCTTTTGATATTTCGGGATTTCCGAGATTAGACTGCAGATGCCGGGGGATCATTCTGATGACTCTTATTTTTATACCATGAGATTAAAACTGACTGTTTGCACGTTCATATCAAATTCATCTCATGATTGGTAAACAAAATCCAGAATCTGCTTTGCAAAAATAGTTTGTTAGTCCACTGTTGCTATGCCTTTGCAGCATGTGCACAGTGCGGTCTGTTAGCATTTATTCACCTTCACAATTTTCTGCTTTTTATTTCTCTTCTGCTGCACACTGGATTTAAAAATGATGTTTATCACTTTTTAACAAGAGATTGTAATTTTTATTTGTGAGTCGCTGCATCCTGTATTTGCACCATTAAAAAATCGCTGCCTGTTTAATGCAGTGTAATTGTTCAGTATGGAAGCAGTTGTGCTTATCGACTGCACTGTCTCTTTATGCCTTTATACAGCAGGTGCGCAGTTCATCCACATACTCATGTCCAACCCAATTGCAAAATGGTTGGGACAAAGTGTAAATTGTGAATAAATTCAAAATGCAATGACTTTCAGATCACATGAGCCAATATGTTATTTACAATAGAACATAGATAACAATTCAAATGTTGAAACTGAGACATTTTACATTTTTATCCACAAAATGAGCTCATTTCAAATTTTCTGGCTGCAACAGGTCTCAAAAAAGTTGGGACACAGGCATAAAAGGGCTGAAAAAGCCATTAATATAAAAGAGAATCAGCTGAAAGAACATTTAGCAAGTAATTAAGTTAACTGGCATCAGGTGTGTAACATGATTGGCTATAAAACGGATGTCTTAGAGAGGCTGGGTCTCTCAGAAGTTAAGATGGCCAGAGGCTCTCCAACCTGTGAAGGCTTGTGTAAAAAATTGTGGAATACTTTAAAAACAATGTTCCTCAACGCCAAATTGCAACGGCTTTTGAAGGTCTCACATCGACAGTGCATAACATCATCAAAAGATTCAGAGAAACTGGAAAAATCTCTGTGCATAAGGGACAAGGTCAAGACCTTCACTGATGCCCGTGATCTTCGGGCCTCAGACGCCACTGCATCACTCACCGGCATGATTCTGTCATTGACATTACTAAATGGGCCCACGAATACTTCAAGAAACCACTGTCTGTAAACACAGTCCGCTGTGCCGTCCACAGATGCCACATAAAACTCTATCATGCAAAAAGGAAGCCATTGTTGAGCATGATCCAGAAGCGGCGCCGTGTTCTGTGGGCCAAGGCTCATTTAAAATGGACTGTAGCAAAGTGTCCTGTGGTCAGACGAGTCCAAATTTGACATTCTTGTTGGAAATTATGGGCGCTTGTGTCCTCCGGCTAAAGAGGAAAAAAGACCACCCTCCTGTTATCAGCGTTCAGTTCAAAAAAGCCAGCATCTCTGATGGTATGGGGATGCATTAGTGCATATGGTGTGGGACACTTGCATGTTTTAAAAAGCACCATGAATGCTGAAAGGTATATAAAGGTTTTAGAGCAACATATGCTCTCCTCCAGACGACATCTATTCCAAGGAAGGCCTTGTGTATTTCAGCAGGACAATGCAAAACCACATACTGCAGCTATTACAACAGCATGGTTTTGTAGTAGAAGAGTCCGTGTGCTGAACTGGCCTGCCTGCGGCCCTGATCTTTCACCGATTGAGAGCATTTGGCGCATAATTAAACGAGAAGTCTGTCAAAGGAGACCCAAAACTCTCCAGCAGCTGGAAGCCTGTATTAAACAAGAGTGGGATCAAATTCCAATGGCTAAACTCAAGAAACTTGTCTCCTCAATGCCCAGACGCCTCCACTCTGTGTTAAAAAGAAGAGGGGATGCTACACCATGGTAAACAGGCCCCTGTCTCAACTTTTTTGAGACCTGTAGCAGCCATCAAATTTGAAATGAGCTAATTTTGTCGATAAAATTGTAAAATTTCTCAGTTTCAACATTTGCTATGTTATCTCTGTTCTATTGTGAATAAAATACTGGCTGGTGTGATTTGAAAGTCATTGCGTTTTGATTTTATTCACAATTTACACTTTGTCCCAACTATTTCGGAATAGGGGTTGTACATGCAGACTTGATCTTTCGCCTGCTCTTATATATGTTTATACTTTGTTCTATAACTGCCCAAACAGACTGTGCATTAGTTAACCATTTGTACAGTGATACTGCACTGTTTATGCTTGTATAGATGTACAGAATATTCATGTGCCCACATACGCACAGGCTTGACCGTTTGTTCCTTTGTCTGTGCTAGCGCTGAGATCCGAAGCAGTGTCCCGAGCCTGGTGAGGGTGCTGCTGGGGGCGGGAGCGCGTGTGGACGGCAGTCTGTACTCCAGTTATCTGCAGCAGGATCTCCCGTACCTGCTGGAGCCCCTGCTGATCCGCGGCGGGCTGCCCAAGGGCGGTGATCTGACTGAGCTGGTGCAGACGGCCCTGCGCTGTCTCCACACTGCCCCCGTGTGGCTACCAGTGTTACTGCGGGCAGGACTGAATCCAGAGCTGTTCCTGCAGGAAGCCTTGTGAGTCGCAACTGCGTGTGACTCCTGTGTCCATGCGTGTGTTTGCGCAGCTGTCTACGTGTGTGTACAGTACCAGTCAAACGTTTGGACACACTTTGCTAATGTCACGCTCTCTGTTTCTCGAGAAATTTAAACGGCTTAACTTCTCTATATAATCTGAAATGGAATCTGGCAAGAGGTAAATAGTCAGAAGTTAAAAGAGAATAATTTATTTGTTTGAATAGTGTACAAAATTTTGGAATTGTCAAAGAAGCGACATTTTGCAAAGTAAATACGTAGACAAACAAGCTTTTTCCATTATTGAACGGCCGAATTAAAGTCCAGCTGTTTTTAGACTTATAGGACAAAAAGGTCGATGAAAAGCAAACTGCAAGTGCAGCACATCTTTGGGAATTTAGACGGCCGCTCAGCTGCAAACTCATTGTAGCCATATAAGTGCCCGAGTGAAAAAAAATGTATACATATGCTCAGCAATTATGACACAAATGTTGTTTAGTTTGATGTATTTAAGAAATAGATCTTTTTTTTTTTTGAAAAATAAAGGGAGCTTAATTCTTAATTTGACATGTTTTTTCAGAAAAATGTCCAAACTTTTGACTGGTACCGTATGTGCATTTTTGTCTTCGTGTGTGAGTGTTCACATGGGTGTGTTTACTTCAGTGTGTGAGGGATGAGGTGCGTGCTACATATGTATGTGTGTGTGTGTGTGTGTGTGTGTGTGTGTGTGTGTGCGCATGCATGGTTGTGCTGCTGTTATGTTTTTTGTGTTTGCATTACAGCATTTGTTCATTTGTGCTCCTTCATTATACCCTCGGCATAAATTGGGGGGGGGATATGGTCGCCAGTACGGTTCTCTGTCTGTCTATCTGTCCGTTTGGGATGTTTTGTTTCCAGGACAGAACTCAAAAACCGTTCAAGATTTTGTTGTGAAACTTGCTGCATGTATTAATCAGGTCCTAGACTGGTGCTTTCTGATGTTTTGGGATTTCTGAGATGAGATTGTGGGGGCCGGCGGGGGGGTATGTCCTCTTCTGATGACGCTGGTGCTCACTTGTGATGAAGAGAGAAGTACATAATCTTATAAAGGAATATCTTCAACAGGCTGCGGTTTACTTCCTGTCACCATCTCCCTCTGAACTTCGTCTTACTTTCTTGTTTTCCATCTTTCTCCATTTCCTCCTCCTATCCCCTCTTGTTCTGGCTCTTACCCCTCTCTCTCTCTCCCTCTCTCTCTCTCTCTCTCTCCCCTCCCCTCTCCCTCTCTCCGCAGCTTTGAGAGAGCAGAGAGTGACGTCCTTTGTTTCTTTCTGGAGTTCACCGATTGGAAGAGGCTGCCCGAGCCCGTGCGGCGAATTCTGTCACATCGCCGGGCGGAGTCTGCCTGTCCTGTGCTGCAGCAGTTTGGTGAGGAGCGCATGGACACTTCCGCAGACACACACACACACATACAAACACCCTCACACACACACACATACAAACACCCTCACACACACACACATACGAACACCCTCACACACACATACAAGCACACACACACACGCACACGCATACAAACACCCTCACACACACACACACACATACAAACACACACGCACATATATACATGTGCACGCATGTACACAAGCATGCATCACACACATATGCACATACACACGCACACACATGCACGCACACGCGCAAGGGGACACACACTCACACACGCACACACAGACACGCACATACACACACTTGCACACACACATATATTCACACCTACTCGTGCAAACATACACACAGATGGGCAGATTCAAACATGTGAGTGTGCACACAAACCCATGCTTATGTTAAAATCTGTGGTCACATACAGTGATCAATATAACATTTGAGACAAAGACTTTTTAGCTTACCGGCCCTTTTTTTTTTTTTTTTTTTTTTTTTGATTTTTGATTGAATCATTTTTGTCCGTTTTATGGGCCCTTGAAATTTTGGCCCCAATGTTAAAGATAGGACTGAGAAATTTTTAAAAAAAAATTATTTCTCAAAAACTGCGTGATAAATTTTTTTCTAAATTAGGCAATCAACTTCCCTTGGTAATGTACGACAATGTACAGTGGGGGCGCTGTAGAATATGCAAGATGGCCTGTGGAGGCCATTTTGATTGAATCGACGGAAGTGGGTCTAGTGGGGTCGCAAGGAAAATATTCATAATGTTTTAAGATAGGACTTTTTCAAAAAATCATTTCTCAAAACTGTCTGAACTTTTTTTTTTGTAAATCTGACAATTGGGTCTATGGGGCGCTGTATTTTAACATTATTATGAGAATGGGCAAAATCGCCTGTGGAAGCTAAATGGTTGCAGATAGAGATTAAGTTTGTATTATCAACATGTAGGAAGTCATATATGACCTATATTTTGGATGTGTTAAAATTGACCTCAGATGACCTTGAAAGGTCAAACTTGAGGTCAAGCAAAATGTTCCAATTTTCAAAGCCTTCTAGGCTGGAAAATATTGAAGATTGGGAACATTTGTGTATTGAACACTGACAGGAAGTCAAACATGAACTTTCATTTGGTGGCCTTGAACTTGACCTTCGATGACCTTCAAAGGTCAAACTTCACATAGTGAAATTTCAATGACTTCTATCACCAAAACTATTACAGAGAGCTTAGGTTTGTATTGTGGCCATATAGGAAGTCATGTATGAAGTTTCATTGGGTGACCTTGAACCAGACCTTCAATAATCTGCAACAGCCAAGCTTAACAGTGAAATTTCAATGACTTATATCAGCAAAATTGTTACAGATAGGGCATAGATTTGTATTGAATATGTATAGGAAGTCATATATTAACTTTCATTTGGTGACCTTCGCATTGACCTTCGAAGGTCAAATGTGACTTAGTGAAAATTCAATGACTTGTATCGCTAAAATGGTCACAGGTAGAGCCTAGTTTTGTGTTACAGACATCTAGGAAGTCACATATGAACTTGGTGGCAGTCAACTTGACTGTCAGTGACCTTTGGTCGTCAAAATCAGCAGTGAAATTACCCTGACTTGTATCACCAAAATGGGCGCAGATGGAGCCAAGGTTTGTATGGAGACATTTAGAATTCCATTTGCTGACCTCAATTTGACCCTCTGTGACCTTTTAAAGTTCACAATTGGGTCATTCCATGTCAAAACAGCCAATATTGATGTGCCTTGTACATGACACCTCTCGGATTTTGCTCAAACTTTGTCCAAAAATACTTTATGGTACCAAACACAAGAATCCCAAGTTTCATGTCGATATCTCTTGACAGTTTTCGTGTGAAAATTTCTTGAAATTTGGGTGTCACGCCCCTTTTTGACTTATGTGAATTGGTCATTTCATTTTGTAGCATTTTGGAAGGACCATAACTTCTCACATATTACGGAAAGGAAGCTGACATTTCATGTTGTTACGGCCAGGCACACTGATCATAACACAAACGACAAAACGTCGCAACAACTCAAGTCTAGGGGTTTTATTTTATAATACAAATTATACACTAAAAAGGAAAAATGGGCGAAAGCTCAAAAAGAAATCAGCAAGGCTCAGGCGGCATGGGAGCCAACAGGCAAAAAGATGTCTCCATCGTTCTGCAGGGCATTCCTGGATTTAAAGGAAAGCGCCCCTCCCGCTCGTCATTGGCCTCACGTGTTAAAGAATATCTTTATGTCTATGTGAGCAACGCATGCGTGCACACGGTCCCTTACCATGGTCAGTCAGCGACAATCCCTGTTTTCCACTCTCAGAGAGATACAGGGAAATAAAGTGCCAAAAAATAACACAGAGGCAGGTGCCCACAGTCAGAAGTGAAGAGTTCCTACTCCTGTTGATGGGCAAAAAATGGGTTTTCTGTAGGGGCCGTGTGCACGCTTGTTTTGCTCACATAGACGGGCGCAAACGGTACTTGCGCCACCCTCAATCGCCTCGGACCTCTCATCTCATGATCAGTTTTGGTTGCTTTCTGAATCTGTCACGCACAGGTTGTAACCAGATGTGGCGCTCTTGAGCTGCCATCGCCACTGTGGCTGCCCTAAGCGGGTCGGTCAGTGACAGTGCCTGTTTTCCATTCTCGGATAGACAGCCGACTAATTGTTGAACGGTAACAGTGCAAATGACGCACCACCTCTCAGCGGCTGAGACCTGCCCGTAACATGCCAAAGGCTCTTTTTCTCTCTCCTGTGTCACAAGCCGTTCCATTTTCTTGATGCAGTAGCATTTTTCATTTTTTTTGTTGGCTTTTTGTAGGCTATTGACCACACCCTAAAGAACAAGTCAAATGTCACTGTACACATCACAAAACAGCTCAATGTTTGTTATTACTGAAGTGCTTGGCGCTGCGTGGTGCAGCGCGGCGCCAGATTACAATACCACGCGCTTTTCTTTATTTCCTCTCGTGCCTCACTGGAAATGCAATAAAAATCTATCGATTCTTCATTTTGCCGCAAATACTGTAGGCCTACATACCTCACCTGTGCGTTTTTAATGGAGCTAAGTATATATATTTTTTACTTTCCAGTTTTAATTTGAAACGTTTACTTTTACTACTTACCAAAAGCATTTTGCTGTAGCTGATGCTTGTTTATTGTTTTAATCTCACTGAATTCGATAGTTCACGCCTTTATGTTGGCTGATTAATTGGTGTATTATTTAATGCTTTTTTTGTTGAAACATTTTGTTTGTTGTGACTAAATTTATCATATCAAATGGACACAGTGCCTGTTTTGATTGAAAATGAGCATTAGGCTATGTATTGGATATATTACTGTGCATTGTTTTTGTCTGTAAGATGTGTTCTAAAATAGTTTTCGCTCCGCTAGGAATCGATTTACCCTTGAGTAATTCATGCGATCAATCGATCTGGGAAAACATAACGTGTAATGTATTTTTATGTTCATCGTTTTATCAAATGCACTGAGTTGAGTCGGAAAAAATAATAATTCAGGTACAGCTCTGTATATGAAAAAATAACCATTGCATAAGCGAAATGGGATCTCATGTGGTACACATCTATTGCGTCTCTGGTGCTGTCGTGCCCTCCTTATGTTTTGCTGTGTGTTCCAGACTCGGTGCCCTCTCTTTGCCACCTGTGTCGTTTGCTGGTGAGGGACACCGTCGGCTGCGAGACCCTGATGCGAAGAGGCTTCGCTCAGCGACTTCCAGTGCCTCCCGTGCTTCAAGACTACCTCTGCTTCTCCGGAACCTTCTCTCCTCGCTGTCTCCCCAAGCAGCCTTTCCCTCGTGAGAGGGAGCACCTGGGGTACGATGGGCCGGATTGATGTCCATTTCCAGCTCTCCACCATCCCATCCAGAAGAACAGCGACATTCTTTCAAAAACGCCTCTGAAAAGCCCGTGTGTGGTGGACCAGGGTGTGAACATTTTGAACTTGCCCCCAGAGCTGGTTGAAATTACACCCTCCTGGTAAATTTCAGGGCATTCCAGGCTTTCAGTCGACAAAAATCTTTATGGACGCTTCATGTTTTTGCTACACTTCTGATTTGCTTTTTTTTTTTTTTTTTTTTTTCCTTTCAAGCATTGTGCCATGTTGCATGTGAATAAATTATTTGAGGCTTTGTTTTGTACTTGTGTACTTGTGTCAGGGGTATGTTCCTAACATTCTGATGCTTTTGGGCTGATTGTGTATGGAAGATGCAGATGCTGCTGATTATTTTGATCATTCAGAATGGCTGGTGTGAGGTCATCGGTATGTTTGTGTTTGCTCCTACACGCCCTCTAGGTCACAGCACTGTGCCTCCCGAGGCTCAACTAGTATGTTGCCTAATTAGCAGCAGGTAAGTCGAAAGCACTTAACGCAACGGCGCCTGCAGTCGCCACCACATTTCGAAATTGTGCATGTGTTTTTCCTGAAATGTTGATTATGACAGAAGCCATACAAACCTGACAATCCAATCAGTTGTTTAATTTACATCAGGGCGATGTTGCAGTTGAAATATTAATGAGTGAATTCTGCATATCGTGTCTTTTAAGAAAACTTTATCATTTTGTCATGTATTTTAGCAGCCTGCTGGGCGTCAGCCTGTGAACAGCCGTCGCGTGAGCTTGTAGTCGCTATTCTAAATATACTGATTTCAAACTGCCTTTTTTATGGGTTCATTTAAAAAAATCTCTTTTAAATCCTGTTTCAAGTGTCTCGTGAAGGTTAGCAATCCTAGTAGCGTTCCATTTTGTTTGAATACTTTTTCAGTGGAAACTGTCCATTTTATGAAAAGATGAATTTCCCTAATTAGTGCAAAGGCAGTCCCTCTGCAATAGGCCTGCCATTAGCCTTGTGGTGTAATTGCAGCATGGGGATGAGACCATGGAAAAAATATATTTTCTAAATTTTCTAAAACAGACACAGAAATGCATGTTGTTCCATGGGCAATATTAACCAACTGTGCCAATCAGCTATAGTGACAAAAATATGCAATGCTCATTTTTTTTTTTTCCACAGAAAGTTTTGCTATCACAAAGGTCCTTGTAGGCTTACTCCTCAAGTCTGGGGCCTAGAATGAGAGGTAAACTATTTAATTTATAATCTTTAAAGCTGGGATGCGCAGTTGTCTGGAAAAGGTAAAATTAGGTCAGAATTTAAAAAAAAAAACAGCCCTCTTCCTGCAGCTGTACCCCTCCCCTTTCTGTTCTAACCTCCTCCCTCCAGATGACGAGCATGGGCATATGAACACACTTCTTACACACACACACAACTCAAGTCTGATCCGTGGGATTGGCAGAGGTAGCTGCCAGCTAACCAACATGAACATGAATTAGCAGGAGCCGTGAGGCTAGGGTTAACAGAAGGCTAAACTATTAGCAACATTCAACATAGCCACTCATAATATGCTTTCATGGTAAATCTCGTAACGGCTTCGCCTGCCGGATGCCATAAGGCTACCTGGCGATGCATTAAAATGAGAACTGGACTCAAGTGCAGGGTTAGATTTAGTTACGTTCCTTTTTAATATTAGTTAACGACACTATTGTTCGCACATACGGAACACAAGATTGTTAGTTACACATTTCGTGAATTCGAGAGAGCATGAAGTCCAGGGCTTAACAGCCCCTGGGCTGAGGATGTGAGGCACGGCCTCACAAATCTAGCAACATAACCTTAAGCCTGCCCCAGACAGCGCACCTTTCCCTGGGGCGAGTGACACGCGTGTATACTGCATCAGGCAATGTTGCACTGTGTGGGGATGGTTTTTGCTGCGTAACTTCCTGGCGTAACAGTGCAGCAGCGTATGCTAGCATGCTAGATATTTTCGCGTCACGTGAGAAAGTTACTCACCGTGTGGGGGCTACCTGCTGCAATGTTACACGTGCTCGACCAATCGTAACGTGCAGACCCATCATATGTGCAGACGAGTCACATGATGCAGAAAATTGAACTAATTTATCCTCGGCCAGGATGCCTGTTACAGTTTCAGAGGATGTCGCCATTTTTCTTTATCATGTGACTCGTCTGCACATCATATGACGGATCTGCACATTGTGATTGGTCGAGCACGTCTAACATTGCAGCAGGTAGCCCCCACACGGTGAGTAACTTCCTCGCGTGACGCGAAAATATCTAGCGTGCTAGATATGCTGCTGCACTGTCACGCGAGGAAGTTACGCAGCAAAAACCATCCCCACACAGTGCTACATTGCCTGATGCAGTATACACGCGTGTCACTTGCCTCAGGCAAAGGTGCACTGTCTGGGGCAGACTTAACCAACCATGACAACACCTTTAGATATCATAGGAAAATGAAGTTAGCAAGCAGCTTACTTATTCCGGAAAAGAATGGCAAGCTTGGAATCCAAATTGAGGCCATTATCTCTGAAACACTTTGCCCATATTTACACACATTTTACTGTGAGACTCAGACTTTTTTGATAAATCTGGCTTCTTTCTTTTTTTGGGATTGCTTTGCAGTTTCAACAGTTTTTGCCAAAACTGGAATACCAAATTTTCTGGCATTGAATCGAGGAAACTGAACATTTGTAGTATCATGTTTATCAAACAAAATTTTGCATTATCCATTCATAATTTAAACAAAACATTTGATTGTTGATTCAATGATTACTTCGCTTTTGATAAATGCGTTTGAAGACCAGATCAGACCAAAGATTCATGAAGAGACAAGACATCCAAGTATAAACCCGGGCAAAGGTTAAGCGCCATCCAATTTTTAGCACGCTTGGCCTCTAGGCCAATCGGGCTTATGCTGTGGTTAGATGCGCTCGTGGTGGTCTGTCTTGCGTCCGTAAACTTTACGCTTCATCAGCGCTCTAGCGCCTTCAGTTTTTCACTGATCCTTTTCATATTTTATATGCCTATGTATGGGATGAAAATCTAGACCAGGTTCGATTTTGGCCTCGTTAGGCGAAGTGGGCGCTGTGGCTTTGCCTCTATTTTTTATGTTAGCAAGTTCAATAAAGTTATTTTGGAAGAATTCGACACACCTGTCTTCTGCAACTTAACTTGGAACTTGCTCATTTTTTTCAGTGTCTAGGTTGAATCATTTTAAAATGTTTTTTCCTGAATTTGGCAACAATATAGAAATATAACTACAATATGTTAAACGGTCTTTTATTCTCAAAGGCACACGTTGATACCTTTGTCGAAATGCGGCTTAAGATGGTAAATAACTACTGTAAACATGAACTGCACCAAACTACAACAAATTAACAATGCATTAAAGTCCCTATGATTGCAACTGGGGTTGGAACAAAAACCAGCACACACGGGGGGGCCGAGTTTGAGAACCACTGCTCTACACCATGCTAAGCATTCCTGAAGATGTCTAGCTGACAATAGTGGACGCCTGATGGGTCGACGAGCTCATAAACCAGCAGCAGTCTACACACTGTGCTTGTTGACAGCCCAAGGCTCCATTATTGCCATAAAACAATCCTGTTCCACGTTGGATTTGATCTGACAATGTGTAACAGTCCGTCCTAGTCGTCTTTCCTGAGGTTTGCATATGTATGGCCCAAAAATACTTTGTATTACTTTAGGGTATTATTACTTATATGCACCATTCCATATGAAGTTAAAGGGCATCGCAAGTAAATTCTCAGACGGGACGCTGAACGTCCAATGTTGACAAACAAATCACTTGCTTTTGTTGACATCTTGCATTGTCACATGACCAATTTCATTCATATAAACCAATGTTTTGTGTACATGCGTAGATAATCCTTCTATTTCGGTTCGTTTGCACAGGTGCGGCTCGCTGATTGGCCAATAAACAAAAACAATGGGAATCGACTTTAGATGCCCTTTAATGTGTTCTTTGACCATAATTGCATCATGTTCACTCAGTAATTAGTCTAAAACTGGCAAAAAAAAACGGGATTATATTATTACTTAAGTGGCTGCAACCATTAACATAAGTACACTGAAGTAGTTACACAGCGTGCCATCCATGCCTGCTTACTTCACCGCAGCCAACCAGGCTGTTTGCATTTTGTAGTTTTTAGGCATGACCTTTTAAATCACTGGGAGGTTAGACACGACTGCAATCACTTCACTTGCCTTCACTTGATAGAATGATCAGTCAAAGAAGTTACTTGTGATATATATATATATATATATGGAGTAAGTATTCACTGTATTTGAAATTTAAGGACAAAACTTCAAAGTACACCTCCTCACACACGAATACACATCCATTTAAGCAGCCTATGCGTGTTTGGCTGGAGGTCAGTACTCCAACTGCTAACATCGTATTGCAGCAGTGAACCTGAAATTCAATGCATCACACAACAAATCCTAAAACTAGCCAGCTAATAGATAAGGGTAGCGAAAAGGCTATGACCCTTATCATAACTATTGCTACATACTTACATATCGCACCATCTGTCCCCGCTTATCCTGCCACAGCAATTCGCACACTCTCCCCCAAGACATTAATAGTCATGAAGTATGAATTGCATTTGAACAGGTGGTGAGTTATGGCCGGAAATCTAATGCCTCCTCTGATCTAATTGGACATATTGGTCATCTTAATGTCATAGAGGTCATCTTAGCGTGCAGTCAGTCAAAGTGCTTCTAGACCTATTGGATAAACATGTCAGTATTTGCAAGGCTAATTGTCACAGTCTGCTCAGCTGCTGTCTCTCCCTCTGCCTGGCCACACCCCTTCCACTGCTGGCCACACCCCTTCCACTGCTGACCGCACCCCTTCCACTGCATTTGCTCTCAGCTGAGTCTCGTTACTCAGCCAGTATATAAGCAGCTCTGTTTCACTAACTTTTTGCCAGATTGTCGTTGCAGCATGCACTACTCTCCAGCGTTTATCTTCGGTCTGACCTCCTGGAATCGACACTCCCTGCCTCCGATGACATCCTCTCGCTCCTGCCACGGTGAACCTGATTGCCTTCTGCCTCTGACTCTGAGCTCTGCCTGTGTGCTTCCTGGTTCCTGTTTGCCGTCTTCCAAGCCACCCGTCTTGCCATTCCACTGCCTGCCTGTGTGATTATGACTCTGTCTGCCGAGCCACAAGCCAGCCTGCTCCGGTGCCCCATGGGTAACACTCCTGCCTGCTGTGTGGGCGACCCAGGTTAGAATCCTGCTATTGGTACCTACTCCCCCAAGAAACCAGAAGAGCTCCACTCAAGACCCACAAGTTCCAGATCCTGTTCTGCGACAAGTTACTCTGTACTGCATTCTGTTTGCCCCTGCTTTTGAGTCATTATCAGTCTGTAAACTTTCTCTCGTCCAGATTGTGTTGCATTTGGGTCCTGCCACTCCCCGTGACAGTAATTGCACCATATTTGAACTTCGAAACGCCACAAAAATGCTTAATCCGTTGTAGCTTGGTTATGGGGCAAGTAGATCCATTTATTGGTCAATCAGAGCAGAACTCATTTCATATATGGGATGCCTAATCTAAACAATTTGTTCGTCAGAGGGGTCAGAATGTCAGGCAGCCATTGGCCAAGAAACAAGATTTTTTTTTTTTTTTTGAGCGAGGTAAGATTCATGCACGGATCCCGCTTAACAACTAGCAGAAAGAGTCTGCATCTTTGCAATGGCTCGATGTAAAAGCTGTGCAGAAAAAAGTGCTTCTACCCTGATCTCATCAAAGCCATTTCAATCATGTTCATGACCAATGGTAGCGTTCTTTCTTCCTTTGAATTGCGCAGTGTCATTATGCTCATTGCTAGAGCGAGTAGATAACTGAGCACTAGTAACGGCAGCTTCCCTAAGCCTTTTCAATCATGCACATTATTGGTGGCCGTGTCCTTATGCCAATTCAAGTGTCCGCAATTTGCTTTTAGGGTGAGCTGAAAAACAAGCCTCTTTACCCTGAACTTCTGAAAGTCATTTGGTGGAGTCCTGATCGCTCGAACTAAAGGTCTAACGCATGGACGGAAGACTATCCGGCGTACAGTCTGTGGGGATACCTCAGACTCTGGGTGACTGACTTAACAACTCAAGTGACTCAAAATCTCAGCTCTTTTTATTGAGTGACTCATTAAAGCTTGACTCAGTCAAAAGATTCAAATCTCTCACCAATGGTGGACACTGTATAAAAGTAAGTATAACCCTTCTTTGATCTTTGCTTAGCTGTACGCCATCACAAGGGTTACCATGTGTGTAGGCTTGGCCTTAAGTGTTCTTAAAATTATTATTCATGTATGTTATTTGCTTTAAATTCTTTGCTTACATATCATTTGAGAAATTAAATCTTTCACTCAATGGAGCTCTGTAAAAAGGATTGTTACCTAGAGGATTCAGATAAAAAAGATGGATGTCATTTGAGAAGTAACAAACTGAGCTCACTTGAGTGCATTTTGCTTTAAGGGCCTGATTTTTATCACCCTTCTAAATCCCCAAACTTGTTTTCTTATCTATCCTGCCGCTGAAGCATGAACTTCACACAGGTGTGTCTTTCTAATTAGATGGATGTGCCAGGCGATGGCCAGTGCATTGGCAGTAACAGTCACAGCCCTTCTCCTGTCAGACAGGACTCCAACTGCAGGAACCTGCACACTATTACATTAATTTGGTATAATTAGAGAGTAGTGAACAGGCAATGGAGTGTGAAAGAATTTGGACTCTGATGCAATGAAGGAAGGACTGTGAGAGACATCAGCGGACTGTAAGCTTTAATTTTCGAGTATAGTTTAATGTGGTGGTACAGTTTAAATTGTGGGTGGAGTAAAAACTCTGGAGATGAGTTACGTTATAGTAATCATGATGACAAGTGAGATCATTTACCCTAATTGCCTATATAAAAATCATACTTTTTTAATTTGTTCATTTTTTTCTTGATTGGGCTCTTTATTACTCATATCCATTCATTACCTAAGCCGGTGCTTCTTGACTTCAGTCCTGGGGGAACATTGTGTATGCTGATTTGTATGACTTGGGCTGGTAGGCCACGAGTCGAGTTTCGGCTCTGTTCTTTTTTTTTTTTTCCTGGGTCGCAATTGTCCTGCTCATGCGCGCCAGCGGTTTGGTGATTGGCTCAGGCCTAGACCCGGCCCGAGTACAGGCTCTGAGGAGCCTCTTGTTCCAATCAAAATTACATTTACTTTAACAAGCTGTTAAGTTGTCCTAATTGGGTGCATTTCATGTTTGGGGCAGTTATTTACTCTCTTTAGCTGCATTTTGACAGAAATGTGGATGCCTCCCATGGAGAATAAAAGACTCTTGAACATATTATGCTTTTTCTGTATTTCCAGTAGTTTTGGGTCATAGCATTTTCAAAACGATCGGATCAGACACAGAGTAAATCAGTAAGCTCTAATTTACTGTATTTAAGTACTTTCAAGATGCTTTGCTTGAACTTAATTTCATAAGCATAGCACAAAACTGGTTTGACTGTATTTGCCTGCGTCATAAATGGTTAGCTTTTGTGACCATTACTTATAAGGAACCTACTCATTCTTTCATTTGATTGGTTTAATTTTTTTCCCTCTTTTTATTGCATTGTTTCCAGTATATCACATTGTGGATATGGAATATTTATTACTCATGGCAAGCATGGGTATTTCTGTCATCGTGTGGCTTAAGAAGTAAACATTTGCTCTAAATCTGAAATTCACCTAATTAACAACTTGTTCAGGGCGTCATCTACCTTAAAATCATGAAAAATCTGAAAATATATAATTTCTTTTTTTTGATTTGATAACTTAATTAACTATTATCCCTTAGAAAGCAGCTTTTGAAGGATTTCCAACAAATTTATTGAAGAAATGCAGTTTATATTGGATTGCCGTGAGAAAAAATCATGAATCTAAACAATGTTTGTGTGCAAAACTTCAAACCAGTATAACTCTGTTGCTCCTCAACCACTTTCTATGCAGTTTTCACCACTAAACTAATTCCCTGTAGATCCTCCCTAGAACTAAATCTAATTGCATGAAATTAGCTATATATAATGTCAACTCTGATTGCCTCCTCAATCTACAGTGTGTACTGCATGTGCCTAGCCTCGACCAGAGTACAGCTTTCAAATACAGCCTGCCTACTCCATAAAATTGACTCTAGGCAGGCCCAGAAAAGTGAAAGAAGGACATGGTTGGCCATCAGAAAGAAAAGAGCTGAACTGTGAAGCAGAGCTGTGGAGCAGAGGAACAGAACAAACCAAAGAGGGCAAAACCTCAGGTGCTTTTTAATATGTTCTCTGCCTTGAAATGTGAGAGTAAATATCTTTTGAAATATTTCAAGGACTTTCTAATGGATTTTTCAGTATGAACAGAATTGCGTGGGGCTCCCATACATCTGGAACATATTTCTTGATGGATTTCTTTCGAATTGGGAACAGTGATAGATTAATCTTGGCTGAATGTCACTAAAGAGTTTTTTTTTTTTTTCAGTAGGGTCTGAAATTTTTGAGAGAGAGGGCAAAAAAATTAGGTTCCCACTGTATCCATGGTAACAAAAACATCAAAATTTTCTCATTTGGAAAAAGGGAAATATGAAAAATAACTCGGTAGTGACATTTTAAAGGTCATAAAAAGTCTTTTTCTAAAGGGTGCAAACAAATATCTGCAACAGCAACCGAGAAAAGCATCCAAAGAAATATTGCCGAAAAGCCAAGATGGCCACAGTTGCCATGGCAACCAGATGTTGATTTTCATTCAAAATATGATGAATCATTATTTCGGTCATTCAAGAGTATTATTCAAAATATAATAGCAGGAAAGATAAACTTTTGTTGATTTTTGGTCTTAAGGTAGATGGCCCCTTTAAAATCTTATGATTTCAGCTTTGGTAGAAACAAACCCAATATACTCAGCTACTCTTGAGAACTACTGATCCAAGCCGCTTATTTCTGGTCTAGCTTACAGGGGACGAGAACCTATGGCCCCAGCAAACAAGGGCCAGAAGTTAGGAACACACCCTGGACAGTTTGCAAATCCCTGGCAGAGATCACACACTATTCACTCACAACAGCAGTTTACGCTGTCCTCATAGCAAATGACTTTCGAGGCAGTTTCACTGTCACAGACAAATCTCCAATGTTGGAGTAAAATAATGAGTTTTACTCCAGTTGGGGGCGCACTCTAGTCATCTCGATTGTTTGGTGTAAGGAGGTCGTGAAACTCAGTCTTTTTCTCATCTTGACATTCCCATAAAATCAACCATGGACATATTTTCGGAAGTCTTTCGTATTGTCTCATGAAACTATAAAGTTCAATGGCGTGAACATTGTCAACAACCACTTGGCGCCTTCTGCGAGATCCCCAATCTATTTGAAAATCTTATATTTTGTGAGTGAGAGACTGAATTTATGACGCATTATGCTCAGATGTGAGAGCATGTCGTGCGATAATCTTTTCAGTGTTTTCTAGTGGATGGTAGGCATTAGTGTCCTGACATAAAAAAATTGGCGGGAAGCTATATGTGGAGACACTACTCATGTAATGCAGACATATATTTATCAAAAGTGCCAACAGGTAGAACGAAAATGAAAGAAATGGACCTTTCAAATCTTCATTGCAAAGCTCCATTATGGAGCTCACAGTAGATAAATAAGTAGTTGCATGAAGTTATCTTTCAGATATTACCTTCCTAATTTTAAGTTCACACTGGCACAAAACATGACGGATTGGTCACATATTTTTGTTGGCGTATTTTTCACGGAAAAATGGCGCAAAATGTATACAAGACTGTCAATGTGAACAGATTGACTAGATCAACTGATTTCCCACGCTTTTTTGACGCAAAATTAAATCAACAAGTCCGCTCATAGTTGATGTCTGCCATCAATGCGCAGAAGAGAGGGCCTTAGCGCTGATCTACCAAGATCAACATCCTACAACGGAGTTCAACCAAGCACTGCACTACCGGACTTTTCACTACTTTGCTCAATGGATGACGGCAGAATGCAATCCGTTGATCAAGTTTTGGTCAGTTCAAAACTTTTTGGACGGAAAATTTGCGTCCCAATACACCACGTTTTCACGACTTTTGGTTGGCGCAGTCCAACTTAGATGAATGGATGGCGACTTTTCTCTGCGCAAAAGCCCAAAATCATTCCGTTGCGATGCGTTGACCCTTTTTCCGTGGGAAAAACGCCAGTGTGAACCTAGCATTATGACGCAAACAACTTAAAAAAAAAAAAAAAAAAGACAGAGCTGCGGATCATCTTCTTCTTCAGAATTTTCACTGGCCGAGTGTTAGTAACTGTGTTCAACATTTATACCGACTGCGCATGTGGTGCCCCTGCAGCAGCTGGTCCTCGCTGGGCTAATGAGAATCCAACAGCTTGCTGGGCTGTTCCAGCTCCCCACTGGAACACACTGTTGTGTTTCCAGTGTCCTGTTCCGTTTGCCAGGACACTGTGGGGGTTTTTAACAGTTTCTTGTACCAGGATTCATAGTTCATGTTCATTGCTCATGTTTTTAATTATTTGCCATGTCTTGTTTCTCGCCCAGGTCTTTCCCGGTTAGCCCAGCCAATCCGCCTCTCCAGTGTCTGCGTGGCCATATCCGTGTTTTATTTCTCGCACTTCATTCGGGAGCGGCTTACGGTTTCAACCTTCCTTCTTACGTTTTTTTCTTCTGGGCTTCCCTAGTCTTCATGCTTGTTAATTATTTTAATTGATTACTAACCAGTCACTAATCAGTCACAGGGAGTGTTTTCATTCGACAGGCACATACTAATCCTTACTAATTTTTTTTTTTTTTTTCCCATCAATATCTTTATTGAATTTTCATAGTGCTTCCAACAATAAACACAATTGTATTCTCATACGTCAAGGGAGACATCAAGAGCTGTTAGATTATTGTCCAACATTTAAATTATTTTCCTTTGCATTTCAGATATTTGTGAACAAATAATAATGTAAGACAGTAAGGTGAAAGCAGTACAGTGTAACATAGCAACTAAGTGAAATAAGAGAAAAATTAAAAAAAATAAAATGGAACAAAAAAAATATATATATATTTATAAAAAAGCATGTTTCTCTATTTTAACAAGGCTTACCCTGCATTCTTTCACTGATGTACATTGTTATCAAACTCAGAGATACAATTCACATGGGGCATGATAAGCAGGTATTAACAGAATTAATTTAGGGAAGGAAACTGCAGAGGACCACTGACAGTTATACCTCGTCCGTTACATCTCTTAAATCCACATTCTCCATATAGTGCATAAAAGGACCCCAAATATTTTCAAAAAGCGATTGTTTACCCTTTATAATGTAAGTAATCTTTTCCATAGGCAAAGTTATGGACAGATCTTTAATCCAATCCATGAATCTGGGTTTACTGGTCTTCCTCCACGAGAGAGCAATGACCCTCTTAGCAAGCATCAAACATAAATCCTGGGCGGTAATTATTTTTTTAGACATATGGCATCCATCAGGGTATAAACCTAAAATGAACAATTTAGGGTCAAGGGTTAATTGTAGACCCAGTATAGTCTCCAGAGCTTGTTTAATCTCCCCCCAAAACTGTTGGACTTTATTGCATTCCCAGACACAGTGGAAAAAAGTCCCCTTCTCCTGTCCACACCTAATACACCAATCAGGAATGTCACCATTATATTTATTTAGTTTTTCTGGTGTTACGTATGTCCTCATTAACCAGTTATACTGCAAAACTTTGAGTCTAGAATTGGTAGTTTGTGTTTAGAAAACGGGTGCTTCCCATCCTTAAATGTGATTGGCTGAGCCGCGTTCCATGCCGGTATAAAATCAGTGTAACCCGCTGTATTCTGAGGCAGACCGCAGCACAAAATATCCCTGCGCGCCTGGCCTCGCAACCAACTACTCTGCGCTCGACTGACTCGTTAGGTTACGTTTGTTTCAAGACTTTTAGCTCGTTATGTCAGTGTTAGCGAAGTTTAGCCTTTTAACCCGCTAACCAGTTGGCCATCTACCTAGCTAGCTATAGCATTATAGATTTCGATATCACTTTAGCTTGCTAGCGACGTTGCTAACTAGCGCGCTATTTAAGTATTCGTGATAAATTGTTGATTTTTTTTTTCTTGTGTGTTTATTTTATGGGCTATGTGTAGGGTAACCACATCCATTGTAGTGAACGCTAGCTAGTTGACAAGCTGGCTAGCAAACTAATGCACAATTCAACATTTTCCTGGACACCGGCAAGTGTGGAGGACAAAAGTCAATCTTGTTCCCTACTCTCGCTGCTGGTTGTAATGATATGGCCGATAGGCGCGAGTTGAGAACAAGGAAACTTGAAAACCGAAACGAACGTAAAATTATTTAGCGGGGCCTTCGGGAGACCGAAGGGAATAGCCTGCTTTCATAGTATATCTACATTAACGAGCCCAAATAGCCTGATGTGACATGATAATGGCGCTAGATGAAAAAGCAATCTTAGCGTCTGTGTTGCTTGCCAACCATTCTGTCCACTCGATCTTGCTTGGTGGAGGAACGAATAGTTCTCAATTTTATTGTTGCATTATTACCAATAAATTGTTGGGTTTTTTTTCTTGTGTGTTTATTTAATGGGCTATATGTAGGGTAACCGTTTTATAAAAGCAATAAGCCCCTTGAAGCAGTGGGTTACAGTGAATTTATAATGGTGGAGGGGCACTAAGGCACTCCGCTGCGCGTCGTGCCTTAGAACGCCCCTCCTCCATTATAAAATCACTGTAACCCACTGCTTCTCGGGGCTTATTCCTTTATTGTGCTTCAGCGCATACTTCTTCCCAATCCTAAAAGGGACAAGTCGTCTTGTAGATCTACTCTCCAAGCACGAAGTTTTAATAAAGAAGATTCAGAGGACCCCTCAACCAAAACATTGTATAGTCTGGAGATGATACCCTTTCCAAAGCAGTCTGTTTACATTTCTGTTTCCAAAGTAGATGGTGAGGGGACCAACATACACTGATTTTGAGACAATCTAATAAAGTTCCTCACCTGTAGATATTTGAATTGGTGTTTGCGTGGGATATCATAGCTGGCAATCAACTCCTCAGATGACATAAAGTCCCCACTGTCAGATCCCACAAGATCCCCAATTGTTTTTAAACCTTTTTCAGCCCACTTCTTAAAACCAGAATCTGCTCTGCCTGGAGGGAAGAATTGATTACCCCATATTGGGCTAAAGCGTGAAAGATGGGTGGACTTGCCCAAATATTTCTTAACCCGATACCAAACTGTAATCATATTTCTAACTATGGGATTTTTTTGTTTTCTTTTTCAACATTTTGACTTTTGCTGAATATGAGTACTGAGGGAGAGGCATTGTGACTGAGCAGCTTTCAATATCAATCCAAGATGGAGGAGATTCATCTGTAAAATAATACATCATTGTCCTCAGTTGGGCTGCCCAATAGTACCAAAGTGGGTTGGGGCACCTAAGGCCTCCTCTATCATATGGTAGGTACAAAAGTGACAAACGGAGCCGAGGCCGTCTATTGTTCCACAGAAATCTCACAAAACTTTTCTTTAAGTATGAGAATAAATTAGCAGGTGGTGGCCGTGGAATGTTCTGAAACAAATACAGGAGTTTTGGCAATATGTTTGATTTGAGAACATTAATTCTTCCTCTAAGTGACAAGGGTAAGGCGTTCCATCTGTCTATGGAAGAGGTAATTGAGTCTTCCATGGGGGCATAATTGATCCCGACAATGTCTCTTATACACGGCACTATCTTTATGCCCAGATATGTAAAACAGTCCACCCCTTTGAATTGGAAAGAATTTCTGGCACTGTTTCTTCTGAGTTAAGTAGCATTACTGAAGATTTATCTTCGTTTATTTTATATCCGGCGATCCTTCCAAATGAATTTATTAGATTTCGTAAGGCTGGGATAGAATTTTCCAGTTTTTAAAAAAAAAAAAATAGACTGACATTGTCTGCAAATAAAGCAATTCTATGTTCCTGTTGACCTATAGACACACCAGTTATGCTTTTATGGGATCGTACAGCAATAGCGAACCGTTCGATTGCTAGTATAAATAGTGAAGGAGACAAGGGGCATCCCTGTCTACATCCCCGTTGGATTTTAAATGGTTTGAATAAAATTCCATTTGTTGATATTTCAGCATGCGGTTCCTTATATAAAAGTTTAACCCATCTACAGAAGTTATCCCCACAGCCAAAACGTTTTAATATTTGAAATAAATGGGGCCATTCAACTTTATCAAAGGCCTTTTCGGCATCCAATGATAGTAGGGCGGTATCTGGCTCCCCCTCCTGGCTATGCAGAATACCTAGGACTCTTCTGACATTGTGGAATCCCTGTCTGCCTGATATAAATCCTTTCTGGTCGCTGGTAATTTGGTCAGGTAGTGTTTTTTCCAGTCTACAAGCCAAAACTTTACAAAGTATCTTTAAATCCACATTAAGAAGGCTTATTGGTCTCAGGTTTTCAGATTTATTACAAGGTTTACCAGGTTTGGGCAGTAATGTGATCTAAGCTCCTCTTAATGTAACAGGGAGGATTCCCCCTTCAAATGAATCTAAAAACATATCTGGGGGGGGCAATTTAACTTTAAATTTTTTGTCAATTTCTGTTGGCAGCCCATCTGGGCCAGGGGTCTTACCTGATTTTAAATGATCTATAGCCATAGATATTTCATCCCTAGTTATAGCTGTGCCGAGATTTGTTCTGACTAATTCTGAAATGTTGGGTATTTAGCGGGTATCTAGAAAAATGTTTTGCTCCTGTTCCATATGCAATATGTCTGAACTGTACACTTTTTCCAAGAAGACCTTGAAAGTTTCATTAATTTCTACAGGTTCAATGATAATCTGTCCACTACTGTTTTCAACTGAGGTAATATTATTCTCATTTTGTAATTGTCGAAGGCGTCAGGCTAATAATTTGAGGCAGCCTTAGAGGCCGAGAATTCGTTGTACTGTGTTCTTAGCAACAGGAGTTTTTGGTATACCTCAGGACAAGATGTTCGGTAATATTCCCCCTCAAGCAATTCAATCTCCGCCTCCAACTTTTTTGTTTTCAGATAGGTTTTTTGTTTTATAACTTGTGAAGCTAATTGTCTGCCCTCTTATATAGGCCTTAAAGGCTTCCCATCTTAAACAGGCTGATGTTTCATCTGTATTGGTTTCAAAAAATATATCAATTTGATTATCTATTAAAGATATGAATTCCGAATCTAGGAGCCATTTTTGTTTAAATCTCCATCTAGGGGGATCCCTCCTTCATTTTAAATCTTCATATATTAATGAATTTGGCGCATGATCAGAAATTAAGATACTGGGCCGGATCTGGGGGGGGTTTCCTGGGTTCGAACCCCCTCCTGCTCTGAGCACGTACCTTCAAAATAAGCAAAAAAATAAATAAATCCTCGCAGGACTATACCCAGCCGCACGGGGAAAAAAAAGTTATCCATACGCGATAGTGGATGCAGTCTCACAGCTGAGTCAACGGGGCACCTACTCAGGGGAAATCACTGGTGCTACGCAGAGGTGTATAAAGTACTGGAAAAAAAATAACTAAGTAAAAGTAGAAGTACCATCACTGAAAGTTACTTTGGTAAAAGTTGAAGTCACCCATAGGAAAATTACTTGAGTAAAATTCTTAAAGTAGCTCATATTAAATGTAGCTACTCAAGTACCAAAAGTATATTGTGAGAAAATATACTTAAGTATCAAAAGTGCAAGTACAAGTACAAAGTATTTTTCATAGTACGCATAGAAATAAGCAAAGCAACCACACATTGTTCTCTCCTCATGCTCTTTAATCAATTTTCAGGTGAATGAAAGATGCAGTATTCAAAAAAACAAACAGGCAGTCTCTCCTTTATATACTACTACTACTACTACTTCTTCCTCCTCGAGTTTACTGGCAGTTTAAAAAAACAATATAATTGAGTATAATTGATAGCAGAATTACACAGTTTCAATACCATGTCGAATTTTTGCTTCAGAAGACTGATTTTTTCGTAACTAGTAATTGGGATATTGGCTCACTGTAGCCGAAGTGGTTGCTACAGCGGACAACCTTTTTTTATGTAGTAAGAGAGGATTTTTTTGAACCGCTGGATATATACTATGGTCAAGTATACTGAGCAGTTTGCACATCAGGCTTCGCTGAGGAGTTTAATTCAGTCAACTCCTGAAAACAGGGATTAGAGTGAACTTGGCTTACTTGTGAATAATCAATAACTGATCCGGGTGTCCCATCTAGTGGTAGAATATTGTAACTGCGTGCACAAATTTGCAGCTCAATGTCCGCTGGCAGACGCATCTGCACAAAGCGTTTAAGATACCCTGCCGAGCACCGTTGTTCTTCTCGAACACGCCGCATCTAGGTAATCCTTAAATGATGAATTACATTCATATTTTAATTAGTAACGAGTATCGACGTGGCCAGTGTCAAAGTAACAAAGTAAAAGTATACTTTTAATCTTTTAAATGTTGTAGAGTAAAAGTAAAAGTCCCGGTTAAAAAAAAAAAAAACCTCAAGTAAAGTACAAATCCTCAAAAAAACTACTTAAGTACCGTAACGAAGTACATGTACTTCATTACTATACACCTCTGGTGCTACGCCAGCCTTGAAAGTTACTTCCCTTTGTTTTACCACTTCCGACCGCGCGCTTTTTCACTGGAAAAACAACATAGCCGTTTTCAAATTTGGGTTCCGAGTCTGCAAGAACCATGTCCAGAAAAAAAAACACTCAAACCTGCCGATGCATATGGGACAAAGAAACTTTCTTCATTCTTTTCTTCTCAGGCACCACATGATGCAAATGAAGGTAAGAAAGACTGAAATCCTCCTTGAAAGAGATCGCAGGGCAGGCAGAGAGATCCCGCGTGACTGCAAGGCTCGCATAGCAATTTGCGAGTCAAAATTTGCATTTTTTCGCCTCATTAAAGGGGCAGTTACACTTCAAATTTTGTAGATAAAATCAACAGGCAGTTGCTAGGGTACGGCAGTTTTCCAATGTATTTCAATGTAGAGAGGTACGGCAGACCCAATTTCAAATGCCACTTATGTGGAAACAGTAAAGATACTGCAAAGTTGTATTGCATTCACGGTTTCTTGTTTTAACTTAATTTCGTTTTTAGATACTCCCCCTTTGAAAAGACAGAGATTGGCAGATGCTGAGCATTCTAACAGCTGTTCCTGGAGATGATATTTCTGCTTCGCATTCAAGGAACTGCACTGATTCTCCAGTCACTTCTGAAGATGCTGGTGGTAAGTTTTTTGAATACTTTTCACCACAAGACCATTTCCTGTTATAACAGGCCTTCTCATATGATTTGCAAAAACAAGGCAGAAATACGCTTAATAACTCATAGGATTTCAGACCACTTAAAGTGGCGGCTCGATCAGTGTGGGGTAGAATGATGCAGTTTTCAGCATTTGATTTGTTAATTAACTTTGTTTGGAGCATAGTGACGTTCTTAAAGGGCAACTGCAACTAGCCTCCTTTTAATTCTTGCTTTTCTTTCTTCTGTGTTAGAGTGCTCCCTTCTGACATTGCCAGTTTCATTGGGCGGTCTCGATAACTACTCATGGCTTGCCTACTCTCCTTCTCTTGATGGAGCGTTCTGCAGGTTCTGCGTGTTGTTCGCAAAGCTTGAAAATCCAGGAAAGTTTCTGAAGACACCTTGCAAGAACTGGACCAAAGCCCTAGGAGAGATACAGCAGCATGCAGCTCTCAAGTACCATCAGGAGGCTACAGCAAGGGCAGAGCTGTTTTTGGAGAACATGGAGAAGCCTTCATCTAACATTGCTTGCCGGATGGATGCTCAAATCGCCAATCAGATCGAAACAAACAGGCAGATCTTGGCATCTATAATTAAAGTGGTCATCCTGTGTGGCAGGCAGGGCTTTCCTCTCAGAGGCAGTAATGATGATGGGGTACTACGAGAGGAAAATAAAAGTAACTTTAATGCTCTGTTGCAACTACGCATCGATGCAGGGGACAAGGTCTTGGAAAAACATCTCAGTTTGTGTGCAGCTAACACCACCTACATATCAAAGACCACTCAGAACAATCTGATAAATCTGATTGGGGACCACATAAGAGGCAAGATTCTTACAGAGATTCAGTCGGCTAGGCACTTCACGCTGCTAGCAGATGAAGCGAGTGATGCGGGCAATTGGGAGCAGTTGTCAGTTGTCCTGCGCTTTGTCGATGCTGCCAACATCATCAGAGAAGAATTCCTCTCCTTCCTCCAGTGTGACTCCATCACTGGTGAGGCGCTGACAGGGAAAATCCTACAGTGTTTGCAGGAGTGGGGCCTGGATCCTCGCAACATCAGAGGCCAGGGCTACGACGGGGCAGCCAACATGGCAGAAAAATTTAAAGGAGTTCAAGCCAAGATCCTTGAGATCAACTAGAAGGCTTTGTACTTTCACTGCGCAGCGCATTGCCTGAATCTGTGCATAGTCAAATCTTGTACTCTTCCGCAGGTCAGGAACATGCTCAGGACACTGCAGGACATCGCAGCATTCTTCAACTTTGCTCCAAAGCGACAAAGAAAGCTTGAGGAAGTGTTCTCTACTGCTAGGCTGGATAGCAAACGGGAGAAGTTGGTTGATTTGTGCAAGACGAGATGGGTTGAGAGACACACAGCTTTTGAAACCTTTGCAGATGCCTCTGCGTGGTGCACAACTGCCTTAGCCAGATGACTGAAAACAGAGGGGATTGGGACAACGAAACACTCAGAAGAGCAGCTGGATTTCTCAGTGCTATCCACAGTGGAGACTTCCTGGTTTCATTCGTTGTGGCCAGAAAATGCCTTCAGTACCTGAAGCCAGTCACAGTAAATCTGCAGAAACGTGCTAAGGACATTGCTGCTGCTTACTCAGAAATCTCTGATTTGACCGCATGCATCAATGACCTGAGAGCCACTGTGGATGACTCCTTCAGCACTTGGTTTGCAGAGGCAAATGGGATGTCCTGGGCAATGACTGAAGAGAACATCAAAATGCCACGAACTGCTGGACATCAAATCCACCGGCAGAACCACCCAGCAGACACAGCAGAGGACTATTTTCGGAGGGTTGTCGCCATTCCCTTCCTCGACCACCTGTGCAGGGAACTTGAAGACAGATTCAAGAATAAAAACTTGGCCAAGGATGGGCTGCAGCTGGTTCCAGTAAACGTAGTTCAGACACCGAAGGGTTTCCAGTCAATGCCTGAAGGCGTGCGTGGTTTGGCCACTTTGTGGGGGAGTGATCTCCCAGATGTTAACGGCATTGAAGCAGAATTCAATAGATGGAGCACCAAATGGCACAGAAATAATGATGATGGGAAGGAAATTCCAGCAACAGCAGCAGGGGCACTCAGTCAGTGCCCAAAAGAGTTCTATCCAAACCTGCACATCCTCCTTCGGCTATTCTGCACTCTCCCGATAACAACCGCTGAATGTGAGCGTTCAGTTAGTCGCCTCAGAAGTCTGAAGACCTACCTGAGGTCAACCATGGGGGAGGAAAGACTCAATGGCCTGGCACTCATGAAAATACACAGTAACATCAGTGTTGACATACCAACAGTTGTTGATGCCTTCGCACCCACATGACCCTGTTGCCACAGAGACTGTTGAATTTGTAAATCTCTCCAGTTTCTGTGACACTTGGATTTAACATAACATAACATAACATGAGTAGCGAGAACAGGCCGTTCAGCCCAACTAGGCTCACCAGTTTCTTTTAAATATTGTGAATTTATCACTTCAGATACTCAATGACTCAATGGTATCTAGCTTTAAGTCAAGCCTGCTCTTGAAAATTCCCAAGGTTTCTGCCTCAACAATATGGTCAGGCAAGCTATTCCACATTGAAATTACTCTTTGGGTGAAAAAATATTTCCTAATATCAGTGCTAAATTTACCCTTAGTCAACTTCCATATATGACCCCGAGTTCTACTAACAGAACTTAGCCGAAGGAATCCTACATAATTCACTTTGTTAATACCTTTAACATATTTAAAGACCTCAATCAGATCACCCCTGAGTCTCCTTTTCCTAAGACTAAAGAGATTTAGGATCTTCAGCCTCTTCTCATAGCTTTCATCTTTTATACCCGGAATCAGCTTAGTTGCTCTTCTCTGAACTTTTTCTAGAGCCTCTATATCTTTCTTAAAGTATGGTCCCCAGACCTGTACATAATACTCCAGATGTGGTCTGACGAATGTGTTGTACAAGGGAAGTATCACCTCCTTGGATTTGTACTCGATACTTTTGGCAATATATCCCAGCATCTGATTGGCTTTTTTAACTGCTACGGCACAATGACTAGAACCTGTGAGGGTTTGGTCAACAATCACTCCCAGGTCTTTTTCATGTGGAGCACATTCCAGTTTTAAACCTCCCATGAAGTAATCCTGTCTAATGTTTTTATTACCTACATGTACAACTTTACATTTTGCTGAATTAAATTTCATTTGCCACATTTCTGCCCAATTCAGGATTCAATCCAAATCCTCCTGAATCACTTTAGTAGAGTCTAAACTATTTGCCAAACCTCCCAATTTAGTATCATCTGCAAATTTAACTAATTTGCTCTCAATATTTCTATCAAGGTCATAAATGTAGATGAGGAACAGCAGGGGTCCCAACACTGATCCCTGAGGGACGCCACTCCCCACCATACCTAGCTGAGATGAGATTCCACTGACCACCACTCTTTGTGTTCTGTCCTGTAACCAGTTTTGAATCCACTCCAGAATACCTCCTGTGACTCCAATGGAGCTCATTTTAAAAATTAGTCTCTTATGCGGTACTTTATTAAATGCTTTCTGAAAATCCAAGTATATGATGTCATAAGCCCTGCTCTGATCATAAGTCTTGGTGGCCTCTTCAAAAAATTCCAGGTTTGTCAGGCATGACCCTCCCTTATGGAAACCATGTTGGCTATCCCTCAAGATATTATTACGTTCAAGAAATGATTCCAGCTTGTCTTTTATGATAGATTCCAGTATTTTGCATGTAATGCAAGTTAACCTGACTGGCCTGTGATTTCCTGGCTCAGTACAGTCCCCTTTCTTATATATTGGTATTATATTGCCCTGCTTCCAATCATTTGGCATTTCTCCAGTTTCTAAAGACCGTCTGAAGATAGCGGAGAACAATTTAAAGATGATCTCACTAACTTCCCTGAGCACTCTAGGATATAAGCCATCAGGACCCACCGAATTATCTGCCTTTAGTTTATGCAACTTGTCTAATACTTCATTATCCCTAACCTCAATTTCCGCAAAATGATCTTGAGCGTTGGACACGCCCTCTGGCCGAATAAAAACCTGCTCCGAGGTAAAATTCTCAACAAAAAAACTGTTTAAGGTATCCGCAATATCCTTGTTATCATATAGCAGCAATCCATATTTATTCTTTATGCACTTAACCTCCTCTTTGACTTTCCTTTTTCTGTTACAGTACTGAAAGAAGCGCTTAGGATTAGTTTTTGCCCCCTGTGCAATTTGCCTTTCATACAGTCTTCTAGCATTCCTCAACTCTTTTTTGACCACAGCTCGCATTTTACAGTATTCAACCTTAGTATTCTCATTGTTATCCTTTATGTACGTCTTATAAAGATTCCTCTTATTCCTCAGACTCCTACGAATAGCTGTGGTCATCCATGGAGGATTTTGCTTTTTCAGCTTACTTTTGCACACCTTTGCTCCCGCAATGAAACCGTTAATGTATATCTTGTCAGTCTTCTGCAGTGACTTTTAAATGTGAAACATCACACGGTCTATCTGATGTTCTGTGACGAAAAGACAATGCGTCCTTTGTTTTCACATCACCTTCTGTCTGCATCGCAATTTATGAACTGAACCTGTTGTGGTGTAGTGGGTCTCAGTGAACCCATTTTTTGTGCTGCTCCGACACTTCTGAAACTTGACATCACTCCCACGCTAGAAGCCATGTGCACAATGGCATAGACTTGTTAGATGGCCCTGTAGTGTGTCAGTGCAGATCCTGTACTTAGAAACTTGTATACACTTGACATCACTCCCCTGCCAGAGCCACGGACACAATGAACCTTTGCTATATTTCTGTGCTGAAAGACAGGAGGTCAGTGCACATTTTCTTGCATGATCTAATAAAAATCATACTCTCTTTGAACTCAAGGTTTGAAATTTTTTTGATTTTTGATGAGGCTTTTACATTTAGGATATTTTCTCAGTTGCATGGGTGAAGACATATAATCTTGGTGTAGATTTACTGTTAAGCTGAATGGGTACTTGGTTTAAAAGGCATTCCTGTTTGTTATTAGAGGCATTTTAACGTGATCGGACATAGAATGCCTGGAAATGGCTCGATTTTTGCCTCAGAAATAGCTAAAATGCTGGATTTTTCGGGGGCTTCGTCCCCTGAGCCCCCACAGGGGCACTGCCCCTTGATCCCGCCAGGGGGCCTGTGCGGTCCCCTGGACCCCTGCCAGGAAACCCCCCCCACAACTCATTTGATCCGGCCCTGCTATCATAGTGACAGTCTTTTATTTTATAACCCAAATTGGCAGAAACTAAAAAATAATCGATACGAGAGTATGATTTATGAGTAGTTGAGTAGCAGGAGTATTTAAATCCCTTGGGATTCATATCTCTCCAAATATCTCTTAAATTAAGTTCCTCCATAAGATGGTGAATAGTTTGTCTGCTTCTAGGATGAGAATTATCAACACCTGAGTCTCTATCCAATTCTGGATTCAATGTACAATTAAAATTTCCTGCTATAATGTAGCTACCGGACAAAGATGAAATTGTAAGACAGAGATAATGAAAAAACTTTGGATCGTCATTATTCGGGGCGTAAATATTTATCAGGTTTAATTTTTCAGTAATAAGTGTGCCCTGCAGAATAACATACCTCCCAGCCTTGTCTTTAATAACCCTTGTCACATGGAATGGTATTGATTTATGAATCAAAATCATAACACCTCTTGCCTGAGAAGTAATACTGCCTTGCCACCTCCTCCTAATCCTCGCTTCCTGGTTATACAACAGATGAGTTTCTCGAAGTAGTGTGATATCGGAGTGCATTGACTTCAACCTAGTCATTACTTGTTTGATCTTTTCCAATTTTTGAAGTCCCCTGCTGTTCCAGGAGGAAAATTGAATTCTCAGTCCACCACACATACCACATAACATTGAATGGGTTTCCCAAAAAGTTGAAAATATTTGTACATACAAGAGAAACAAGAAACATCTGGATGTTAAGAACTACATCCATTATCAACGCTCTCCCCCTTAACTTGAACCTTTGTTACCCACTTCCCTCCCCCCTATGTATAATGGTACCTATCTAACAGCTAACGGCTGTTCCACACACCAGTGAGGATCAACCCGACTTTGCCTGAACACCTTCTCATTTCACCCCACCCCACTACCATGACAGAAATCTCGTTACTGATTAAGATTAAGAAAGTGATTGGTATTAGCTTTGGTCCTCTGGGCCTTCATATAAGAAGTATAACAAGCAAACTACATTTATCTTTCTTTTTTAACACTCTTGATGTCCATCAATTAACCACATCTGTACTACAACCTTACACAGTAATTACGTTCTCTCACCCCGGACCATTTTTTGACTTCAGGGCCCTGTCAAAGTCCTCCGCTTCACCTGGTTTATGAAAGATGCGGGAGTGCCCATTGTGTGTTACCAGCAGCCGAGCGGGGTGAATCTGCCGTACCGGATCCCCATTGAGCAAAGTTGTTGTCTCATGGCATCAAACTCTTTCTGTTTTTTGTGTATGCCGGGTGCGAGATCTTCATGAAACCTCACCGATCGGTTTTTGTAAAGGATCTGACCCTTTGCCCTGGCAGCTCTTATCATGGTCATTTTGTCCCGATAATTTAGGAATTTCATGATAAGGGTCCTGGGTGCAGTGGAATTTGATGCATTCTTCTGACCGATCCGGTGCGCTCTCTCCAGTTTCAGAGCGGTCCGCAGCGGTGCCAGGTTCAGAATCTCCGGCATCCAGTTTTCCAGGTAAGCGCATGCATCCTCTCCCTTCGCACCTTCGGGCAGGTTGACAACTCTCAGGTTTGACCGTCGTGATCTGGACTCCAGATCCAACACTTTTTCTTCGAGATCTTTGTTTTTGTTTTCAAGGGTCTGAACCTTCGTTTGCAAAGTAGTGAGACTATCCTCTGCTGCTGATATCTGGATCTCTGCATGTTCGACCCGCTCGGCACATTCGTTAGCGTATTTCCTCACGTTCTCTATTGCTGACAAAATGCCATCTAGTTTGGAAGAAAAACAAATTTCAAGCCTGTAATAGCAGCCAATATCACATCTGAACTATTAGTCGTCCCTCCCTTCTCGGAAGGCTCGTTGCGTTCTTCCGCTATTGCCTCGCCTATGTTAGTATTAGCTTCGCTATCTTCACCACTAGCTTCCGAACTAACCTTAGAAGTGAAGTTGGATAACTTCAACTGAATCGACTTATTGGCGTTTTTACCAGGTTTCCTTTGCGGTAGAGGCATCACAGCTAACCCACTGATGTCGTTTAATGTCCCATATAATGAATACTGAACAGAATTTTACAAAAAGGTAGCGGAGCCGAGGCAGGAACGTCCTCTCAGCAAGCCGCCATGACCGGAACTCCAATCCTTACTAATTTACACTGAACAAAAATATAAACGCCCCATGTCAAATATTGATGCCACATGGAGTTAACAGCTCTAAGTGAGCATATGCTGACTTTTACTTGTACAATAGAGATATTTCTCTTGATTTGTGTATCATTTTTTAATCCATCTCTCTGTCAGTGTGTATTTGCTCAGTGATGCAGTGATTTCACGCAGTACATGGGTGTGGAATTTCCAGACGGTGATCAGACAGAATGAGCAGGACCCAGACACTCTTTATACTGGGGACAATAAAAGGCCACCCCAAAATGTCAAATTTTGTCAAAAGTCATCATGCCTCAGATGTCTCAGGTCATGCGGGAACGTGCCATCGGCATGCTGGATGCAGGGATGTCCACCAAAGCGGTCTGCATACAGTTCCTTGAAGCAGAGCACATTCCAGTTCTGGACTGGCCTGCGTATTCGCCGGACATGTCGCCTATAGAGCATCTTTGGGATGTTCTGGATGTTCTGGATCGACCGTGTTCCAGTTCGACCGTGTTCCAGTTCCGATAATGTGGGCAGAATGGAATAACATTCCACAGGCCACGATAGACAACCTGATCAACTCCATGCGAAGGAGATGTGTTGCTCTGAGAGACGCAAATGGTGGACACAAGATATTGAACATTCAATTTCTTTAACCTGACCCCCAACATGTGCAAAGGATTGTCACTCCTTTGCAGATGCCAATATCAAGATGTAATGGACGGTGATCTGAAGATTAGTCATTGACAAAAATGAATTTTGATTCGCTTCATATATTGCATAACCCTAATGTTAATAAAAACTCAAAAATTTGACATATGGCGTTTATATTTTTGTTCAGTGTAGATAGGGATTTAACTCGCATGCTTCCTCCCTTCGCTATAATTCTTACCTGTGCTTTACTACTTACTAGTTTAACGCTTTTACTGTTCATAGTATCTTATCGGGTTCTTATATGCTGAGACACACTCATCACCTCGATAAGCAATGCCCTGGTCTTATTGTCTCGTCTCGCCGCACGTGTTTTTCTCTCTCGTCCTTGTGCTATGTAATCAAGCGATCTTGTGTCTCCCTGTCATTCCACAAGTGATCCTCGTTGTCTCGTCACTCCTGTGCTATATCTGGGGAGAGGCTGGAGTTGGCAGGCAGACAGAGTCTCTCGTGTCGTTCATGCCCTTTGTGTGTTTTGCTTATTGCATTCATAGTAATTACCATAGCTCTCGTTTAGTTTTTTGCATGTGCCGTGTGCCATTGCCGTCAGTATTTATTTCAGTTTTTTGGAGTTCTTCCCTAGAGGTTCTAGTGGCTTTTGTTTTCTCTCGTTTTGTATTTTCATTTTATTTTCTGTGAAGCATTTCTTAGTTGGATTTTTGCAACCCTTTGGGCCAAGTTTTTTGTTTGGCCATTGTGCCTGTTTTCTTTCCTTATAATAAAAAGTCTGAATCAAGTCCTGCTGTCTCGCGCCTGGTGTCCACCTGAGTCTCGCAACACACACTTGGACACACACAGCTATGTGTTAAAGCATCAGGTGCATTTCACAATGGAATCCCTCAACTGAGCTGCTCCGAAACGCCTTTAAATCTCAGGATCTGGCTGGTACTGCTGGTCTTTACACACTGAGGTGAGGCTCTCGCCCACTAGTTTCAGTCACAGCTGAATGCGTTACAGAATTCTTTGCCACAAAGGAAAGCCATCTTGCTCTAATGAGGTGCTTTTGTCCGCTTTCCAGATTCTCCTGTTGATCTCCAAAAAACAAGCGCCGATGAAAAGTGGCCAGGGTAATGGAAAGGGGCGAATTGACCGGGGATTTCTTTCTTTACTGTTCCCTGATTGGCAGAATGCCCTGAGTTCACTGCTTTCCCAAACTTTTCTCTGATTGGCAGAGTGCCCTGTTTCGCTGAGTAGCCAGTGAAGCCTTGAAGATCGATGAGCTAAGGCCATTACCAGTGACCATTTAGCGCTCACAGCCATGAAAGAGTGGACGAAGAATTTATCGGCTCTATGACCCTACTGCTGCTTTTTGCCTATTTTCATCCCTGAAATGTCACAAAATTAATTTTCAAGATGGACTTTTAAACTACACTCCTCTTAGTTACTCAATTTCTCATAAATAATTGGCAGTTTCTGCTCCTTTTAACTCTTCTTAAAGTCTCATCATCCCCAAAGAAAGAAGCATTTGCATGAGGAGGCCAAGAGTATAATGTAAAATTATGAGGATATCCTGTTGTTTTTGATTCAGTTCTTGTGAGTTTTCTGTATAAAACTGGTTTGGATTTAAAATTAGAGTCACTGAAAAGAAAAGAGCTGGCTTCACTCCTCTACGCTGCACTCAAATACAGCAGAAGGCCAATGATTTACTGTAAGTTTAGAGGATTATTTCAAGACACTTTACAATAAGGGGACACATTGTATGCTTTAGTAATGCTGAACAGTTGCATGACTCATGATAATTTAATGCATGAATTAATGCAGGACATATCATGAATTCCTGTTCCTCACCATTAACAAATGATGAACTCACTATGACTTTTTTGTGATTAGTCAATGCATTCTCATCCCGACTCATCATATAGTGACATTACCTGACCAAGCGTCTATATACAATGTAAAAGGAGGCTTTTCGCATCCTTATTTGACGCTTAGGGTCTGGGTTAAGAGATAGGGTTTGTTTTAAAATGGTGTCTAATAAGGACGCTAAAAGCCTCCCTCTGCACCGTATATCGACACTCGGTCAAGTAGCGTCACTATATATATAGCGTCACTATAATATATATAGCGTCAAGGTGAGACTGGGCTGGATTAGTCCACTCTTAATAGATCATCAGTTAATTCACAGTCACTTCATTCATTAATTACCTAGGCCAACGAAGTTGGGCCGGAGGTTATGTTTTCGCCCCTGTTTGTTTGTCTGTTTGTGAACAACATAACTCAAAGTAATGCATGGATTTTGATGAAATTTTCAGAGAAGGTGGGTATTAGGACAAGGAACAGGTGATTAAATTTTGACATATCTAGGCCAAAGTACAGCTGAGATATACGCCAAAGTTCAAGATTTCAAGTCTTTCGAATGGGCTGGAGTTCCGATCGCCGTGCTTTTGGGTTTCGCTGCCACCTGGCGGAGGTCTGCACTCTCTGAGTGCTTTTCTAATTATTTTTGTGACCAAATTAGCTGGATTCCTCTGACATAAAAGTTTATTTCAGGATGATGCATTAGCTTGGCCTCTGAATCAAAAGGATAGCTTCATATGTCTATGAGAATAGACCCAATGGCATTTTTGGCACATTTACAGCATACTGGGAGAAATGTCAGTTTTTTTTCTTTATTATAATTTTTTTTTTTATTTTTTTAAAATTGTATTTGTGTTGTTGAAAACACACTCTGTTGCACACATGTTGTGTTGTGGTGCCTATAATTTGAGTAAACTAATGAATTAATTTATTCAAGGTTGCAAAGTAATTCATTTATATACTGGACAAAGAAAATTAGGGATCACCCCAATTTTCGAATTTGAAATATTTGATAGTTCAAATTATGTTCCATATCATATTTCAATATTAAAAATCAGAGTGATCCCTAACTTTCTTTGTCCAGTATATTTGTATTTGTGTTGTTGAAAGCAGTAGAGTGTAGCCTGGTAGAGAAAAATGAACTAAAACCAAAAGAATTTTGCAGATATCAATTGATAAGCTATATAGTTGGTGGCCCGCAGGTCGACGTTTATCCCTGGATGCCCTGAAGCAATCATTCCCAAAATCAATAGGGTTCATGACCTTACCGCACACAAGGTCCATACCAAATACAAACTGAATCCATAATGAACTGTGACCTGTAGAGTGCTCACAAGAAATCTCTACAGGCCTGGCGTAACGATCGCTGATCTATAGAGCCCCTGCCTCTTCGTCGGGGCGTACAATTAATGGCAAATGATCAGACGTTTTTACGCTCAACATAAGTGCCATAGGCCGACCCAATAAACTGAACTACTGAGTGTAAAATGCATTTGTCATTACTTAGTCATGATTTCACACATTACTCACCCGGTTTATGTCGCCTTACGTAAAGTCACGTCATGATACTCATTAACATGATCACTGAACGTAATTCAATGATAGTCATCAGCACAGTTTTACTGTGGTCGGAGCTTTGAGCAGAGCATGGACTTTGGCAAATGTTTAAGCAAGACACAGCAGAGAGTTTACTTACGAATAAGTCGCATCTTATAAGTAAAGGCAGCAGTGGTGTGCCGTCAGGCCCAGCAAGGCCGCCTCTGCTGGCCTAGATAAATTGGAAAAATTATATTTTCTCTGTAAATATTTTCATTCAAGGTACATGTATTTTAGAAAGTCAATAAAAGTCCAAAATCACTAATTCAAAGTGATTTCATTGCTTAACTCCCTGAGTTGCGGAGCTTCCACAGTGCAGACAGCTTATGTAAAGCACAGCTTTGTCTTATCCAATCAGATTTCTTCTCTGCTGTCTCCGGGTCAAGCTGATCTCACCTCAAAGCATTCAGAATGTACAGAGTAAGTCAAAAAAAACTATACACTTTTTAAATGTCTAATTATTATATTCTGCAGCAGTGTATACAACATCTTTTTACATGTACGTTTTCAGCAGCTCTTTCTGCTTCTTTTGATACCAGTTTGCACCTTGTTAGATTAAACCCATGACTGTTGTGGAACAAGTTCAGTTAAGAAAATTTCTCTTGTGCCAACTGATCAGGCTCTGATACAAAGCAAACAAAACAGAATTCCCTCTGTGAAGTTTCAAGTCAACACGAAACATTTATGGCACGTTAGCAAACTGACGCCGAAAACTCTGCAGTACATTTGTAACGTTCCGTGTCCTATGATATTCAGTGACCAAGAAGGCCCTTTGCCTGGGGGTGAACTGTGGACCAGTGGCAGAGCCAGACAAATTTCATTGGGGTGGCCAGACTGAGACCATTGCTCATACAGGGATGGCACAGAAACTGATATCTTATTTTTCCCCCTGGGCCGGGGATATGGGGGGAGATGCTAATTCTGCAGAACTGAGGGGGGCGGGGGGAAGCACTCGCCCCTTGGAGGTCAGTGGAGAACGTCATTTCCCATCGGGGTCACCCGACGCATCACCCCGCGAAAGGCTATTCGCGTGAACTGCTCTAACCACGGAGAGGCATAAGACCATCTTTAACGCTTTTTCTCCGGAGCCCCAGTTTTGTGGTTCCAAACAAAAAAACTTGCTGTTACGAGGAAAATCTGGATTAAATTTCTCCGGAAAACTTGGGAAGGAAGGGGTTAAACAACAACGTCGCTCATCCTGCTTTACTGTATTGAGCGTGAGCTGGGTTTCAGCACTTTTTTTAAACAATTCCGATAGAACCATGGAGAGTCTGCATGTCGTGACTCGCTTGGCAGAAAACAGATGATCGAGTGACACTTACAAATTTGATACTCAGCTCTGCGGGCAGCACACTTTGTGAGGTTATGATGCCTAATTATCGGAATGACAATATGTACAATGCACCGTGCTTAGAGATTAATGACAGAATCAGGACATGTAATAAAATGAACCAAAGATTAGCTCATTAACACGATTGTATTAGCTGGACCAAAAGTAAAAATTATAGAATATGCTGTCTGTATTGCTTTTATGTCTGGTCAAAGCCGCCAAATCAATATGTAAGAAATAATGAAAATGCCTGAAATATTAATTTTTCTGCCCAATTTTCTTTTGTGCAAATGTAGAGAGGAGATTCAGTTCATTGGTATGTGTAGCATCGTTTACATTTGAATTTTCTATATCTTGTGAATAGTGCACTTTAATAACAGAATAATCATGTCTGTTAATGAACGCTTCAGAAATTAACCTTGGGTCACATGTAATTTTAATTTGCTCGTAAATCAGCGTAAGTCTTATTTGCAATCAGCCGCACTGTTGAAAATACCATGTTTGTTAGGATTTTCAATGCCAGACGAAGGTCATTTTCTAGTGGCGTTTGTGTGTTGTATAACAGGTAAATATTTGGATGAAGCCTGTACGTGCGCAATTGGTGATATTTAACACATAAGCGTGCAGCAGACATTACAAAGTTCGTTGTATCGGCAATAATTATCAGCGTTATCACTGTTCATGATGGGCATAATGCGATGAAATGCTGTTCATACCATAATATTTTGAATAGAATAAAGACATTGTAATGTGGTAAATAGCCACTAGATGGCAGTATTGACTTTTTTTTTGTGAAGCCCAGTCTGAAGCTAGGTTGGGCATGTCCAGGGCATGCCCAGAGGGGAAAGTCCCAGAAATGGGAGGGGGCTGGACAAGAGTATATAAGGAGAAAAATTGAGAGAGTAGAGTAGTAGAGAAATTGCAAGAAGGATACATTTGACCAGACCTGTCACTCTTTTTCAAGACCTGTTAAGCTTTTTGTGGATTTTTGCCTGTGTTGGAGCATTTTCCTGTCCCAGGACATCACAACATAGCAGCCCATCTCCATTACAGGGAATTGTAAATATCTCTTTTTTTTTTTTTTCTTTTCAATCTTAGTCAGTAGTGTAGGGTGTAGATTAGTTCTATGTGTTTGTTTAATTAAATCTGTTGAACTTAAAGGATTTTGTCTGTCATCCCTTGCTGTCATTGACGCCATAACTAATTGGGGCCATAACAAATTGGGGGCTCGTCCGGGATAGACCATTGTGCGAGTCATTTATTGAAAATCTAAAATTTCAAATAGTGAAATTGTTTTTTGAATTTTCCTCGATATATATTGGCAGATCAACAGCAATGGATGATTTCTTGGCATCACCAACCGTAGAGGTTTTGAAGTCTTTTAAAAAGACAGAACTGCTAGAAATATGCAGACAGAGCTGACAGATGTAAAACCAGCCATGCGAAAAGCAAGACTGGCGAGGGAGATTGTTGAATATTACATTGATGAAAATGTGTTTGCACCAGGAGATCTGGAACAGTTTCCGGTGGAAAATCCAAATGTAGAATTGGAACTTAAATTAAAAATGCAAGAAATTGAAGAAAAAGAAAAACAAAGAGAGTTCGAGAGAACAGAAAGAGAGAAAGAAAGGCAGTTTGAGTTAGAAAAATTAGCAAGAGAAGAGGAAAGAGCAGAAAGAGAGAGACAGAGACAGAGAGATTTCGATTTGGAAAAATTAGACAGAGAAGAAAGGCTCCAAATGGAGCAACTAAAAATTAAAATAGAAGCCGAAAACAAATTTCGGGCTAGCCAGGAGGTAAAGCTGGTGCCTCCATTTTCAGAGAAGGAGGTTGATAAGTATTTCCAGTGCTTCGATAGCTAAGAGTTGTCAGTGGCCAAAGGAACACTGGCCTCTGATGTTGCAAACTGTCCTCAAGGGTAAAGCTCAACAAGCCTATTCGGCTTTGTCTGCAGATGATTCCTCTGATTATGAGGTTGTCAAAAAGGTTATTTTGACAGCTTATGAGTTGGTTCCAGAGGCTTACCGACAGAAATTCAGAGGTCTGAAGAAATCTGACAATCAGACTTATGTTGAATTTGCTAACGAGAAGAAGGTTTGCTTTGAGCGCTGGTGTACTTCTATGGAGGTCAAGGATGATTTCAACTCACTAAAAGAGACGGTGTTAGTTGAAGAATTCAAGAACTGTGTCAAGGATGATATTAAGACCTACCTTAATGAGAAGCAAGCACTGAATTTGCAATCAGCTGCCAAGTTTGCAGACGAATATGTTCTCACACATAAGTCCAAATTTCAGTCTAGCAGTAACAATAGATGGTCCCAATTTCAGAAGAAAGCTAACGGTGATACCCAAGATTCCTCACCCAAAGACAAAGACAAATCTGGTGATGGTGCTCAGAAATCCAGTAAAAGGTCTGAACAAAGTGTGAAAGCTGACAGTGACAAAAGTGGTCTAGTTTGCAATTATTGCAAGAAATCTGGTCATGTTACAACTAACTGTTGGTTCCTTAAAGCTAAGAAAGAGCAAGAAAAGGATACCAAACCCAATGCCTTTTGTGAAGACAAGGTTAGAAACCCCTGTAGTAGATGACCGATCTGCTAAATTGCCTGCTCCTTGTGAGGCTAAGAAGCCTGATACTGCTGACTTTGTGAGGGAGGAATTCCTTCCATTTGTGTCAGAGGGATTTGTGGCTCTGAATGAGCATTCTCCTCCTGTCCCCATATATATCCTAAGGATACCGGAGCTTCTCAGTCACTTTTGTTGATGGACTCCTTGGAGTTACGTGATGAGACCGCTTCTGGGGATTTCATACTTGTACAAGGTATTGAAGGGAGGACTGTATCTGTACCCCTGTGGTCTGTATTCTTGAAGTCAGATTTAGTTACAGGACAGGTAAAGGTGGGACTTATGTCAAGTCTACCTATCAAGGGTGTTTCTCTGTTGCTAGGCAATGACCTGGCTGGGGGCAATGTAGTTCCCCTGTTCATCTTACTTCACAGCCGAGCACTGAAGATGGCGATGAAGACCCATCTCTGTATCCTTCCTGTGCAGTGACTCGTGCTATGGCCAAGAAGGCTCAAGAAGAAGATGATGTGGTGCCGTCCAGCACCTTGAATAGTCATGACTCAGGTGGTTCGCCTCATGACTCTGTTCAGCCTACTATGGTTTCTCCATTTGAGGACTTATCAGACACTTTTATCAGTTTTCTGTTCAGCCAGCCAGATGGGTCTGGTGATTCTGATGTGTCTGGAGACTTGTCTCTGTCCAGAAAGCGGTTGATTCTGGAGCAAACCAATGATCCTGAAATTTCTGTACTAAAGAAGAGAGCCCTTCCTGATGAAGAAATAGACGCAGTTCCAGTTGGGTATTATCTCAAGGATGGAGTGTTGATGCAGAAGTGGCGCCCTCCTGATATCCCTGCCAATGCAGATTGGGCAGTGGTCAAGCAAATTGTTGTTCCGAAGGTCTACAGGAATGAGATCTTAACAATGGCTCATAGTTTACCTTTAGGAGGTCATCTTGGTGTGAACAAGACTGTTGACAAGATCATGAAACACTTCTTCTGGCCTGGACTTTGATGTTTCCAACTTTTTGCAAAACCTGTCACACTTGTCAGGTAGTTGGAAAACACCAGTTAGACCCACCTGTAGCTCCATTGCAGCCTATCCCAGCATTTGGGGGAGCCCTTCTCCAAGGTCATTGTTGATTGTGTTGGTCCATTACCCAAGACTAGATCTGGAAATCAGTACTTGTTGACAATCATGTGTGCATCTACCAGATTCCTGAAGCCATACCTCTCACGCAACATCAAGGCAACTGCAATCTCAAAGGCTTTGATAAAGTTCTTCACGTTGTTTGGCCTTCCCAGGGAAATTCAGTCAGATCAAGGTAGCAATTTCACTTGGATTGTGTCAGCAGGTTGTGTATGAACTAGGTGCGAAGCAGATTCTTTCCAGTGCCTATCATCCAGAGAGTCAGGGTGCCTTAGAGCGGTTTCATTCCACTCTCAAGACAATGATGAGGACTTATTGTTATGACCATGAGAAAGACTGGGATGAAGGTGTTCATTTGCTGTTGTTTGCAGCTAGGAAGCAGTGCAGGAGTCTACTGGATTCAGTCCGTTTGAGTTAGTGTTTGGCCATGAAGTTTTGCTATTGTTGAGTGAACAATGGCAAGAAAAAGAGCCGATATCAGTCTGTTAGACTATGTTAGCAAGTTCAAGGAAAGACTGCGTGCAGCTTGTGACCTAGCTTGAAATCAAGTCAGGGAAAAATGAAAAATTGGTATGATCATAAGGCTAGAAGCCGTGAGTTTAAACCAGGAGACAAGGTCCTTGTGTTGTTTCCCTTACAGTCCAATCCATTGCAGGCTAGATTTCATGGTCCTTATGAAATTCTGACTAAACTCAATGATCTCAATTACATTGTGAAGACTCAAGATAGGAGAAAGCCAAAACAGTTGTGTCACATTAACATGCTGAAGCCTTATCATGATAGGAATGCTAGGGTTGCAGCTGTCACTTCAGATCCTCCTATGGCCGAGACTTGTGAAGATGAGGGGGAGTTTCAAGATGATGAACCTAGAATTAAAGCTGAAGTTCTTTCATGTAAATTGTCAAATTCTGAAGTGTTGCAAAATCTTGATGTAAAATTCCAGCACTTAGAACCCTCACAGAAAGATCAGTTTGAGAGGTTGATCCAGAAATATAAAGATCTATTTCCTGATGTTCCAAAGAGAGTTTCTATAGCCTCTCATGATGTAGATGTTGGTGATGCCAAACCAATAAAACAGCATCCGTACCGGATGAATCCTGAAAAGAGAAAGATTGCTGAGAAAGAGGTTGAGTACATGTTAGAACATGATATTATCAGACCCTCTAACTCCGATTGGAGTTCACCCTGTGTTCTAGTTCCAAAACCTGATGGAAGCACTAGATTCTGTTCAAATTATCGCAAAGTCAATGCTGTAACTAGAACTGAAGTGTTTCCAATACCTAGGATTGATGATTGTATCGATAGAGTAGGGCAAGCAAAGTTTCTGACCAAGATTGATTTATTGAAGGGTTATTGGTGTGTGCCTTTAACTGAGAGGGCCAAGAGCATCTCTGCTTTTGCCACACCATCTGGGTTATACCAGTATGAAGTCCTACCCTTTGGCATGAAAAATGCCCCAGCCACGTTCAAAAGGATGATACAGTCTACAATCGCCGGATTGCCACACATTCGGCGACCTGATCACATGGAGTGACTCCTGGGAAGAACATCTGAAAGATGTAGAGACGTTGTTCCAGCGCTTGACACAGGCTAACCTGACTGTTAACCTGAACAAGAGTGACTTTGGTTGTGCTACTGTCACATATCTTGGCTACCTCAGTAATAGGCCAGGGTAAGGTGGCACCCATAAATGCTAAAGTCCAAGCCATCATGGACTTTCCAGTTCCTGACAACAAAAAAGCTTTGCGCCGCTTCCTTGGAATGATCGGGTACTACCGCAAGTTCTGCAAGAACTTTGCTGAGATTGCTCTCAGTCTCACCAACCAACTGAAGAAAGGCGTAAAGTTCACTTGGGATGAAGCATGCCAAAGAGCCTTCGATCGCCTGAAGTCTCTGCTGTGTCACTTCCCGTGCTCAAATCTCCTGACTTCAACAAGCCGTTCTCCATAGCGGTCGATGCTAGCCCAAGCTTGTGGATCTGTGCTCCTACAGAGAAGTGACTCTGATGACATTGAGCATCCCGTGGCATACTTCTCCAGGAAGTTCAATCGCCACCAAAAGAACTATTCCACAATTGAGAAGGAGCTGTTGGCTCTGGTTCTATCCTTACAACACTTTGAGGTCTATGTTTGTAATGGGGCAAAAGCCAATGATTGTATATACTGACCACAATCCGTTAATGTTTTTGAGTAAGATGAAAAACAAAAATCGGAGATTGTTGAATTGGAGTTTGATTTTACAAGAGTTTGACTTGGAAATTAAGCATGTAAAGGGTGCTGACAATGTAATTGCCGATTGCTTATCCCGTGCTTGAGTATGTGTATATATATCACCTGTGTTTATTAGCATATTGTATTATATGTATGTATATACAAGTGTCAACTTAACCATTTTTGTATTGACAAGAAAAATTTTGCCTTTTTGAGTCAAAATTTTCCCCTTTTGGAATGGAGGTGTAATGTGGTAAATAGCCACTAGATGGCAGTATTGACTTTTTTTTTGTGAAGCCCAGTCTGAAGCTAGGTTGGGCATGTCCAGGGCATGCCCAGAGGGGAAAGTCCCAGAATGGGAGGGGGCTGGACAAGAGTATATAAGGAGAAAAATTGAGAGAGTAGAGTAGTAGGAGAAATTGCAAGAAGGATACATTTGACCGGACCTGTCACTCTTTTCAAGACCTGTTAAGCTTTTTGTGGATTTTTGCCTGTGTTGGAGCATTTTCCTGTCCCAGGACATCACAACATAGCAGCCCATCTCCATTACAGGGAATTTTAAATATCTTTTTTTTTTTTCTTTTCAATCTTGGTCAGTAGTGTAGGGTGTAGATTAGTTCTATGTGTTTGTTTAATTAAATCTGTTGAACTTAAAGGATTTTGTCTGTCATCCCTTGCTGTCATTGACGCCATAACTAATTGGGGCCATAACAACATTATTACTTCTTGAGCACAACGAGTATACAGGTGTGAGTTTGCTAAAACTGCCATTTCCTTTGTCAGCCTGCTGGCTTTTCACTAGTGATCAATCAACGCTGTTAGAGCCATCTGTCGGGACTGGCGTTCCAACCGAAGGAAATTCAGACGTTTGGCTGAGAGGATTTTCTTAAGGGAGAGAAATTGTTGAAAGTGGATTGAAGCCTGTAATTGACAGGGTGAAGATTCTTCTTCGGTGGTGGGGGGGCCGGGGGGGTGGACGAGGTTTAATTTATGGTGGCCTTGGCCACCACTGGCCACCCCCTGGCTCCGCCCCTGCTGTGGATGCGCCATGCTTGGCAGTGCTAGGTCATTACCACCAATGCACTGGCAAGATTCATATGCCTGTTTTTAAGTTCAAATGACTATGCAACCCATTATGACATGCACGGTCAATTTCATATCCAGCCCTGGTCAGTTGGCACAAGTCTGATTTCACTTGAGTCCCTTAATTGTCCTCTGTGCAGTCATGCCTGAAACCTAATGAGGTGTAACTGGTACCAATATCAGCAGAAAGATCTGAGGCAAAAGTACAAAATATGTTGTATACATGTATATTGCAACACCATCACAAAATGACCCGTTAAAAAGTGTATAGTTTTCTTTTACTCACTCTGTAGATTGCTTCCATAGACATACCGTATACACGTAGACGCCAGCATTAGCCGCTGGAGCGTACGTCAGTATCGCCGGCATATTACAAAGGGAAACCCTGCCATCAGCCAACCATGACCAGTGTGGAGACGAAATGGAAAAGATGCCTTAATTTTGTGCAGCCTGGCACAAATCGCTGAACACTTGAAACCCAATCTCAGGGAATTACCTTTCATGGGTAAGTTAAGCCTGAATATTTGAAGAGTTTGGTTCCAAAATGCAATATATCCATTTTACTCATTTTGAGTAAATCAACTTTTTCTATGTGGGCGCCTATTGCATTGTATAGAGAAATACAAACTTTGACCATGAAAAAATACACTCAAATTTCAAAAAAAGAAACTTTGCACCATTTGTAAGAAGCACAGGGCTATTGCTTTATGGTATTATCTCAATTTTTGTCATTTTGGCACTTATTGCATTTTGGATCCAAACTCTTCATTTGTTTTTCGTTGTATGTAGCCATCATAACTTTATGTTCAGGGCTAACTGGCTATCAGAGTCAGACAGGAGGGTGTTCCTTCTACCCGATACATCTGTCTCTGGAGGATGAATTCAATGAAGAAAGGTTATACTGCTACTGTGTTTGCATTTTGCCTAAAGTGGCTTTTTGTTTTAGAATTTATTCCATATTCAACTAAATCGAATGCCGAGGTTTTGGTTTGTTTAGTATGCAAGCAGCTCCCGCACTTTGGTAGACCCCTGGTACATTCATTGCACCATTCTGTTCAATCTTGGGTCGAATATTGCCTGATTTTTCCTGATAATGGAATGTCTATTCTGTTAAAATAAGGTAGATTTTAGATATTACTGAGATAGTGAGTTATACTTGTTCCTTATAAGGTGTGGAAAGTGTTTATATAAGGTTGCGAGCTCAGAAGTGGGAACTGCTGGCTTTTCATCGCAGGGTTAATGTTCTGACCATTCAATCAGCATTTCCTTTAATGAGTATGTGTGCTGGCTTGTGGGACTCAGGAGAAAAGTGGACAAAATTCTAAACTTTATCATGGAGAAAAGGCATGTTTTGTGTTTGGAGAGGTTACTGGCGACCACTCATGTCCAACTGCACCTATTACTTCATATTGAATTTCATTTTTTAAAGTTAATTTATGTTAAATGTATGATTATTTTATGATTTGACAGTGCACCATTTTGGGGGATGTTAGAGTTTAGGGAGCCACCTGGAGAGCCATCTTATGTGGCTTCTAGAGAGTAGATAATTTAGAATTTAATGCTGAGATTAATTATACTTGTGGTCAAGGAGTTTATGATCTCAGAAATGTATAGTTTTAACCCCCAGCCATTTTTCAATTCTCAGTATTTTTTTTTACAATTTCAATGTTGAATTTTCATGAAGATTTTTTATGTTTGCAGCCCCTTTTCTCTCCCAAAATCATGAAAATAAACTGAAATACAATGAAAGTGTAGATGCTACAAGTGTCTTGACTCAGTTGAGCCAACCCATCCTCTCTGTGAAGCTGCAATCTTGAATTATAAAGCCTGAGGTGATGCATAAATGGCCGGATTTGGCTTCTTCGCAAAGGGGATAAGGATAGTTTATGAAGGCATTACGTCACATTAATGAAAGCATAATGTATGATTTATAAAGTCTCCATGAAAAAGCCTGGATTTATGGATGAGCATGTTTTATGACACCCTTTATAGCATTTAGCCACTAGCTAAGTGACATTGTCAGTTATATCACATCTGGCATCACTGCTGAATAAGGATGTGTTATTTCTCCCTTTACAAAGGATGACATTTGCTTATGTATGATTTACAAAGACATTATGTCTCATTTTTAAAGGCATTATACATGCTGTATAAAGCCTCCATGAGCAATACTTCATCTAAAGTGTGACCCTAAGTTCTATGTCTCTTTCTGCATTATTCAGTACAATGACATCCACAATTAAAAATAGCCAAAATAAAACAGTATCACAGGTCCTCATCTATGACCTTTATTTGATATGCCCCACCAAAGATCAAAATTGACAACAATGAAGAGTCGACCCTGTATGCTGGCCTTTTACCAGTCAAATCTTTGCATTCTCATGCTGAATTACCTTTTCTTAATGTGTTCAAGTTTTAGAAGTGGTTTCTTACTTAGAAACTCTGCCTATGAGGCAAAGATGAGTGGTTTAACATGCGCTATTCAGTGGCAGCTGAGAATCAGTGCAGCAGTCGTTTCTCAAACTAGATGCAGACACTACAGACTCCAGTTACATTTTTGTCCATTTCACCTTCTGCCCTCATTACCTCCACCAACGAAGTTGGGGCAGAGGTTATGTTTTCGCCCCTGTTTGTTACTTGCCGGAATCTCGGATTCCGCAAGTATATTACTCTGTTCGTTTGTTTGTTACTTGCCGGAATCTCGGATTCCGCAAGTATATTATTCTGTTCGTTTGTTTGTTGGTTTGTTTATTACTTGCCGGAATCTCAGATTCCGCAAGTATGTAACTTTGTTCGTTTGTTTGTGGGTTTGTCTGTTACTTGTCGGAATCTCGGATTCTGCAAGTATGTTACTCTGTTCGTTTGTTTGTGGGTTTGTTTGTTACTTGCCGCAATCTCGGATTCTGCAAGTATGTTACTCTGTTCGTTTGTTTGTGGGTTTGTTTGTTACTTGCCGCAATCTCGGATTATGCAAGTATACTACTCTGTTCGTGTCAAGAAGTGGTCGGGGGGACACCAGATGCAGGAAGAAAGAGTTTGTTGAAACACCAAACACTATATGAGTAAAGCAGGCAAACAAGCCAGAAACAAAACACCGTGCCAATGCACTGAAGAAATGGGAGAAACAAAGGTACACTGCCCAAGGCAGGGGAAACAGAAGTACACACTCCAAGAGTGGCTAAACTAGAAAACAAAAACTTCACCTAACTAGACTGACAGAAACACTGGGAGACTTAGACAAAAGGGGAGACAAGACGTGGGCACAGCAAAAACACTAGACTCGGGGATGGCACAAAGGAAGTACTCGGGAAGGCACAGATGTTGAGATTTCACAATGTAGCGCGAGGCAGACAAAGTTCCGTCTGAGGATCGCTTTCTCCTGCCCGCAGAAATACACACGGAAGGAGGCGGGGACTCGGAAGGCAATCTCAGAAGGAAGCAGAAACACATGGGATTAATAAACAAATTCAAGAGAACCGGGTTAACAATAATGACTCCAGACAAGACGCTGAGACAATCAATCAAACTAGACGGTTTAGATTAAGGTAATCTAAATATGACGAGTATAAAAACACCACGAGAGAAGCAAAGGAAAGCATAGCTTAAACGTAGTTAAACAGGGAAAGATTAGGCAGGAATTACTAAAGCTAGAAACGCTCGCACACACTAATGAGTTAATTAAGGTTAATACTACGTGATAAATATATACACTCACCCTCAAATAAGTGCTGGTTAGTACGGGCTAGTAATGAACCTCAGAGTACACATTCACTCAGAGTTTAGCGAGACCCAAAATTAAGCACAAGTGGAAGTAATGAATGAAATACCCAAGCCGATTCCGAATGAGGAAATGTGATTGGACTATGAGACGCGGGCACGCTCGAGGCTGTCAAACGACATCACAGGAGTTTGGGCAAGAGTGAATCAATCCTCGGACGGAAGAAAGAAAGCTGAAAAATAAACCAAGAGTAAGGCACGGGAGAAAAGGCACAAGCACAAAAATAAAAGTAATAAGCACAATGACAAAACAGCACACAAGAGGCAGAACCATAACAGTTTGTTTGTGGGTTTGTTTGTTTGTTTGTGTGTTTGTTTGTTTGCACTGTGGCGTCCACAGTTTCAGCCCAATTTAGCTCATATTTCATGATCAACATAGGACAGGCACTGGGCAAGCACTGCACTATTTTGGTGAATCTAGGTCAAAGGTCAAGGTCACACAAAAGGTCAAAAACACATAAGAAGCCATATCTTCGGTTTTAATTGTCATAGAAACTTCAATCCAACTGCATATTGTTGATAAACGAAAGGTATATCTTAGGTCAAGGTCACACAAAAGGTCAAAACACATAAGAAGCCATATCTTCGGTTCTAATCGTCGTAGAGACTTCAAACCAAGTGCATATTGTTGATAAACGAAAGGTCGATCTTACTTGACCTAGGTACTGCACTATTTTGGTGAATCTAGATCAAAGGTCAAGGTCACCTAAACAGCGCTCTATTTTGGTTTATTTTTTCATCTGTCTGTCTGTCTGTCTTTTTGTGTGCACTCAACAGGCCACTTTTTTCACATTATCTTCACCAAACTTGGTGACAACATTGACTAGCCTTGTGGCTAGAGACCGGTCTCTTTTCGAGGCCAAAGGTCAACGGTCAAGGTCAAGCTCACCAGAAAGGTCAAAAACACATTTTGGTTCATAACTTCGCTACTATTACAGCTAGAGACTTGAAACCAACTCCATTCCGTTCATTCTGTTTCAGAGATCTGTGCATGATTCCGGCCAGTCGTCATTCAATGAATGACCTTTCATTTATTTGTTTGTTTGTCTGTTGGTGAACAACATGACTCAAAAAGTAATGCATGGATTTCTCTGAAATGCTGTGGGTGGATTGCTATTACATCAAGGATGGACCCTATCGATTTTCACCGCGATCAGTGAAACAATATGGCCACCACGCTCTGGAAATCTTTTAACTCAACTTTGCTCCCAGGAATTGTGCTGCTTTTGCGGAGGTTTGCACTCTGACGAGTGCTTCTAGTTAGATCCAGTGTGTGCTCTTCTTTCTAGAGACAGCACAGCACATCATTGCATGAAACATTTCTGTTTCTAGGCAATCATGGAATGTGTGAAACAGCTTCCATTTTTCAAAACAACTATTCTCTGACCACAATTCCCAATTATGAAACCTAAGTGGAACGTAACACCTAAGGCCCTGTGTACTCGATACTGCATCCAGCACAAAGCCGGTTTTCTGCACTCTGTTCTTGACCCTTTAACTGCATTCAACCCTCTTCTTTTGAGCACATTTTGAGTCACTGCATCGAATAGAAAGATGTGTTGAACTTAACTCACCCTGATTGAGCCATCTCTAACACTCGGTTGAGGTATACTATGCTGGAAAAATCCAATCAGTTAAAGGTGAACTGATGTTTCATCCAAATCGCCCAATTAGCAATAAATCATGGCCCATTGAGATACAATAATAACTGACTGAAATTTCAGAAAAAAAAATTTTCACCGATAACTTTTTTATTGGAGATTTTGTACTCGAAAAGGTGAATCACTGAACCTGGAAGTGAAATATCTCACCACGAGTAAACAAAAAGATCCAACATGAATGTGAAGTGCGTGCCTGCTGTTCTTCGGGTGCTGGTTGAGTGTGGCACAGGCCAGAAGTAACAAGCCTTATATCGTTGGAATCTGTGGATCCTCCTCTTTCACCTGATTTATCATTTGTCTCCATAGCACAAATTTAGCAGAATCGCTAGTGCCGTATATGCGATCACGCTCTGATATTGTTTTACTTCACGTTTTGCTACATATTCATTCATCGAGTTGCTTGGTGCTTGAATGGTATTTTGTTGAGGTAAAATGGGCATCATGAGCTTTTAGCCGAGTTTCTTCCCATTAAGTGGATATGCTGCATGCGTCGGCTATGTCAAGATTAGGTAACACGGTTTAAAATGCCTCTGTCAAGTTGACTTGTGACTATTACTGGCTTTGTTGTTCTGGTATGACGTCACCATCATCTCAGTTGCTAAAGAAAAAGCTATTGCCCAAAAACAACAAAAGCAGTGAACTTTCGTTCCAAGATTAAACTGGTCGCGCTTTTGAGTAATTGCTTTGTAGAGATGATGAAACTAATATTTAGTGGAAATGTCTCTTCATCTTTAAGTTTTACGCATCTTTCTATTGGATGCGGTGCAGTGAGGTAAATAGGCTAGAGACTTCAGGCATGCTTCAGAGATCCAGGCAATGGAGCACTATAGAGCCGCCATAGTGCCCAGGGCATGCCTCTACCAATTGTAAGCAATAGTTGATATAGTACGAATAACAACTTTAGAATTCTCGTTTTGAACGATTAAAATTCTCTGAGGACGTAAGTTCTTTTGCGATCAAAGATTTATCAGTGCAGCAGGAGTACACATATTAAACTACCTAAAAAACCTGCTCCATTCTTTCATCTCATAATTTTATTCAACATCAAAGCAATATTGCTGCTACTTATACAAAGATTATTGAAATTTTTCTATCGCGACAAAAAAGGATGATAACGCTTCACCGTTTCCAGCCTCACCGTCGCAAAGATCGATAATTTTTTCAGCCATTAAAAAAATGAGAACTGTTTTAGCACATTCTACATTGAGGAAAACTGTTTTATACGATACTATTTTTTTTAAAAATCCTTGCATTTAAGCAAATATTAAGCAAATATAAACCATTACCATATGAAAAGTTAAGACACGCCATATCATGCCCTATAATTATGCGTCCCCGCAAAGCTCGTGAAAAATGTTGAAAAACAAAGTAGACTGGGCAGTTGATGGGGTTATTGTCTCATTTGTAGACAGCTAAACTTCCATTGAGGTGAGTGGAGAAAGGGACGATGCAACCCGGTGGTCGATGCATGTAACACCCAACGTCCCTGGCTATTTTCAAGCTCAAGGGAGAATGAAAACATCCAGAAAAAATAGCAAACTTATGCAATACATTAATTGCATTTTTTCTTCCTAACTGGCTAGTTTAATACCAATACTTTGCCTGTTTTGAGTATGATCGCGAATATATTGATGTTTAAAAGCGAACCCAGCCTATGGACCGACAGATGTTCAAACGCTAGAGTAACATTTGGCACTGACTGGGTAAATCATCAAGGCTAATTTTAGCCAACATAAACAAGGCTAACATTGTCATATCACCCAATTATCTGACAATTTAATTTTGCAAGGTTACCAATGGGGATATATAACTGCTGAAGTGGCTCTAAATGGTTTCTATGTAAAACAAATAACAAACAGTTTTAGCTAGCTACCTCTCCATGTTCGTCATATGAACAACAATTTTATTATGCTAAGCCGACATAAAATTATCTTTACCGAATCCATTTGCCTTGTATGACCATCACATTAGCTTATTGTCAACTATTCAGCAATAGCTAGGACCTTAGCCCATGCAATATGGCGGCGTTCTCAGGGCACTAGTTGTCAGGTGATAGCGCCTCTAGCCTATATACCTCATTGTTGCAATGACTAAGAATGTGCTTGACCAAAAGGCTGACCAGGCACTTAAAGGGTAAATATGATGGTAGTTGTTTTGCTCATACCCACACAGCGCACTTGAGCAATTATACGGATTGGGTGATGTAGTGTGCTGTCAATATGCTGGACTACTGGCTTCTAAAAATGGCACTTTGCAATTATACATGAATACTGAGTATAATTAGAGTCATTCAAACAGGAATCATGATTTAATGCATCACTGATGTCTTTTTTCTAGTGGAATGTGCAAAATGAAATGGGATAATGAGTGACTCATAATGGCCTAACTCCAGCCAAGAAGTGTGGCATGTGGATAGAGAGTGTAAGAAATTCAAATTCAAAAAAACTTTATTTGTCCCCGGGGGGGCTATTAAAGGCACATAGAGCAGCAAGTAAACGATGTAAACACTGTAACAACTGTAAACAAAGGACGAGAAAAACAGTCAGCACAGAATTCAGTCAGTTATTGCACATAAAAATTAGGCTAATGATGAAAATGCTAAAATATGAAATCAAGGAAAATAAACAATACTACTAAATAATAATAATAATAATAATAATAAAAAATAAAAAGGAAGAAATAAAAATACTAATTGCTGAAGTAATGAAATACTAAAAATTCTGTGTACTGGGGACCAGCATGATGGGTGCAAATTGGCATGAGGTAAGGTGCATTAGAGATTAGCAAATGCAAGTTAGCCTGAGGTAGGTATATTACAGGTGCAAATAGCATTTAGACGTGTGAATAGGCAGTGAGGAGTGCATTATGGATGTTTTGAGTTGAGGAGCAGCACAGCTTTGGGCACAAAGGTAGCCTTTCTCTGAGTTCTGTAGGAGGGGCAGTGAAGCCGTCGGCCTGATGTGAGCCACTCAAACTTTGGGAGCAGAGCGTGTGAGGGGTCTTGTACAATGCGGCCTGCTAGCCTACGTGTGAGATGTTCATAGACAGTCAACACAGATCTGAGAGGTGTCCCAATTATTTTGGAGCAGACAGTCACAGTTTTCTGCAGGCGGTTTCTGTCCTGAAGGCTGATTGAAAGAAACCAGCTGGTGATTGAGAAGGTGGCGATACTTTCTATGAAGGAGCAGTGGCAGTTCGTCGGCCGTAACAAAGGGAAGCCAAAACCTCGCCCTTCAAAGCTAAATGACTTAAAACTTTCGCAGTTTACTTTTCTTGATCAGCAGTTGCTCATACGAATTGGTAGAAGGACAGTCAAATTTATTTTCGATAGCAAATGACAACGCAAATTATCAATACGTCTTTATAAATTAGTTTGTGAGGCTTCTTTCGCAAGAAGCCACGAGAATCCGTTTTCTACAATCTTAATATAGAAGTAAAGAATGTGATATTGCACAGCTTATTGCTTAATGAGCCTCACGAATCAATTTGCGAATCTATGCCGTTTCATGAGCTACTTGAGCGCGGAATTTATAAAGACGTAGGCCTATGGTAATTTACGTGTGAAAGAAAACCCCTCATAATTTCGTGGTGCAATGTATAACAATGCTATTGAAAATAAATTTGACTGTCCTTCTACCAATTCGTATGAGCAACTGCTGATCAAGAAAAGTAAACTGAGAAAGGTTTAAGTCATTAAGCTATGAAGGGCGAGGTTTCGGCTTCCCTTTGTTACGGCCGACGAACCGCCACTGTGAAGGAGTAATAGAACGTCCTGAGAATGTTCTGGCTTACGCCGAAGGAACTGAGCTTCTTTAGGCGGTACTGTCTCTGCTGGCTTTTCCTGAGGATCTTCCCAGCGTTGGAGGAGAATTTCAGCAGACTGTCAAAGGTGGTGCCCAGGTAATGTATTTATATTCCTCAACATGCTCTGCTGGCTCACCGTGAACTGTGGTGGTGACTGCTGCAGCAAGCTCCCTCCGTTTGTTGGAAAAGGTCACCACCATCTCTTTGGTTTTGCTGACGTTCAGCTCCAGACATGAGTTGTCACACAAGTCCACAAACTCCTGGAGGGCTAGTCCATGGGGCTGTGAAGAGTCTGACAGCAGAGACAGGAGGACTGTGTCATCAGCATATTTCACCAGGTGGGTATGGGGCTGTTTGGATCTGCAGTCATCAGTGTAGAGGATGAACAGCAAAGGGGAGAACACACAGCCCTGCGGGGAGCCAGTTGAGGCGTGTTGTATGTCAGAGAAGATGTTGTTGACGTACACTCTCTGTGACCTGTGGGTGAGGAAATCTAGGAGCCACAGGATGAGCTGGTCGTCCAGGTGGAAGGACGAGGAGAGTTTGTTGGCCAGGATGTGAGGCTGGAGGGTGTTGAATGCCGAAGAGAAGTCAGCAAACAGGACTCTGGCTGAGGTATTAGGGCGGTCCAAGTGTTCGTGGAGGGTGTCTAGGATGTACAATGTATTCAAGGTTGCAAAGTCATTCATTAGGGCCCGAGCGACATTCTAGTCATACAAGCGCTGATCTGCATTCTCTCATCTTATTCAGGGCATTGTTTGAACAGACCAGAGCACTCAAGACTTCATTCTAGTTGATATGGCAGGTCAGGTTGGTCTCTGAGACGGTGTGGTCAGTGCATTAGGGCGATCAATTTTGCTGAAAATTTGAATTTAAATATTTTCCTTGCTTATTAACATAAAATTGAACAACAATTGAATAAGAATGACTTAAAGCTATAGTCTACGATTTCTCCGCCACACACACCTCCCCCACCCCCTCTGTGCTTCTTCCGATGCCATGCGCCCTCCCCTGAAAGCACCGTCTCATCCCCTCAGAAACCGACACGCCCCCTCCCGCTGAGAAGAGAGCAGGTTCGCCGCACACAGAGCGCCGGTTTGACATGGAGGCAAAGAATTGCTGACGTTAGCTTCTTATCTTCATAATGACAACAGCGCTGAGCTGCCTCAACCAAACAAACGTGGTGATTTTGCACAAACAATGTGTAAAAATGTTAGCCATATTAGCATGAAAGGTCTACATAGAGGCTAACCGTAACTAGCGTTGACACCGAATCGAATTAATACATCACTTTCTCATTATTTTACTAATTAAACGCAGACTTTCTTATTGTTTTTTTTTAAATATGGACTTCGACTGCGAGGGATCTTTAGGTTTTTGAAATTTTCTAGACAAACGAGTGACCACACCTACATAGACTTGAGCATCACACCCATATACAGATTAATATCATAGAATATAATTTTGTTAGACTGACATTGTGTTTCATGTTGAAATTTGTTTTGATATGATGGACATCTAAAAATGCCTGCCCAATTTTGTGAGATTACAGGTTAAAAAAAATATGGGTGGTTGAGTTGATATGCTCTGCCCAGCAGCCAATCATGCATGCGCGCTAATGCGTTAACAGCGTTAGCAGCCGTATTGGGATAACCTCACATAACCGCGAGCAGCCAGCCGTCTGAGGCTGATCTACTTTCAGTTTGACTGCATGGAGCAGTACTCCGTCATCTTGGGCAGTGGCCGCGATAATAGGCCATTTGTAGGAATTGATCACATGACAAATCACTCCATAGCTACAGGACCATGGTGTGCAAGCAAACTCTAAATTCCTTGACAACCATAAGAGTTTGACTGGCGGTGCGTGACATTCCAATACTTTAGTGACTGTTTTGACCTTTTGTTCTGTCTTATTTTGGCCGATTTTTACTGTGTCCTTAAAAGAAGATATATTTTATCGTTTGGTATAAGATTTTTGCCATTTACTGGCCGCAAAAGCAAGTTTTTTGACATCAAGTTGGTTGCTGCCAACCAAAGCGGAATTCTCAGGTATGTTTATGTCTTATTAAACTCCTTTTTAGCCTTAAACATTTAATGATCGTTAAGAAGATTCATAAAACAAAACTCCAATAGTCTGTAGATGTGTTTTGTGGCCGTATTATTTGCATTTGAAGCCATTTTAACCCTTTCATGCATGGAGGTCACTACAGTGTACAGCTGTTTAAAAGTGTTTTTTCTCTATATATGCCTGCAATTTTGGGCACTGCTGCATATTAGTAAAAAAAAATCCTGACTGAGTTTATCGTATTTCATGCATAAGAGGGTTAAGCCCGAAATCTTCACTTGTCATATGTTCGCCGCTGGCTAAGAAGATTATCTCAACGCGCTAAGGTGTCTTTATGCTCAAATCCGGCTCTCAAGTTGACTTTTTCTTGATATTTATTACTTGTAGACGATTTGGCCAATCTCTCAAGGTTTACTGAAATGACATTTTCATTAGAACAACAACCGACTCCAAGCGCGAGTAAAGCGACATCATCTTCCCATTTTAATTGTTGTGTTCCAACGTGTACTGGTGATTCTCGCGACAACAAGGCGCTGTCCTTCCATCGTTTCCCGAAGGATGCATCACTAAAATGGCTTTAAATGCGACTAATGTGCCCGCAAAACACATCTACAGATTATCCTAGTTTCGTTTAATGAATGTTCTCAACGATCATTGGGTCTCATTCATGAAACGTTAGTAAATTTGTGCGTAGATTTACACATAAAAGCCTACGCTACTAAAAACCTACTCCGGATTCATGAACACAACGGGAAACTCAGATCTGATCGTAAACACGTGTGTATGATCATGAATGCCAATCCATCGTAAGGTGACAGCGCGCTCCCGGTAATCAGCTATTAGCATAAATCCCCGCCCATGAATTGCCAATGACCACCATATAAGGAGGTGTAGATGCATCCAGTCGACCTGTCAGTCATGGCGCAAACAAAGAAAGAAAAAAATTATTATTCCGAAGCGGAGATAGAAATAATTTTGGGTGAAGTGGAGTTGAGAAAAAACATTTTATTTTTATCTGTTAGCAGTGGTGTGACAGGGACAGGCAAAGCGAAGGCCTGGAGGGAGGTGACAGATGCCGTTAATGTTGTCTCTGTAGTCCAAAGAACCATGTCCGAGGTGAAGCGTAAATGGTTTGACATGAAACTAGAGGCAAAGAAACGCAAAAGCGCACAAAAAAAAAAAAAAAAAAACACATCAGCCACAGGAGGAGGAGGCTCACAGTCACAACTATCAACTGCAGACAAGCGCATCACTGGCATGATTCGGGAGACCTCCCTGTCAGGAATTATACCTGATGGAGACACCGACATGCCTCCACTTTTATTTTTTTATTATCATCATTCAACATGTAGAAAGAACCTGTAATCTATTGAGTCGATTCACATAGATAATTCACAATCATGAACCCAATCTGGATGTTAAACCTGCCAATTGCCAATAATTTAATTAAATGTGTTGTATTTTTAATCGTTTGTCATGTTTAGGCTATATCACGTGTTTCAAAGGCATCTGCGTATTGTGTACATAACAGAGCGCAAAATGAATTAAAATTGTAATTTCCAAAATTGACAAGCATTATTTACGTGCATTCTTAAATTTACACAAGCACTACACATGGTCAGCAGCATGTGTAGATTTTGTTAGTAGCTACGAAAAGATCGGAGCTACTAAAATATTGATGAATGCGGAGATGCGCGTAAATTTCCGTCTGCAACAGTTTACACAAAAATCGTTCTGCTCACGTTTCATGAATGAGACCCATTGAACGTTTAAGGCTAGAAAGGAGTTTAAAAAGACCTAAACATACCCAAGAATTCTGCCATTTCACACTTGAGTTTCGGTCGGCAGCAACCAACTTTAAGTAAAAAAACTCTCTTTTGCAGCCAGTAAATGGCAAAAATCTTACACCAAACATTAAAATATATCTTCTTTTAAGTACAAAGTAAAAATCTGCCAAAAAAAGACAGAACAAGGGTCAAAACAGTCACTAAAGTATTGGAATGTAACGCACCGCCAGTCAAACTCTTATGGTTGTCAAGGAATGTAGAGTTCGCTTGCACACCATGGTCTTGTTGCTATGGAGTGATTCATCACGTGATCAATTCCTGCAAATGGCCTATTGCCCAGCTGTTATGGGGCTGTTATCCAGCTGGTAGCAGGAAACCTTTGCCTTTTCAGCTGAGTGGTCCTGTACATCGTGATTCACTGACATACGCATGGGGAAGGCAAAATCCATTTGCCGCTGAAAAAAATAGTTTCCAAAAGCTGCATTTCAGACTGTGGCAATGGGCTAGCCAAGGCTCAGTGAGTGAGACACATGTTTGAGGAGGATTTTAATGAGTTTGCCAGATTTCACGATGCCTTGAAAATGGGGAATCGTCACCCTCATCGTAAGAGCAAATATGGCCCCAAGTCAGGGGTAAAGATTGACCTGACTGATGGTGAACGCTGTGCTTGGTGTTTGTGGGTGCCACTTGTGATGGAGATCGAATGTGGAACAAAGTAGGAACAAAACTCCATCCAGCAGCAAATGGACGGTGAAAAAAATTAGAACTCCAAAGTTTATCAAAGGACACATTTACAGTGCTCTGGAGCTGATAATAATAATAATAATAATAATAATAATAATCCATCCTCTATACCCGCTTCTTCTTCACTAGGGTCGCAGGGGAGCTGGAGTCTACCCCAGCTGACTCTGGGCCAAAGGCAGGGACCCACCCTGGACAGCTCACCAATCCATCACAGGGCGCACTCACCATTCACTCTCACACTCATACCTATGGGCAATTTAGCATCTCCAGTTAACCTTGCATGCATGTCTTTGGTCTGTGGGAGGAAACCGGAGTACCTGGAGGAAACCCACGCAAACATGGGGAGAACATGCAAACTCCACACAGAAAGGCTCCAGGCCAGATTCGAACCACAACCTTCTTGCTGTGAGGCAGCAGTGCTGACCACTGCACCACTATGCTGCATAATAATAATAACAATAATAATAATAATAATAATAGTAAGATGAAGATACATAAATTAATATATTAACGTAAGAGCATAGGCAATAACTTTCAATGAAAGCCAGTTTTAAGCGATCAAATGGTCTATATTTCATGTTGCTATCTGTTACAGAGGCTGAAAAATAAAGGCTTTGGTCAACTTTGATATTTCAGTCAAGTTTCTTAGAAAATCCTCAGTTTTATGGAGGTTGTTTTCGAACTGTGCCGAAGGTTTTAGACCTATTTTTTTTTTGCAGGGCGCCTTCAGTCTTAATGGGTTAATACTGACAAACCTGTTTCTCCTTTTTTTTCTATTATTAGAAGGGACCCTGCAGACAAAAATCTGTTTTTTTTTTTAACTAATGAAAGAGAAACATACAGTCTCTCCTGAGAACCAAAGAACAACTGAAAATGTATGATGACTTCTAGAGCAACTATGGAGTGCAGAATAATAACAATAAAAATAATGTTTCTATCTTGTAATTTTATTTAATTTCCATTTTCTTATCATTGATGTTATTTTATTACTTAATGTAACTACCTTTTCTTGTCTAATGTGCCTGTTATGTGAGTGGTGTTTATTTTTGTCATGATTTCTATGCCTTGATGTTTCTCAACGTATCATCTTCAATTAAAGAAATAAGAGAAAGCTTTGACTTTCCGCAGCCTTCTTCTCAGAGCATCACGAGGAAACATGCATTATGTTATCGACTCTTGGTAGGTCACATCTTTAAGCCGCTTTCACACTGGACGCGAAACGAATTTTTCGCGCGACAGATTACATTCAAAGTCAATGCAAAAACGCGAATACACGCGAGACGTGTGTATTCGCGTTTTTGCATTGACTTTGAATGTAAACTGTCGTGCGAAAAAAATTGCTTTCAAAAATGTGAAAGCTGCTCCAGGCTGCACGAAACAGCGTAACTGCTATTGGTCCAAACTGGAGAAGACTGTGGCCGTGTCCCAATACTTGCTCTTGTGCCCCTGCTCCCCTCATATGCGTGCAACAGCACAGGTGTGCAAGACCGCAGGTGTCCCGTTTCTATAATTCTGTTCTGCAGGGGTGCTCATGAGCCCCCCCAATGCACCTCCAGCAAGGCTCAATCTGTCCATACTTTGCTGAGGACTATTAGCCATAAATCCGGTGTTAGCATGACATTTTATGTGATTCCAGCAATCGTGCAAGAGTGACGCAAGAATGAGTGATGTTTTATAAGCAAGGGTCGCTGGAGTGTCGTACAGAGGTCATTCCATATTATGCTTAGAAAAATAATATTTGCTCTTTCAGGCTGCACTTTTTGTTCATCACACAAGTGCACACTTTGAGGAGGACTGCAGCGCTTAGGGTGGGTATTGGGACAAAGCCTATAATAAGTGTGCTAGTTCTACCTGTGCCACAGAACACACTTGAACATACTTCTGTGTGCCGGATAACATAGCGCCAGGAGTCACGTGATTAGCTATTATCCAATCACTGGTAGACTTTAACCAAGTCAGTCAAACTCTCTATATTTGTAGCTCTGGGCCCGAGTTGTTCAAAGCTCCGTTAATTTAACGGCTGGTTAGCGCTAAACACCTGACATCATGACCACTCTCTAAATAAGATTCTCCCAAATGCTCTTCCCTACTTAAACTAATCAAGGGGAAACCCACAAAATGCATCAAAAATATACAAACATCTGTGCTTTCATTCAGAGATATAGATACTGTGGTTTAAACTTAATCACCGGTTAAAGTTAACAAAGCTTTGAACAACCGGGCCCTGGGTGGCATGATACAGTTGTGCCTCATTGTGTTACTTTGGTTCCCCAAAAGAACCAAGGCCTTCTCAATAAAAGTGTAGCGCTACCAATCCACAGTGAAAATCATGGATTTTTGGTGGATTCCAATGCCCTACTGTAAAGGAAAGCTCTTTTTGATTGCCTGCAGCGAATAAATGTTAGACAGGAAAGTTGACTCGGCCTTCCAAATGGTTGTTATGTGAGTCTCTTGCACAAGCTGGTTTAGGGTTCAGCAGATGTACCAGAATGCAGGTGTCGCTAATATTGGGGATTTCACTGACAGAGCTCTGATCAATCCCAATAAGGGTACAGTTCCGCTAGCGCCTTACTCTGTGGCCTGTACTGTGCACTAAGCTCTGTCTTCCAGTGCGCCAATTTAATAAAGGCCAACTCTCAACCTCAGTCTTTGAGATGCATTCCAATATGCGTAAAAACATTGGTATTTTCTCAATTAGCATCTCCTCTCGTCCATGCCCTGGGAGCTGATCACATTTACAGGTGCTATCATTCCAACAGTTAACTTGTATGACGGTAGTACAACTTGAATTGGCCACTTACACAACATATTCATCTACATTTCAGTGTGGCGAGAAGGTTGTTATACTATACCATCCTGTCCCAAAGCAAGTTTGATTACAACACGTAACAAAATGCAGTTTGTTTTCGAGGCTCATCCAACAGATAAATTTGGTAATTTAAGACGGGGAAGCAGGTTGATTATTTGCACATTAAAAAGACATGGCTCTAATTAAGCATGGCAGCTTGATATTATATTAAAAGCTAATGTGAACATGCATGAATGCGTTTTTACAGACCATTTCCAAAGGATTCATTAATTACCCACAAGCTGTATTTCATATGTTACAGTGGCAGCAATTGTTTTCCAACGTGACCACTGAGGACTGGGAAACAATAACACACATTATACAAAGCAGTCAGTTTCACTAATCTACAGTAATGTTTCTGATTTGAAATATACACTTGAAGAAGCAGCACGATTTAGGCTGTCACAGTGTAACTACATTAAGGCCCTGGTGAATTAGTGCTCTGTTCAGACATTGGGCCTAGTGGAATTCTTTAATGACAGCATATTGTTATAATGCTCGTTGTGACGTTACACTATGAGACACATTTCCTCTGATATGATATTGCTGATGAGCAGGAAATCAATTAGAGCCTTGATTTAAACTGGAACAGTAGGTTCATGTTTGCAGGCTGTTGTCAGCTTGGTGATTTTTCACAAACTTGAGCTTGAATCTGCAGAAGCCATTTTGCAGCTTTAAAGGGGTGAACTAAATGAAAGATTTGTAATTGGCTAGGCATCTATTTGTGGGCTCAACAAAAATAGTGTGTATGATTCATGAGTAGTTTACCTCAGTGTTGATGATGGAGAAGAAGGTAGGCTGTTCCTTTCTCTCATCCTCGTTCCCTGAAAATCTCCATTCCTTAGCTCCATTACATTACTCAGGAGTTTAATTTTAATGGCGGAGTGTCTGTAAGGATGTAGGAGTACACACTTTTTGAACACACTCCTGATAAATAGAGGGCCCCCAGGTGGTGCATCCATGGTTTGTGCTGAAGGGACAAGTTTTCCAAGCAGGATGTATCTGCAAATTGGAGACTTTTGAATAGGATGAGTTACTGGCAGACCATAACATGGGCGAAACACATGCCGAAACATTGCAAAAGAAATGTTCAATTGATTATATCTGAATGGAGACATAAAAATCCATATTACATTAGAAAATCCCATTGAAGGTGCAACACCCTGGAGAAGATTGAAGATTGACTAACAGTTTCCTAAATAGAAAAAAAGCAACATAAACAACAAAAGGTTTAAACTCTCTCCTGTTTACAATAACTGGTCATTGTTAAAAAGTGACTAATAACTGATTGTAGAAGGTGACAGGTAAATATTTGACTGACAATTTAAGACCGAAAAGCGAATTGTAGGAACATACTCAATGCCGAAAGATAAGGGCTGCATCTGAAAACGCTGACTATACTAGCAGTTTATGCTGATTTTGTCATACAACAAATCAGTATGTGTTGTGACTATAGTCGGCGGTTTCAAATGCAGCCAAGCACTGTAGAATCCAAATGTCTTGTCTTCCCCGCACTTGCTTATCAGCAGACTGAACAGAAGCCTCCATGTGAAGTCCAAAGTGGCCGGGGCTGCAAAATTTACAATTTATCAGGAAGCTCGAAAAGACTGAAATACGAACTTCCAGAGAGGCAGCCAGGGTGCCAGCTTCACTGCTGTTTGCCACTAGGATTACTCAATATTCATATTCACCCTCCCATCCATCAAATTTATTGATATTACTTGATTAGTAAATGTGATACTTCATCGTTACACTAGGTCTAACGAAGGAAAATAGCAACTTTAAATATTAAACACATATTGATTTAAATTGAGATCAAGACCATATACAGCAGTGAAGAAAATCTCTGTTGTTTCATTTCTACTTTATCTGCTGATTTGACGCTTCGAAACAGGCTGTTTAAGGATTTACGGATAATCTCGGATGGAAATATCTTGAAGACAGATGCAATAGTAATGATGTGACACGAGGCACTTTACTGCAAGTTCTGTTGCGGAGAAAACAGTTGTGCTCATGGAGAGGTCAACATCACAAACAGAACAAAGAAACACAGGCAGTATGTATAATGTAAGGTAGAGAGAAATAACACCCAGCCAGACAGTCAAACCCCACCTGGGCCGCACCAAGGAAATGGAACCCTATTCACAGTATTCATAGGTAAGGCTAGTCTCAACACTCCCCAAACAGGATGTCCAGACCCCTCACCCTCAGTTAACAATGCAATGTTGACTGTCCTTAGATGCAATATTGATTAACATGGTTTTCCTAGGGAAGGCCAGAAGACGGCCATCAACATTTTCGCTGAAAGCAATAACTGACCATCTTCACAAAAGCTCACCCATGTGTATTCAGACAAACAGTCTATGGATTCATATGAGAAAAGCTAAGGAAGCACTTTGGGAACCCTGAAATCTAACAGTAGGTTAAATATTTTTTATTTAGAAGCTAGAATGCTAGCATATGCTTACAGTACCTGTCAAAAGTTTGGACACGGTTTGCTAATGTCCCAGCACTCTGTTTTTAGAGAAATTTAAACGGCTTAACTTCTCTATATAACCTTAAACGGAATCTTGTTAAAGGTAAACAGTCAGAAGTGAAAGGAGAATAATTTACTTGTTTCAATAGTGTCCATAATTTTGGAATTCTGAAAGAAGCCATATTCTGCAAAGTAAACAGACAAATAAACTCCTATTTTCCAACAGCCAAATTAAAGTCAAGCGGTTTTGGGACTTATTAGTCGAAAAGTTTGATTAAAAGCCACCTCAAGTGCAGCACGTCTTTGGGAAGCTGGACAGCCATGCAGCTGCCAATTCATTATAGTCATATGACTGCCCTTGTTTTAAAAAATGAGAGAATGCGCTGCAAATATGACAACAAATGGTAGTTAGTTTGATAGATTAAAGAATTAGATCTTTTTTTTTTTTTTTTTTTGCAAATTAAAGGCTGCTTATTTCTTTATTTAACATACACTGCCTGGCCAAAAAAAAAAAAGTCGCACACTCAAATATTTAGTTGGAGCCCCTGTAGCTTTGTTTACAGCGCATATTCGTCTTGTCATTGTTTTGACAACTATATGCAATGCCAGAACATTTATTTTCGATCAGAAATGCCATAATTTTTGGCCGAGATCTTGTCTTCCCGACATAATGGTTGAACCACTCAGTGGTCTTTCTTGAGCACATCCCAGTAACTTTTAATGTGTTTAAGGTCAGGACTTTGTGGTGGCAAATTTGTTTGTGGAAATGATTCCTCATACTTGTTTTTGTCATTCATGGTTTTCTTTGTTAAATACAGGCCAATAACTTGCCCGTTCTGAAATACTGTAACATCATTTCCACCAACAAGGGATGTGTCTTCGGACATGATTTTTTAAGAAATGAGTAGCGACGCGCTTCATCAGTCAGGGTTAAAATGATTATTGCCAGCTGAAACATATTAATAACCGCAATAATGATCCAATTATAGAATTTGTTCATTAATTTCCAAACGGTGACTTTTCTTTTGGCCGGGCAATGCATATTGTAAGAAAACTGTGGGTGTTTCCAAACTTTTGACAGGTACTGTACGTAATGGCAAACGGCAGTTGAAGTAGCCTATGATAATATGATTCATGTATTATCTTTTACCTGTGACATTCAGCCAGGAAAAACATATTATTTATGTAATAAGCATGCGTTATATAAGGATGAAGCCTACAAGAATTTCGACTGATGCTTCTGATGCTTGATGTTACAATTGCTCCTGTTAGTCCTGACTTTTACTTTGAATGAGACAATGCGGAAGTAACAAAGCTTTACTTTCGGGCTGTAATCAGCTCAATGTTGTCTACCTGCAATTTATGAGTTTCAGGTGGAGATGCGAACTGTCAAAACTTTGCAAACCTAATTGCTTTTATGTAAAATGGGAAATTAAGTCAAAAAAAAAGATTTGCAGCTGTGAACTGAGAGCTGTAGTTGCAAAGTCTGAGAACTGAAGTTGTAACAAATGATTTGTTATTGAGAAGGGAGATTTGTACTAGCAAAGCCGTTTTGGTGATTCCAAAGGAAATACATGAAAAATAATAAACACAAGATTCAGACACTGACTATGGTTGCATATAAATTATTTTACTAGAAATGTATTTCCATAGAACTGGTCCCTGATTAGTAGACTCAGGAATAAATTCCTTCACTTCACTAATACCGCAAAAGATTTATAAAAGTTTTTCACCTTTACTAACTCAGATTAATCATGAGCTTCAACAGTGGACTCTCCTTCCCCTATCCCTCGCTGGCAGGATAAATTGTATAAAGATGAAAGGACTCCCCAAATTTTTGTATCTTTTTCAGTCTATGCCTGTTTTTATTCCAAAACATTTTTTCCATTCACTGGACAGTTTAACATCTCGGTTTGTATGGAGCAAACATACCCCAAGAATTAAAAAAAATACTCTGCAAAAGAATAAAGACATGGGTGGGCTGGCCTTACCTAACTTTTTATTCTATTACTGGGCTGCGAATGTTCAAACTTTATTGTACTGGTGCTGTGGCAGCAGCCAGCACCCACCGTGGCTTTACAAATTGAGCACTCCTCGTGTGGCTCTTTCTCACTAATGTCTCTCCTGTGCCTCCCCTCGTCATCACCATTATTAAGATACTCCAATAATGTTATCGTTAAAAACTCTCTCAAGATTTGGACTCAATGCAGGCGTCACTTTGGATTTCAGGCAATGCCTCTCCAAACCCCAATAAACTCCAACCTCTTTTCTCCTCCCATCTCTGATTGCAATTTGAAGACCTGGGTGCAAGAAGTACTTTAGTCACAAAATAACACTTTTGAGATATTAAGGGTCAAAGTTTTGAAAACATGCTGCAGATACTTTTTTTAAAAGATAACATTCAGTGGCGCCTGCTGCTAGTCCCAGGGGTTATACAAAGTAGACAGACACGTTTTTGTGGAAAAATAATGCTTTATTACGAAAAAAACAAGAAAATCAGTTTCGGACTTTGGTACTTCTTACCATAAAATGCCTTGGCTTCGGTACTTATTGCCATAAAATGCATGGACTTCGGTACTTTTACCACACAAATGCTGTTTCAATCATTTTCTGATTGCCAAACAGTCATTTTTGCTACGCTTGTCACACGACACATACTAGCAGCTGATTGGACAGTCATGGACTTAGGCACTTATTCCTGATGACGTCAAGGACTTGAGTACTTCTGCAAAGACTTGAGTATTTCTTGCACAAAAATTCAGTAGATTCAGGGAAGGCCGTATATCAGTATTGAGGACTTGAGTACTTATATTTGGAATTTTTTGGCTTTAAATGATGCACATGACACTCTTCTTTATGGTAGTAGTGTCAGCTCATTTTTTGGAAAATGTGACTTTAGTACTTCTTGCACCCAGGTCTTCAATTTGGGAAAATCATGGGATTGTTTCTGTAAAGCATCTCTATATGGATGAAGCTTTTGCATCCTTTGATCAGTTAGCTCATGCATTTAACTTGTCACGGACTCATTTTTTTAGATATTTACAAGCTTGAAACTTTGTCCGTAACAATTTTCCTGAATTTCCCTGCTATTCCTCCCATTACCTTGATTGCAGGTGCGTAGGAAGCAGTTTGACATTGAGGGGGACCGAATCTGCATGGGATGGGCGGGTCCCAAAATTCGCTGACTGCCTCATCAAGTCTATAGGCCCTTCATAAATAGGTGTAATAACTCATTATTGAATTCTGAAACAATTTAAAAAATGTTTAAAATCTGCAACGGTCTCCATCACTGTAGGCTATCCATCATTGCATCACTATCACAGATGTCATCTACTGACATTTATCGTGCACTGACTGGCTACTTTCAGCACCAACAGCGCACGAAGAAACGAGTTGGATACAGTTTTTACTGACAATTCAAAGAGCAAATGTTAATACAGAACAGCCTAGCCCCCAGATGTTCACGACCGTAATGATCTGATATCAGAAACGCCGCCCCCCCCTTAAGAAGCGAGACACTCGTTCATTCTTTGTAGTCAAGAATGTAAGTGCAGGGTTCCCATCAAACTTTGCTTCTGAGCATGGATAACCTTCATAAAAGTATTTGCTGCTGGTTCCTAAAGCTTAAAGATAGCATTAACTAACGTGACAGTATGCGGGCAACAAGTAAAATACTAATGCTAACTGCATAGCTGGAGAGAAAAGCGCTTTTATGCTGGAACAATGCACTGATAAAACAATGCGCACAATGAATGACAATGTCAAAGTTATTGGCCTGTTGGTTTTACAGAATGTTAGGGACTGCATCACTGAATGTGCTAACTGCATTTCAGAATCAGCAGCGAGGTCAGCAGCCCCCCAGAAACGAGGAGCATGTAAGCCTAACGGTAGATGATACGAACAGGTAGGAGCAGGCTGTAATGCAGATACAACGAGTGAGCAACAAGTCTCTCGTAAACAATAGTTTCACATATTAACCGATTACCAGTATAAGCATCATGGCCATTGGCCGGCATAACAGTGTTGGAAACAATGCAGGGCAGAAGCGGCCCCTGACCCTGATGAGATCATGACTGCTGAGGAAGACGTGCCATGCTGCGCAGATGGAGAGCGCCCAGACACTGAGGGAGCTAGCTGTTGTTGTGGTGAACGACTGGACCTGAGCATGACTCCAACATGTTGTACCCTACATAGCGGTCATCATGGATGCCCCTTTTCGATGGAAACAGAACCGAAAAATTGACCAAACACTAACGCACCATTGGCTGCACCTTTACAAATTCTAATCTTCGTTTCCGAAACCACATACTGGTAAATTATGTTGACTGTTCAGTCACAGCAGCTGCCAAGCCTAATCTGTTTCCAGCACCAGAATTGAGCAAAGATCAGAAAATATTTGGATCATTAGCCTACCTTGTTGGATCTTTCCATTGTCTACAGAGATACATCGTAATCCAAAACAGGATACCCGAAAAGATCAAGTAGAATGTCAATGTCCATCGTAGGGCCGTGCATCCTTCAAGATGGGGTTAATGTCATGTAGCGTTCAGAGCCTCTCCACATGGGTCTTGCTTAGCCGCACCGCGTTAATACAACACGGGGTTAAATGTTTGAGATAATATGCAACGCTACGTTAGCCCTCAGCGTGAAAGTCTGATTATCACAGTTTAAAAGTTAATCTTGCATTTTCTTACTAAATAAATGTCTATACAACATTATCTATATCTGTCTAACTTTTAACCTGATGGCAGAGTGTAATGACAGCCAGTAGGTTACAAACTTGCGCTTCCGCTACGGGACCATCCATGATCAAGCCGGCTCATGTGAGTCGTCGGGCAAGAAGCAGACGTTGCTTAACACGTGTGTAAGGTGGGGGTGGGGGGGCGTTAATCTCTTGGCAGGGATGCGTAGCTCGTGAGAATTGTTTAGATCAGAAGTTTGTACTTTATGGGTGTTTTTTTTTTTTTTTTTTTTGGTGGGGGTGTCAACATTGGGGGTGTCACGTCCCCCGCGAACCCCCCGCTTCCTACACGCATGCTTGATTGACGCTATTTTAAACATCAACCCTCTCCTCAAAGGCACCATCTCAAGGCTATATAAAGCTCTTTTAGCGTACCAGGCTTCGGCCTCTGATAAACTGCGTAAAACCTAGTCTGAGGAGCTTAACTTAGATATAAATACCGAGGTCTGGCAATCAGTTCTGAAACGTGTTCGCACATCTTCTGTTTGTGCTCGCCACAGGGTCTTGCAATGCAAGATAGTCCATAGAGTCCATTGGTCTCAGAGCTAATTAGCCTGCGTCTATCTTGGTATTGACCCTGGGTGTGATAAATGTCACCTACTGTAGGACCAGCCAATCTCTCCCATATGCTTTTGACCTGTCCTGCATTAGTTTTGTATTGGAAGTCTATTTTTGATTGACTCTCTGCTGTCACATCCGCTAAAATACGGCTCTCTCCCTTAGTGGATTTGTTTGGCATTCTACCTACTGACTATGCTCTGCCCTCCCATTTTGCTGATGTTATAGCTTTTCTTGCTTTACTGGCGAGGCCTGTCATTCTGATGCACTGGAAAAGCCCTCGTCCTCCCTCTCATACCAGTTGGATAAAGGATGCCCTGTCCTTTATGTAATTAGGAAAAAGTGAATATCCCCTTCGAAATTTGAAGGTAAAATTTACCAAAATCTTGCCGCCTTTTATACAACATGTCAGATCACTTCAGCTAGATGCCGTGCCCACTGATTGATTGACCCCTGGTACCCTTCCCCTTCAACTCTATACACCAGGGCTATTCAACAAGGGCCGGTGTGAGCGCAGGCTTTCATTCCTACCAAGCACTTACACACCTGATACTACTAATAAGTCTCTTTAGCCAAGACTCTTGGGGTTGATTAGTAGTATCAGGTGTGTAAGTGCTTAGTTGGAATGAAAGCCTGCACCCACACCGGCCCTTGCAGGATAATGTTGAATAGCCCTGCTTATACACCCTCTGGTCGTTTCCAGTTCTCCCTATACTAGTAGCACTTGAGTCATGTAGTTTTCCTGTGTTACCTTTTTCCATTATTTATTTATTTATTTATTTATTGCTATTAATAATAATTTGTTTTTATTTCATTATTATTATTTTGCCCACTATGTCAAACTGTATGCTGTATGTTTTTATTCTAGATATTGAGTAAGTTGACAGAAGGGCTTTGTGTGCTGTGCGGCCATGGTTGATGTGTGTGTGTGTGTGTGTGTTGAAAGCTTGATGTTGAAAATGTTAAAATAAATCATATGCAAAAAGGGGAGGGGGGGGTTAAAGTTAGAAATTACAGTTAAAATTATTCTGGGCGCAGAAATTACCAGAAGCTTTCTGCTTGTTGAGTTTGGCAGGACAATTCCCAAATCAAACATGACTCCCAGAGAGCAGAAATTCCCTAAAAGCACTCCCAGGAGTAGAAATTTTCTGGAAGCAGAAATTGGCTGTTACACTGGAGCTGCCATGGTTTAGGTCTCTTTATTGATTTGTCATTTGCCCAATCAAGCTGGTCCCCTAATTCAGATTGAATATTTGTGGTCCTTTTTCTTAGTAAGTTCTGCAGAAATTAAGAGAAAAAGTATTTGTGGTGATATACACTGAGACCACGCACCGTAACTACTCACAGATTAATCAAATAACGTTTCTTATCTTATCACAATGAAAAAAAAAAATGTATTTCAGGGATAACCCCTTGAGACGAACCATCTCGTTTTCAAGGGGGTCCACAATGGCATTCCGCACGCGAACAGAAGAGGGAACAGTTGTTCATGTGGTCAACATGTTGGATTCGAGGAGATGGAACTTGGGCTATCATGACTGGCCAAATTGTTATGGGTTAAGTGGGTCTGAAGCATCCAGGCTTACTGGGTGCTCCTGCTTTGCAGTTTTCAGCATGTGCCGACAGCAGATTAAGCACAGAGCGGCAATAAGGTGTTATGCACACGAGGCTAATCAATGGGTGTGAGCAACTAGGGCTAAGCTTCTCTGGTCTAAACCAACAGAAGGGCTGCTGAGGCGCTTGTCAAAAAAAATTGTACTTATGGTCACGAGAAGAATGCCTCGCAACACAGTGCATTGAACCCTACGCTTTGCTGCCGCAGACCAGTCAGAGAGCACATTTTGACCCTCGTCCACTCTTCAAAGCACCTACAATGGGCTTGCGAATGTCATAACTGGACTTCGGAGGAATGGAAGCGGGTTGCCTGGTCCTCTGAGTCCCATTTTGTTTTACATTTTATAAATCGGCCTTGTACATGTGTGCCACTTACCTGGGGAGGAGATGATACCAGGATGCACTGCCAGCAGAAGACAAGCTGGTGAAGGGAGTGTGAAACACTAGGAAATGTTCTGAAGGGAAACCGGCCCAGATATTTATTTGGATCTCAGTTGGAGAGAGCTGTTTCGCGGCACGCAGAGAACCAACTGCATATTTGGCAGGTGGTCATAATGTTTGAATTGTTATTATCCAAAATGGCAGAGGCAGTTGGTGAGGACATCTGCTTACTCGAGCATAGCTAATATTATTCTTCTCCGTTTTATGCAGCCAAACACATACGAGCCCAATTAAGCAGATACTTTTTCAGAAGAGAATGCTCAAAAACCCTCTACCAGCTACTGCCGATGTTTGAGGGATTTTCTGAGAAAATGAGCCCAAAAGTCACTAATAACTAGTGAACATGACAACAGTGTGGCATAGCATACTGAGTGAATGCATTTACGTGCACACTAATGTTCCACTCTTAATCCACATATGAAAACATACCAAATTTCATACAAGTCATGTAAATAGCATGTAAACAGCAAGAGGATTGAGTGATCGAATCCGGCTTGGGGCCTTTCTGTGCGGAGTTTGCATGTTCTCCCCGTGTTTTCGTGGGTTTCCTCTGGGTACTCCAGTTTCCCCCACCCACAAAAACATGCATCATTGGAACACTTCAACCAGCACCCCTGACCAAGGAACTGGCTTTAGAACTGGAGTTGGTCCCCGGGCGCTGCTCTGCGGCTGCCCACTGCTCCTAACTATAGGATGGGTTAAATGCAGAGGACAAATTACCCCACGGGGTTCTATAAAGTATATCTTATCTTAATCTTAAGCATATTTCCACTTGAATACTTGGAATGAGGCCTTATTCTGTTTGTTGCATTCCCTGATTAAGACATGCGTGATATGCTGACATCATTTGGGTTTTAGGAGCTTTCTTCGCAAATGAATACTGCAAATACAGAATTCAGAATATACGTCTCAGGTGGGGATTTTTCCACAGTTTGCAACAAAAACCGCCTGTTTATGGACAGCAGGGCCTATATTTCCAGTCAGAAGGAGAAACACACAAAAACTATAAAAGTTTTGGATACCAACAGGAATCTGGACATGTGCAAATATCACAACACCGGCCTTTTCAAGAACATAGTTGAACAAATAAAATCAGGCAGTTGTGTTTGCATGCAGGAACAAGTCTGCCGCTGGTAAAAAACTTTGAAAAAAAATCTGTTTTACTCGGGGTATGCACAGAAGGTGAACGGGAATATTACTGGAATATTCCTTTCTTTATTCAAGTGAAAACTTTGGAAGGAACATTGCCTTTTCCAGGGCAAAAACTTAAATATTTTTTGCACGAAAAGCTATTCATTGTAATTTAGTCAGCCAACAGTGTGAGATGAGCCATATCTGTTAGTCTGGTGTGTGAACATTTGGATTCAGCCAGACTTTGCTTTTCCAAATGACCACCATCAATTCCTGAAAACAAAACAGTTGTGCAATCTTTGAAGAATTTTTGAAATAGCATTTTCATTTTTTTACGTGGTATGTGGAGCAATTTTCTCACAATGAAAAGGTATTATTAGGTATTATTTGTTTATGTCCTCTTGATGTTTCCTGCCCTTATAGGCAAGATGGTGGATTTTATGTAAAACATGATGATCATTAAGTTTACTTTAGGGCTTTACAGCTATGATTGAGAACTGATGCAATATTCCATGTAGCTGCATGAGAAAAGGCGACACTGATATTTGACCGCTATTGCCCTGGCCTGGGGGGACATTTTTGCATCACTGAAGACACGTTACGATTCAGACCAGGAATCAACTCCTGAGGCAGAGTACCATCTAATGGTAGGGTTTATTGATAGTAATGCGATAACAGAGGGACGCAGCCCAGAAGAGAGAAGCACAGTTCAGTTCGGATGGTATGGGCAAAGCACCATGGGCGTTGCCAATCTCTGTTGCCAGTCTCTGTCCCGTGGCTTTCCAGTGACCGGTGGTGCAGTGCACACTTTGCCAGAGCCAAACTGTCCAAAGGCAGGATGAAGTAGCCTAGGAGGAATGCGGTTCCCATCCTGATAACCAGAGAAGGATTGCGAGCTTGTTTCTAATAAACTGAGCAGAGGAACATACTAGGACAGGATTAACAGGAACATGGTCCCAATCCTGAAGCCTGTGAGAACTAGACAAGGAAGGACACTACTGTAAATTACCATAATTAAAGGTTATACTTAACTTTGAAAAGACAGAGTTTCACCATTAAATATGGAGTGGTCCTCAGCACAAATAGCAAATTACAATCCAGCAACTTCAACTCAGAGGAGGTATAAATATCTTACGCACACACACACACACGAGGTGGAGTAACTATGAAACAAGACACAGCCGGGGATAAGGGAGTATGCAAGACACAAACCGAATCAAAGGAGACATTACTTCATACATACACACAAGTTTTAGAATGGGAGGACATACAGAAGGCATTCACACGAGGACTGTGACAAGATAAAAGTAGACATCTCCCATCACCCCAAGGGTTTCATAAATAAACGTGACAGACATGGGCAATTGTGCAGCTCAGTACAGTCCATCTGTTTTTTTGCTCTCTGAGGCCTTGTCCATGAGTACACAGGTATTTTTGAAAGCGCAGCTTTCGATGCTTTATGGCCTTTTGTTCACATGCACACTGTTTTTGGTCACTGGAAACGGACCTTTTGGAAAATGCCTCCAGATTGAAGGTTTCTCAAACTTCTGTTTTCACTGTTTACCTGTGAACGGGGAAAACTGAGTTTTGGCTTGTGACATCAGAGTGCGTGGGCCTTACAGCGAGTTTTTAAAACTTCCCTGCTGGAAAAACCAGCATGGACCAGCACCAAAACACAACACATGCTGGTATGCTGGTCACACTAAAAAAAAAAAAGCAATGGGTGACATTGTCGTCACCGTCTGTAATTAATGTGACTTTCTTCCATACATTCGACTCGACCTTCAATCATAAGACAAGAGGAAACAAGTTCTTGTGTCACCTAAGTGGCCAGCATTAACCAATGACCCAGGTCCCAGCAGCAGAAACCCAACAGACAGCCAAAGTTTAAATACAAAAATAGCCTTTATTATGGGCTAATAACACGCAATAGGAAATACTTGGGGGAAATTTAAAATAGTCCACACAGTTCAGTCTCTACAGTCTTTGAGCCAGAGGGGAAAGCTCTGATCCAGTGTGAGTCCCCTGTGGCTCGCTCTGAGTGTCCCGGGCTGAAGTGGGTGGGGCGATCGTATTCAAACCACGTCAGGAGGGTTGCGGCGGTCGTCAGATCACCCGAAAGTCATTACAGCACTTTGGACAGCAGGAGCGAGTGTTGAGGGAGTTTCAGGTGCAGCCACTCGCTTCCAGGACAGCACTGGACTGCAGAACACCAGGGCGAGTACTCCAGCGGCTAGAGGAGAGTCACAAATGAGCACCAGCACCAGAGACACAGGACACACTCACACTGGAGTGCAGTAAAATATAGGTACGGCCCTTTAGGCAGCAATAGCGAGCGTAGCATGAAATTCAGCTGCAGCGCACCGGCGTTCAGGCAAAGGGGTCCGGGGAATCCGGGTTGCTGAATGCAGGGGTGGACATGCAGGAGAGGAGGACAACTTAGGGTTACAGCAATGGAGCACAACAGCAATGATGGCACTCATGCCAGAGCAGGAAAACAATTGCGGCCCTTTGCAGAGCAGTAGTGTGCTTGGACCCAGTGGCAGAGGGCAGCAGGGCTCTCACTCTAGCAGTCCTCCCTCCTCGCTCACGTCACACAAACTGGTTTTCATACCCTTCAAACAGGGTGTGGCCAGTCATCAAATCATTTAGCCGCTACAGTAATTGTAATCATGGGCCGCAGGGCAGAGGCAATAATCCATTCTCGTCTACTCATTAGTGGAATCAGTCTGTGGCAGGAAATGCTGTCCAAATATGGGTAGAGGGGTGGAGAATATCACAAGTTCTAATGGCATGATTAAGTCACACAGGCAGGGGGAGGAAGCTCTGCCCAAATATGGGCAGAGTAGTAAAACAGGAAAGAGTTTGCCAGGTTTGTCCACGAGCAAGATGTCTAAAAGAGTCAAATAGGGCAGAAAGGTAATGGCAGCAATAAAATCCACTACAAATTACTACAACACTGATGCACACACACGCATGTGAATGACCACTACAATCCAGAATAAAGAAAAATGTTCACAAACGCAGTAAACACCATCACACGTGACACACAACAAGGCCCTATTGTCTCTGCTAATTAGGCAAACCACAAACTAAGGATTGAGTCAACCTGTGATATCTTGTCTCTCCTGTCGGATATTATTCAAGGGGCTTAGCTTGACCAGCATACCAGCATGTGTTGTGTTTTAGTGCTGGTTTTTCCAGCAGGGTTGTGATCGATCTACATGGTCATTCATTAAATTATATCATCATCTGTTGGTTTGGCATGCTCTTGCCAGTGCTTTTAGTGTTTTTGCATCTTCGTGTGAACTGGGATTTTTTTTTTGGAAAATGAAGGAGGGAAAACCCTTTTTTCTAAAAAAAAGTGTGGACTAAGCCAGAGAGGAAACATAGCTCAGTGAACCTGGACATATATTTATGTTTAATTCACAGACAGATTGGATTAAGGATATTGTGGTATTGAAAAGACCTGCATAGGAGCATGTAAAGCAGGGTACACACATCAAGATAATCTGGCTGATTCTGCCCCGATTTACCCCCTCCCGACCAACGACGACAATTGGAAGATTATCTTATGCCTTATAAGATTATCCGATAAGATTATCCTGTGGTCTGAGGTGTGTTAAGAGTGAATTTGTCCCGATAATCGGGTCCGAAGCGGGTCGAGCCCGACGATCGTAAATATTAAACTGGTTCAATATTTACGACCAAAAATCTTCACGTGTGTGGGGAAAGCCGACGGCTCCCGAGTCATGACTCCGTGAATCTTGACGTGAAACGGAATGTAGCCAATCAAGAAGCGAGCTGACCACCATCATTCCCTCCTCTCGTGTGTCCTCTTCCATGTTGCATCTTGTGTTTGTTGTTGCTATGTTTCTTCTTCTTCATTTTTGTCAGATCACGTTTGATCGCGTGAGATTTATGTCTTGGAGGACTAGATTCTAGATCGGTGGTGGAACAGAATGGTTATGCGTGTGGTGTGCTGTGTTGAGATTATCGGAGCACATCACACACAGTACGATCAAAACTGTTCAGTGCCTGATTTTTTATCTTCATGTGTGGGGTCTGTAGCAGATAAAAAATCTCTTTAGATTTAAAAAATGTTTGTACCCCGCCTAAGTTCCTGAGAGTGTGCACCCGCAGTAGAGTTCATATGCTTGCTTGTGTGTATTTTTTGCGTGTACCTATGCATTTGTATGTGTGCACTGTGTGCTCTTTAAAATAACTTCATTAGATAGCGATGCACAGTCACACCAGAAGCTCAAGTGCTGAGGGTGCCGGAAAATTCTGCTGATGAAGCTTTTCCCCTCCTCCGACTCAGCCTACTCTTTTAACACTCCACTACACTGCTCATCTTGCAGGTAAGAGGATTCACTCGTTCCTCTGGTGTCGGTCTGCTTTTCAGAAGCAGACATGGGGAAAATTCCCAAGTGAGGTGGAAATATGGGAGATATTAAATTATTCTACCACTGTAACAAACACTTTGAGAATAAAAGAGCCAATTCCAAATCCTCTTGGTGTTATCCACATAAGGCATCGGGAGCGTGCCCAAGGGCACCCGCCAATTAGCTTCAATTTTTTTTTGAAAATTTTAATATTTTAGATTTTCACATAAAATAAATAAAATAATGGAATGCAGTGAGATGCCAGTAAACACCAAGAATCTATGTTTTTCCTCTGCCTCAATTATTACTTATGACTTTAAATGAAAATTACCGTAAATCACTCTTTTGACTGATTTTCTTTTTTTTTGTTTCTTTTTTCCGCCACGATTCCCCCCATGGGAGGTCAGCTTTATTTATTTATTTTTTTTAAATAAATTTGGCATCTCCAATCCCAGCCGAATCTGGAATGCCCAATCCGAGAACTATGTACAAGGCTCGCTCGTATGTGACCCCCTGTTGCCAGCTCAAGAGAGAGAGACAGTTCGCAGCTCTCCTCCGAAGCACACGCCCTTCAGCCCCTGCATCTTTACACTCATTGGTCGAAACCATCGCTAGATCAGAGCGAGGGCGGAGGATACCTGAACATGAGCAAGCTTAGAATCTCATTGACGAGCGCCCGGCTGGCCAACAGGAGGCGCTTGAGCAACGAACAAGGCAACCATTTTTAATTTCCCTTCCCAGCAGTCCCTTCCCAATTTGCATCCCTACAGCTCTTCAGCCAATCGTGCGCTGTTCTGAAAAAGCTACCGACCACTGCTGGTTGGTACGACCGGGGATCGAACCCGCACCGTAGTAGTCACTACTGCGCCACAAATGCAGCGCCTTAACCGAGTGAGCTAACCCGGCAGCAGCTTTATTCTTATTAACGAAGTATCGAGGGGTGGGCACAAGAAAAGAGAAAGACAGGAGGATGGGTAATACAAATTAATCTGAATCAAACAAAACTTGAAACAAAACCATACAGTATGAAGCTGACAAATCCTTGAACTGATAGATGATTAGTATTTGCTTTCTTTAAATGAGACAAAATCATGAAAAAGAAAAGACAGGGAAAAAAACTAATTAAATAACAGTAACAGTAGGTGGTGGGGAGGGGGGCAGCTAGGACTAAAACCGATATGATGTTTAATCTTCATATTAACAAAGTGGAAGGGCAGACAGGGGAGTGATTCACTCATTTCTACATTACTAAACTTTTTTTTTTACCCAGTAAGGAGCAAGATTTGTTTGGGTTTAGATGCAATTCAGGCACTTCATTTTTTTTCAAGATGGCTTCTGTGTTAATTTAATACGCTTGGGTTTTGCTGTGTTACGGCATTAGCTCACCGACAGCAGAACAGCGTTGAGGAGTGTTGAATATGTTTTATTAATTTGTTCAAGTTGGTTTTTTTGTATAGCTGACGGTTGTTCCATTGAAATCTGTTGTGTTAAGAGATCCAACCACTGTGAAATATTGATGTTATTCCGACTTTTCTAGTTTAGTAATATTGTTTTTTTGGCGATAGTCAGGGCTACAAGTAGGGGTATAGTAATTGGTTTGGGGCATGTGTTGAGTGTATCCAGATCACCAAGTATACATAAAGCGGGGGATAACGGGATGCGGCAGCTGAAGAATAGTGAGAGTGTGGTGGTTACTTCTTTCCAGAAATGCTGTATCGGTGGACAGAGCCAGAGTGCGTGGAGGTAATCATCAGCTGTTCTAAGACTGCAGTGAGTGCACGTGTCTGATTCCGTTAATCCCATCCTGTACAATTTGTGATGTGTAATGTGTGTTCTGTGAATGATTTTGTACTGCATAAGTCTTATGTTAGTGTTCCTGGACATGTTGAAGATGTTGTTGCAGATCTTGTTCCAAAAGCATTTTTCAGTATTGATGTTAAGGTCCTTTTCCCATTTGCTTATTGGGATATGAAGTGCGTCGTCTGTGTGAGATACTAGTTTATACAGTTTGGAGTCGTTTGTTTGATTCTGCTATTTTATTGATGCTGTCTAATAGTGGTGGTGGTTCCAAGTGCGCGTTAGAGATATCTATTTTTGCCTTAATTGAGTGCTTTAATTGGATGTACTGGAAATATTGTTGTTTCTCAATGCCATATCTGTTTGTGAGATGTTGGAATGTTAGCATGGAATTGTGGTCAAAAATGTGGTGGAGGTGTGTGATTCCTTTCTCTTTCCATTTCTTGCCGATTAGGGGAGATTTGTTTGCAGTGAAATCTGGGTCGTGCCATATGGGGGTTAGTGCAGTTGGTGAGGTTTTAGTGTTTTTTATTTTATTGACTTTCCATCGGGCTGTGAGAGTTGTGGCGATTGCAGTGTTTTTGAAGCAGTTATGGTGTTTGATTGTGTCACTGATGAAGGGTAGGTCTGAGATTGCCATGCCCTGGCAGTCCGTTTGTTCTATATCAAGCCATGGGTGGTGGTGATGGATCGCATGGATCCATTTAATGATATATTGAAATTGATTTGCCAGGCAGTAGTGTTGGAAATTTGGTGCTTCAAGGCCTCCTTGATGTTTTGGTTGTTGTAGCATGGTCAGTTTTATTCTGGGTTTCTTATTTTTCCAATAAAATGCTGTTATATGTGTATCTGGTGTTTTGAACCTTTTTTTATAGGTAGGGTTGGAATCATTGTGAATAAATAATTAACCTCTGGTAAAACCATCATTTTTATTGTGGCTGTGCGTCCTATAATTAAGAGTGGCAGTGTTTTCCGCCGGTTTAAATCATCTTGTATTGTTCTTAGTAATGGAGCAGAATTCAAATCCAACAAGTCTGACAGGCTGGAGGAGAATTTTATACCCAAATATGTGATGTTACCAGTAGAGAGAGGCAAGTGGGGGAAATTGTGATTCATATCGGTGCCACTTTCAATGGGGAAAAATGAAGAAAGGAGTTACTACACTAGCCTATCGATTTCGGGCGCGATCTGAAATCAAATATGGCTGCCACAGCCAACATCCTCAATTTCCATTCCGTGCGATAACTGAAAAATGCCATCACCAATCATCATGATTTTTGCTGAGGACTTAGGAGTAGAGTTTCTACACAAGCCTATTGATTTCGCTCGCGATCCAAGATCTATGGCTGCCACAGCCGCCATCTTGAATTTTCATTCCGTGTGATAACTGAAAATCGCCACCACCGATCATCACGATTTTTGCTGAGGACATTGGGGTTGAATTACTTCACAAGCCTATTGATTTCGGTCGCGATCCGAAATCAAATATGGCTGCCACAGCCGCCATCTTGATTTCTATTCCGTGCGATAATTGAAAAACGCCATCACCGATCATCACGGTTTCTGGTGAGGACAACCGTGCATGGGGCTGAAGGTGTAATGGCCGGTAGAATAGGAGCGATCTGATATAGCGCAAAACTGTTGTAAATCGGGAGATGAATTAAGGGGATTTTTTGTCGACGTCCGCACTTCCGGTAATAAGACCAGCTTCGGCAAGTCAATGCACGCATGACGAAATGCGATGAGCATTTCGCTGCTTCTCAGTCGAATACCATCGTGGATACACAGATATGACTATGAAAACATCGCAAAATTCAAATAAATGCTACATTCAAGTCAAAGCTGGAGTTCACGTCCTGGAACTAAACGCTATAAATCGCCATTATATTAGCTAGCGTTCGACTGCGCATGGATATGAGCGGAAGTTCACTCGTCGTCATTTTGACCGTTGAGCCGTCACTATCGGCAAGCACAACCGCCTTGCGATGTGCCGTGTTGTATATCAGATCGCTCCTATTGAGAGGCCAAGTGCAGCGGCAAGAGGGAAATAGATCAGCACGGACACAAAACAAATACAGAGAATAATACAGACCATTCGACAGGGAAAATCCTCACACTTCCAAAAGGACGTCCAAACATCCAACAAAACGGAAGCAAAGCAAGAGAGAAAAAGGAGAAGTATCTCGGGAGCTGAGAAAAACAATGGACCTAAAATAGTGCGACACAAAGGATGAAGAAGAAAAGTGGAATATCCCTAGAGGGATAGAAACTCCTATAATAATGAGAAGATACAAAGTCACATAAATCCTTACTACAGATATCTTCGGCTAAAGTGCTTAACTACAAACAGACGCTCTAGCGAAGGAGGCGTGGCGGACTTCCGGCTTATATAGAGTCCGGGGAGGAGAGTCCCAAGTTCAATCAGACAGCTGGGTAAGAATCCGATTGAAAAGGAATTCGATATCGTCCCGGGACGAGAGCCTCAAAGAAAAGTCCTTAACACACACTCACACCTCCCAAGCCATGACAGAGGGGTCCCGCCTGTGTTAGCATGGCTATTTTACTAATTTTTTTCAAGCCTTAGCAAAGTCTTTGGTGCTTAGACTCAACAGGGAGATTTATTTATTTATTTAATTAATTAATTAATTTGGCATCTCCAATCCCACCCAAATCTGGAATGTCCAATTGGGGAACTATGTACAAGGCTTTTCGCATATGCAGCCCCCTATTGCCAACTCAGGAGAGTGAGACAGCTCGCGGCTCTCCTCCGAAGCACGCGCCCGTCGCCACTGCTTCTTAACAGGGAGATTTTGTCATCGAGGAGCATCTGCCCTGAGCCGCAGCAGGATAAATCCCCCATGGAGTCTGGATACTGGTGTTGATGGAGGCTGATGAACCTGCTGACTGATTGGCTGCAGAGGCTGGTGGGATGATGAATGGTGAAGCTGACGAATCAGCGAAGACTGGGTGGCGATGAGGCAGAGGAAAGCTGGCCTAACAGCAGTATGAAGGTACTAAAGGCAGAGAGAGAATCACAGTGAAAAAGACATCAGCGAGGTGATAGGCTAACAATGTAGGTGTGTCACTGTAGTACTACATTGATGTGATCAGCTGATGGGACAGCTTATGTCTCCACTGAAAGCCTCGGACAATGGCAGCAGGAACTGTGAGTGAGCATGCACAAGAGGAGTGAAAGCATGTGGAATGAGAAATAAACTACAGGTGAGAAGGACCCTGCATCACATCAAACCCAACAAAGCCACTGGATCGGATGGAGTTCCAGGTCAGGTACTGACACTCTCTGCAGGAGAGCTGGCAGCAGTGTTCATGTACTACCTCTTTAACGCCACTCTGGAGCAGACCACAGTCCCAACATGCCTAAAGTCAGCAACAATCATTCCAGTGCCAAAACAGACAGCAGTCAGGTCCCTGAATGACTACCGGCCTATGGCTTCGGCCCCGATAGTGATGAAGTGCTTTGAGTGACTAGTCCACAAACACATCAAGAACAACATACCTTTCTTCTTGGCCCAACACCAGTTTGCCTACAGAGCAAACAGGTCAATTAAGGATGCAATGTCACTTGCCCTCCACACAGTCCTGACTCACTTAGACCAGCGGAATACATATGCATGGATGTTGTTCGTTGACTACAGCTCTGCCTTCAACACCCCCCCACGACCTGGCAACCAAACTGAACCACCTGGGCCTAAACACACATCTGTGCAGCTGGGTGCGTAACTTCCTCACTAGCAGGCCACAGACGGTCCGCATGGGAAGTCGTGTCTTCCTCCCCATCACGCTGAATTCGGGTATGCCACAGGGCTGTGTGCTAAGCCCTCTCCTGTTCTCCCTCTACACTCAGAGCTGCAAACCCACCCACGAGATGAACACCATCCTCAAGTCTGCAGATGACATGACCGTAGTGGGCTAGATAACAAACAACAAACGAAACAGCCCATAGAGCAGAGGTCGTGAACCTGGAGAACTGCAGCTGGAACGACAACCTGATCCTCAACTCAGCAAAGACGAAGGAGATGATCCTGGAATTCAAGAGGCTGAAGCCCTGTGCCCATCGCCCCATCTCTAGCAATGGAGAGAGGGTGGAGATCATGCAGGCTTCAAATACCTGCCCACATCAGCCGGGAATTGGCTTGGTCCATCAACACCATGGCAGTGGTCAAGAGAGGTTTCCAGAGGCTCCCCTTCCTGAGGTGCTTGATGCTCGCATTCCTCAGCAGCTGCTGGTGAACTTCTGTGGGTCAGCCATTGAACCTTTCATCACGTGCTGTATCACATCACAGCACTCCAGCTGCACCTCTGAAAAAAGTAAAGCTCTCCTGCGAATCATTAAAACAGCGGAGAGGATCACTGGCTCCCAGCCCCCGAGACTGGAGGACATTTACAGACCACGCTGTGTACGCAAGGCCACAGCCATCATCAGAGACTCATCACACTCAGGTCACAACTTTTTCACCCCCCCTCCCATCCGGCAAGCGGTTCAGGTTACCATGTGCTCGAACAACGAGACTGAAGAACAGCTTCTGCCACAGGGCTGTGTCAACGGTGGATAGCAGCCGCCTCCCACCTCTGTGCCCCCCCACCCCGCCAATTACCCAAATAGTCCAATAAACTCTGCACCTGCCGCTTTAAACTCTATTGCCACTTTTATACACCTTCAGTATTAATGTAAATGCGTGTACATTACAACATAATTTTATATATATATATATATATACCTTGTATATACTGTATTGTTGGTCCTGTATATTTCTATTTATTTATTTATTTATTCATTTATTTTTTAATATTACTCTTAATGTAGTCTTCTTTTAGACATCTAGGAGGGTGTTCTGACAACATTTTATTGCACTGTTTCCTAACACGTGCAATGACAATAAAGTATCTTAAAAGAAGAGCCTTTCTGACTAAACAATCATTACAGCGTCATGTAAGTAATTGACTTTTTAAAATATACATAAAAACATGATATTAATGAACATTAAATAGATAAAAATGACCTGAATACTTCCATTGAACATTATGTTGATATCTTAATTTTGTTGTATTTACACATCATACGTTGTAAATAAATATTGAGGGGTAACTTCTTGATAAATGACTTACACATGCTGAGGGAAGTTACCTACAGTTATTTGAATGCAGCAATCATAGTCAAGGTTTAGGCTTTGGTTCAAACATTGGGTCAAGCTTCACTGCTGGAGTACTAACTAGTTTTTACAGCGACAGTATAACAGTAATGTTATGAGAAGGTTATTTGGCCATTGGTAGAGTGTTTGGTAGTATTATAGTTCTTACATGAGGTTATAGTTTTCCAGTCATTCATCATTCTGTTTGTTCAGGTGTTCTGCTTTGTGGCTCCTTTCTTCAGTAGCTTTTTCAAAGCTATTTTTACCTCCGAGCCCATTCATCGAACGGAACACAAGCTGTCTCCATTCCCTCCATCTTACGTCTGCGGTCTCCAAGGTCATACTCCCACACAAGACAGCTGCCCGCCATGAATTTTAATCAAAAACTTGGCCGTATCGATCGAAGTCGAGCTGCTTCTCCCTGTCCCCTCTCTCTTATAAACAACTATGCTTTGAATTTTAAACAAAGGAGAAAGGCGAAGCCTGCAGAACTGGACAGCAGGCGAGAAAAAGGATATGGTTGCGCCACATTGAAATATTTGTAACACAATGAGCTGTAGGCCAGCAACGAATACAGTTCATAGTATATTCATATTTTCTGAAAATGGATTGATACTGATGAACAGGAATGTAACAGGAATTGTGTTTTTTTAGTGATTTATAGAAGTACTATATCTCAGGTATGAATAATTTAAAACTGCAGCGTATTAAAAATATCACTTAACAAACAGCTGGAGATGGCGATGACAGAATTTCAAGGAAATGCGACAGGGAAGGTGAAAATTGGATGGTGGGTTCGACTTACTAATCACTAATTACACTATGTGAAGAATACACATAACACCTGAGAAATATTTGCCACTGTGATAAAACAATACTATTGTATGTCAAGTGTGTAAGGCCAGACAATTATGAATTATGTTATTTAAAATTTTTTGTTCACTACAACAGTTGTAGAGGATAGAGTCATTTGGTTGTCTGTGTTTTATGCTAAAACATCTTAACCAGTGAACCAGGTGACCATACCAGTGACATGCTACCGGGGACAAGAAAGCCCTGCAAAAATCATTCCTTTTCACAGGACTAGTCTCATCTTGTTTCCTTTAACTTGGCCTGATTAAAACGATTAACAGACTAATCAAAGCCAAGACACAGTCAAGGATTATTCATCCCTTCCCCTTTCATTCAAATTCAAGTTATGAAATGAGTTGAGTAGATTTTGCATTTGTTGTGAGCTTTGGGAGCAGAGCCATTTCCTCACCACCACCACCCCCCCACGCCTCTCAACCAATGAAATTTTCGGACAAATGAGGTCCGGTTGCTGTTGGTGCACTGAAATAGTCTGTGAGAGCTTCTATGAAAAGCTTAGGGGAAGGATTGAAGAGGTAAAATGATTGACACCTCTGTGGGGCTCCTGTCAAAATCACTGGCATACATTTGTCAGATTGTGATTAAGAATGATAATGCAGAGTTAACAAGGCCAGAGGTTCTCAAACTCGGTCCAGGTGCACCCCTGTGTATGCTAATTTTTTTTTCAAACACAGTTGCAAGCGTGTGATTTTAATGAGCAATTAATTTGACCTAAGTGGGTGTATCTCACATTTAAAGCAGTTACTTGACCTTTTAAGTCACATTTTACAGAAATATTCATGTGTGCCATGTAGAATAAAAGATTCTTTAATATATTGTGTTTATTTTTCTATAATGCAAGTCACTTCAGGCAACATTTTCATACAGGTCAAACTGGACACTGAGAAACTCAGCTGCAAAATAGGCTGCTAATCACAGGTGTTGGTTCAAAATAATTTGCATGAACTTAATATCATGAAAATGATGAAAAACAGGTTTGACTATCATTTTCTTGCCAACTGAATAGTTAATTTTCATGACCATGTGTCCAAGGTTTCACAAATTCGGAATCTAGTGATTCTTCACATTGATTAGATATTTTTTCCCGCTTCATGCAGTCATTTCAAATAAATCACAAAGTGGATATGGAATTTCTTTTCTTCATAGCACGTATCTGATATCTGTGAAAATATAGCTAAACAGTCACGCACCTAATTAAGGCAAAAGTAACAGCTTGTTAAATGTCCTTCAAGTCAAACTGTGGTTGGAACAAAACGCAGCATACACAGGGGTGCTTCAGGATTGAGTTTGGGAGCCACTGAACTAGGCTATAACAGCAGATTGCAAGGATGAAAACAGTCTGATTAACTGGGTAACTTTCTGCCGAGTCCCCAGTATAATATTTTTATTTTTGTGGTCTGTTTACAAAGAATTGGATGTTTTCACAGTTAAAAACACCAGTACAGGCTGTATGTCCGGCACCTCAGGCTCACTCAGCCAGACATGAGCTGTTTTAGCTCCTGTCTCTTTAAAACCCACCCCTTACTGCCCACTCTGCTGCGATGAGCCAATCGTGGTTCAAGAGGCAGTCCTTGGTAGAACGAAGAGAACACAATTAAAGTTTGGGGTTGTGCAGCTGAGGAATAGTGGAATAAATCAATTCTAATCACTTATTCATAACTTTTTCTTCCTGTAGATGTCTTCATGAAGCAAACTTGCCTGTGCACTGAGGAGGACAGCATCCTCTCAACATGGAGATACGCTCTAACCAAATTCTTTCCAGCTCTACCTTGTTTTGTATAGGGCAGTGCCACACTAGCATGCTGGATGGGCATTATGCCAATGTGTTACATCATGATGTAGACATTGCTACAGTAGAAAAAGGCTGAACAACAAACAAGACATTTCAAGCTCTTCAGGAACTGTGTTTTCCGTCAGAGAGAATAACTCCCTTCAGCATAGAATTTTGGCTTTGTAACTATACACAGACATTTTACATGCATTAAAAGCTATATAACACTCCAAAGGGAAGCCCAAATTTTTTTTCAAATTGATGCATTTTCATGGACATTTACAGTTCAAAATCTTGTAAATACATTTGTGTTTTAAATCATTGTTGCAGAGAGGATATTGGTTCAAAATTTGGTGAGGCAATGAACAATGATGCCATCTAACAACTGGTCAGTCATTATACCGATTAGTGTTAGTTATCCAGTGAATTAATTGTTTTTAATTAAGCAAACAAAACCAGAACACATACGGAAAAAAGTCGAACTAGAAACAACTCAGCTACAAACAGAAGATAAACAACCTTACTCCAGGCCTTTAGACCTAACTCTAATTTGCTTGCCTATAGCCTATTCATGCTCTGACAACTTCCATGACTCCTGAAGTCATAGAATGAGTCAGGAGATGAGTAGAAGGAAGAAAGGAGACTATGAACAAAGGAAGGGTCATTATGTCATTGTCTAGAGTGTGAACGCTCATTGGTGCCACACTCAAAGGCTCTTGGCGCTGTTAGCATAGTGGTCAAAGGGCTTATCACCCATGTCTCCCCTCTCCGTTTCACTGGCTGTCGATCTGGTTGATGATGAAGGCGACGGTATTTTTGTGTGTTGTTATTTTGTTAATGTTTCATGTCTTTTCAAGCTGCATTTAATTTCATTCATGAGTTAATTCAAAAGTTTATCTGCATGCAAGCTATGTTGCAATGGACTGGAGCTCCTTATGCATACTGTATGTGATTACTAGCAGACTAATGTTGGTAAGCTAGCTGTGATAATACGCCAACTGAATTACTCTGAGCCCATTAGCTAACACTATGGAATGTTGTCCACAATTTTCATATGCTGACCAGGCATTTGGAGATTAGCCATAGCAGGGCACTAGACAAAGGGAATCACAGCCCAGGTGTTTATGTTTACAGAGCCGAGATTGCCTCACTCATTATTACAATGGATTATTACCTGATCAAGTTCATTGCTAAAAGTATTTCTAAAAGTTTCTGATAGCCATGAGAAAAATGTCTTTGTTTTACAGCTGAGGGTTAGCTTCTAGCATTCCAATGCACAATTAATGGGAGGTTTGTAACCTTTTATTTAAATGAAATATTCCCATTTCATTAACTGTTATTGGTCCTGTCAATCATTGCAAATCAGCCTCTGAGTCAAAATAGGATGAAGGAGAAGTAATGAAGAATACATTTTTTTCAATCAAAACTTATCCTAAAATCAATATTTTGAAGAGACACTTCATCTGCAACTTTTTTTAATTTACCGCTGTGAATTTTACTTTGACTTGCCATGAGCCCTCTAAATTATGCCTCTGATCATATTTGGATAGCAAATAAGTGAATGTCGCTTAGGTTTCAATAGAGCTGCTCACCAAAGTCTGGCACCAACCAGAGCATTAGAATGTTTGTATTATGATGTTATGACCCTTCCTTTCTTCATCGACTGTGGTGGCTCTCTTGGTGCTAATTAAATAAATTTCCTTTCTTTTTTTCTTTTGGGGCTTTTCAGCAAATGCAAGCTTTTGTGATTTACAGAGTACTAAGATGCACCGCTGGTAAAAGCCCACATAAGCATCACTGACTGCTTCTACAGCTCCGTTTACCCAGTATAATCTGTGGAATATTCAAGTGGATCAGGAGCCTCCTGCTGGGGGTCTATACTGATGCGGCTTATGGGTTTTAGACGACTGAATTGTGGGACGGAGAAATGAAATTAAAATATAATGTTGTGTTTCAGAGCAGCAGACACTATGAGAGGGCTTAGAATTGTATGAATCACCAGTAGGGTGGGTTGTAGCTTATTGTTGACAACTGGGGGATATGTAAGGCCAACAACTATATGGGAGAGAGCAGGATAACCACATTCTAAACCCATCTAGTGTTTGTACAGTTCCCATTCAAAAAGTGACTGCTTGGAACAGGCCGATTGCTTGGCCTCCGCTGTTGCCGCTTGAACAATATCAGTGCTCTCAGCTTTATCAAAATTTCTTCGTACTCGATACTGTGCTTCCTTGGCTACTCAGCAATACACCCGCCAAGTTTGAAGTCGATTGGATAAACAGTTGCGGAGAATCTTGAAGGATACATGGACAGGGAGTATGGTAGTCTGGACATTTTATGGAAAGATGTGTTTGCCAATCTGCTTTTTGGGGTGTTGACAAGAACATGCTTTGTCTTGCTACGTCGTTGAAATGGTATTTTCACCATCCATGACACAATGGGCTAAACTTTAATGAGGATTTCCGAGACCTTTAATTTCCAAGACCCCCCGGAAAAAGGTCAAGGTACACAGCAAACTCCCAGTGTTAATTCAACTCCAATAGTGTTCATTTGAGTCCAAGATGGATGGGTTGGTCTCATATAAACTCTAATGGAGTTGAATTAACACTGGGATTTTTGCTGTGTATGATTATGAATCAGTTTAAGGGGGGGGGTAGTGCTATGGAAATTCAACTGAGGCACAGGAAGATAGTAGCTCATGAATATTTATGACTGGGTCAAAGCTACTGGTAAACGGAAGAACAGCTTTAGCCATGTATCCCTCCTCTTTAGATGGGCCTATAAAAAGACCAAGTAATGGCTTTTTCTCTATATAAATGGAGATTATCTGTGCAATGGGGTGTGTGGAAGAACTGTGTCCTCAGATGTGCTGCGATGATGTGCTCAGATTCAACAGCAGTTTAATTACGATGCGGGAGTGCAGCGCAGAAGCGTGGGCAGATTGTGGAGAGGGGTGTTCGCACTATGTTGGGTACAGGAGTTTGAGTGTGGAATGGGGGTTCTGGCTCATTTAAGAGTGAGGTGAAGTTAGGTGAATCGGATGAAATGTCTGCAGGGGAAAGTGAAGAGAACGGGGGGAAGGGCTGATTTAGGGATCTCACCAATGGAGCCGGCAGATGATTGCAGGTAAGAGGCGACAGTATTTTTTCACCAGGCCGAAGGTTCAGTCAGCGGAGTGGGTTCAGAGAGTAAATGCATTTGGGCAAAATTAGGCCGGGAAACAGCCTGGGCAAGATGGGGAAAGCATCCGGACGGGGAAGAGTCAAATTTAGGAAGAAGCAGAACCACTTTAATATCTCCCAGAAATTAAGCTGCTATAAAATTGGGTAGTATAAATGCATCTCTGGTAACAAACGGAAGTGAAAACAACTATATGGTGGAGAGATGAGATTACCCTATTTGACTGTAAAGCGCTCTGAGTATCTATGACACGGCTCTACATAAATGCTATGTTCGTTCATGTTAATTCAATATAATACAATCTTTTGTTTGGTTGGGAGTGTCTTTCTATCCACTAGTGTACACATTATCAACAAATTAATTAATGCAATTGCACCTTTAGGTAAGGCCTCTTTCTATCCCATAATAAGCCTGTGTGCTTTATCTGCTTCACTCACAGGTCTTCAACTGCTCATTACTTTTGCTTTGTGGATTTCCTTGTAGGTTGATAAAGCAACTTTTGTGACCAATTCAGTGTAGTTTAGACCCTAATTTTTAGACGACATCACTGTGTAAGAATGATTTCCATTGCCCACATAGGCCATTTAAATTCTGTTTTCTTATATTGTGACTGAAGTGGGTAAACACCCCATATTATTCAGCTTATTGACATCCTGACAATCTTGCATTGTGCCTTGCAGTACAAAAAAATGGATTCTCTGTTCTACCCCTTTTTCCTTGGATCCAGAGGCCTTAATCAAACCAGCCCCTCTCCCCTGGCCCTATCCACTCCCCCTCTGTTTGTGCGTTCATGCGGAGGCCTCGCCGTATTAAGAGTCACTCCAAACCAATTAGCGCAGTGAGGAAGAGGGTTATTAAACCCTCTGCAGCGAGTTTACACCGATGCAGGCTTACAAACCGCTCTCCTCTCAAGTCCAGCGCTTCTTTTGTGTCCGGCACAGAGGAAAGGCCACATTCCTACAAATGTCAGTTCCGTGCGGTTATTTCCGAGAGGCAAGTCATAAATTGCCTTAATACACACAGGCATTTGATAGTCTATTTTGTGCACGCAACAAAGAACTAGAGGTTACATGGTATTTTGGAATGAGCATGCCATTGTGCACCGGAGAAAATTGTGCACTTATTGATTTGATTTGACCTCATTGCCTGTGTTGTGCAATTGAAGGAACTATGGAAAAATGAAGGTCCTCCTATTCAGTTTAAGACTGGCAAATGAAAAAGGAAAAAAAATTAAAGAGTGTGTTTTTAGTCATTTTAAAATACTTATTTAATTTTAATATCCTCTGAAATATTTTGGGTGAGAAGGGTATCATTAAGGAATTGGACCGTCATATACAATGCAACACATCTACTGCTGACGACCTCTGCTACTCATGGGATAAAGGATATGGGCATCTCAAAGTTTAAATATGTACTTTTTGGCTGCCGGGTTAGCTCACTCGGTTAAGGCACTGCATTTGCAGAGCAGTAGTGACTACTACGGCGCGGGTTCGCTCCCTGGTCATACCAACCGGCAGTGGTCAGCAGCTTTTTCAGAACAGCGCACGATTGGCTTAAGCGTTGTAGGGATGCAAATTGGGAAGGGAAATTAAAAAATGATTGCCTTGTTCGTTGCTCAAGCGCCTCCTGTTGGCCAGCCGGGCGCTCGTCGGTGAGATTCTAAGTTTGCTCATGTTCGGGTATCCTCCGCCCTCGCTATGATCAACCGATGGTTTCGACCAATGAGTGTAAAGATGCAGGGGCTGACAGGCGCGTGCTTCGGAGGAGAGCCGCGAACTGTCTCTCTCTCCTGAGCTGGCAACAGGGGGTTGTATACGAGCAAGCCTTGTACATAGTTCTCGGATTGGGCATTTCAGATTCGGGTGGGATTGGAGATGTCAAATTTATTAAAAAAAAAAACATATATATATATATATATATATATATATATATATATATATATATATATATATACACTACCGCTCAAAAGTTTGGGATCACTTGCAAATTTCTTTGTTTTCCAAAGAAAAATACATTTTCATGCATTTCACAAACATTTTTTTCCATTTCGCAAACATTTTTATCCATTTCACAAACGATTAAAATTAATCAGATGATTTTCAAAGAATGATCTACATTTTTGCATAGAGGCCTATTATCAGCAATTGTCAGTCCTCTGCATCAATCTCCTGGTATGGCTGCTAATCAAAGTTAAGCATTTTATAAGGCTAATTGATTATTAGAAAACCCTTCTGCAAATGGTTGCACAGCTGAAAACCATTGAACTAATAAGGGAGCACAAAAGGGAGCATGGCATTCTTGAGGTTGGTTTAGTACCTGAAGCATCAGCAGTTGTTTGTTTGTTTACAGGCTCAAAATGGCCAGAAAGAAAGAACTTCCTTTAGAGACCCGTCAGTCTATTGTTGTGCTTAGAAAAGAAGGCTATTCAATGCGAGAAATTGAAAACTTAAAATCTCTTACCATGCTGTCAACCAGTCCCTTCGAGAGCAGCACAAACTGGCACAAACAAGGACAGAAAAAGGAGGGAGGCCCCGATGCACAACTGTGCAAGAAGACAAATATCTGAGAGTGTGTAGTTTAAGACAAAGACGCCTCACAGGTTGTCAACTAGCAGCTGCGCTTTTAATAGTTCCCCTGTCAAACACCAGTTTCAGTATCAACAGTGAAGGTGGTTTTTTTTTTTTTGATGAAGGCAAAGTTTGAAGTACATATTCATCATTTTCCATTAAAATAATTATTTCTAACTCAGACAATGTCAGCATGTTCTGTTCATTTGCTATATTTCCTATTCAGACTAATTTCATGTGTGTTTCCATGGAAAACAAGAAAATTTCCAAGTGATCCCAAACTTTTGAGCGGTAGTGTGTATATATATATATATTATGTACTTTTCCCCTTAATGATGTTCCCTCCATAGCTGCGAGGGGCAGTTCACACAGAGTGACACTCAGCAGTGAAGAATCAGTGGAGAGGGAGCTGTTTGGGTAAGGAATGTGTATCCATGCAGCTTCACTTCATTCAACTCCCAGGCCAGTTCCAAAATATACAGCCATGTCTGGAGTCAAAAACAGTCATGTGAAGCAGTGGCAGCACCAGAACTGGGAATTGGGGGGCACAGAACATCCCTTCAAAACAATTATTAGTCCTGACCTGTTCTCAGTCATTTTCATAATTAACAGATTCACTCAGAGAGCACTCCACACTATCAGGTGCTGCTAGTTCTCCCAGTTTCGGTAAGACGATAATCATTCATTTAGACCCGTATTTGGAGCATTTAAATCAGGGTTATTCAAAATCGCATACCTGTCAACTCATGCATACACTGTTATAAATTGACTGAATTTAACTGTTAAATTAATGCATTGTTTCCTTGTTATTTTAACTGTAAGTAGAGTCCTGCGCACATTTAATTGTGGTTTACAGTTAACATACACGGAACCTCTGTTATCAACTGATCGTAAAAGTACAGTTAAAATAACTCTCAAAAAAGGTGCAAGTTTATAACAGTGTATGGCTTAAGTCGCACGCTTTTTATATTTAATTTCCGAGTCCCACTTTTTAATCAACCCAGAGACTGAAAGGATGTTTCATTGGAACGCAGATCAGCCATTATTCAGTCAACTTGTATTTAAGTGATTCTCACGTGGAATTGAAGTCTCTGTCCATGGAAGTTTTTCAGTTTTTAAACAATGAATTTGAACAATCATGAAACGCAAGTTAAATCGCCTGATGTGCGGAAAAGGTGGCACTGAAGTTTCCAAGCAGTTTGTCTTTTGTAAAGCATAGGCCTATTCATAAGTAAACAGAGGTGTGCAGTCAGGGGCAGCAAGGCTAGCACTGCTAGCCCTGTCAAAAATGAAAATGATATATATTTTTTTCCTAATTAAAGTGTCTATGAAATGTGTCTGGAGTCAATTACTTGTCCAGTATGCAACTTTATCCAGAGAACGAATGGTTATATTTTGTGGAGCTGAGCAGAAATTTCCTGTCCTATAAACGCAACACAGCTCCTTTTCCTCTGCTGGGGCCAGCAGTAGTTGCATTGCTAGCCTTTAATTGAAGCTGGACGCTGCAATTGGAGTTACAACGTTGAGTGACCGTGTCATCAGCCTATCAAATTTTGATGTGTTCTTGACAGAACGCTCTAGGGCAAGCGGAGTTTCTAGTGCTGGCCTTGGCACTGTCATTCAAATAAGCTAGTGAGTGCCCTAAGGGGAGATGATCTGATGGCAATTCTGCACAGCGGTGTTCTGATGCATTGTGGTTATTTATCAGCTGCCATGTTGGTGTTGATTAAGTACTGTTACATAACAGTGCGTTACAGCGGATTCTGAGTGTGTATGTACTGTAGTGTGTGTGCAGCTGTATCAGCATACACAACTTTTTTTGGGGGGGCGGTTCAATTTTGTTACTGCTGACCCTGACTTAAACCCCACTGCACGCTACTGTAAGTAAATAATTTTCCTGTGCTGAATTTAGCCCATTATTTTGTTGCTGTTAGATCGCATGGGGAGAGAAGCCATGTCTTAAATTGCCAATAGATTATTACTATAATTGGAAAATGTGTCAATAAAGGAACATGATTGAGAACAAGCCAGGACTAATTGTTGTTAAAAAGGGATGTGTCCCCCCCCAAATTTCAGTTCTGGCGCTGCCACTGACGTGAAGCAAAGTCGGAATGAGCAAAAGATCATGCAGTCTCGACAAGGACTGACACTGGGAGTGACACTGTAGTCCCAAATTATTCATGACTGAAGTTACTCAGGTCAGAGAAGAGAGGGTTGCTTCCTCTAGAGGCATGTATGCAATTCATAACTCCAATAAATCGGTATGCAGACTATAAGATTGGAGCTACTGGTTTAATTCTCCTCAAATGAGATCGAAGGTCATGGCCCATAACAAGAGTTACTGTGGGATCTTTTCTGGGCCTTGCTGTCACAGATATTCTGTCATGGAAAAGGAATGTTCTAAAATCACTCAAGATAAAAAAAGCTGGGCTCTTCCGTACAGCATACATTGTCTGTGGAGAGGCCTTGTTTCTTTGTCATGTCATACTCCTCCCTCCTTCATCAATCCCTCGCTGTTCCAGTGATGTTATAAATCATATCCTGGGTGGAGAGAGCAAATGCAATTCCTGCCTTGACGTCTGATAAGCAGTCCAATTTTAGCAGTGTTGTATTGTCCCCTGCTGTTGAACACGACTGAGTTACCGAAGCTGGGACTCTATATCAGGACAGAATATTTTCCAGTGCTTAAAGAACTTAATAAAACACCATATTTTCTCACGCTATCAAATACATTTTTATTATATTTCCTTGAAATGTAATAGGTTTTCTTCATTTTGGTTTTGGTCAGAAGGATTTTCTAGAACTTCTCAGATCTTTTCTCTCTCATCTGGCAGTGATAAGGGAATGCTTTTGGAGCTTCAGTCTGTCAGCAGACAAACAGGACGTAACACCAGCCAGATATCAGATATCACACAGTTATGAAAAATTCATCCTCGTCTCTGGAGAAAACACTTCAGGCTCTCTTCCCCCCCCCATGTAAGGGTATAGAAGGAGAAGCGCGCGTGAATGTCTTTAAATAATCAAAGCAATCTATCAGTGGACCATTGGGCAATGCGTCATAGTGCAATGCCATGTGCATGCATTGTTCATGCAGCGTAATACTGACAGGTGTCCGTAGTGATTCTAACTGTAAGATTTGTGCTGTGAGCACCGGTGATGTGCACGGAGGACAGGAAGTGTAGGACTGGACTTAGGTGTGAAGATGGACTTAGTTGTATATATTATGCCTGCAGCGCAACAAGAAGGAAAAACAGGATATAATGCAAAAATAACAAGAAATTGAGGTTCCTGAAAAATACTATTAGTAATACAGACACTGGTCTTTAGCTACAGTACAATATATTACAAATAGAACAAAAGAACAAGGAATCGAGGTTCCTGGTAGTAAAGTTAAAGTGCTGATATTAACAATGAATAGCACTAGGTTAAAGAGTTACACACGCAAAACGCGGGAGATAAGTCCATACAAGACTAGTGAGTAAATACAGGCTTGTGGCTTACAAGTCTTCGCAATGACTAAGTGCGAAGCTCGGTCATAAATAGCACAACACTACCACACAGTGGAAATGAACAGCAGGTGCAGCAATGATTGCGGAGCCGAAGAATGCGGTCCAGGTCTTAATAGACCGGTGCATTGGAAGGCTGGAGGCGTGGCCTTACACTAACACTATCAGGATGAGTTTATCAATGAAGCAATGTAAACATAGTGAGTTTAACAGAGAACCAGTGTCAGTTTGCCATATTAAAAAAAGGTAATTAGACGCTGACCACTTTAGTTGGTAGGCCTGCCAAATACTAGATAGCAGTACTTTAATTGAGGAGGTTCTATCTAGCATCGTGTAGTCTCTGCATATTTTTCAGGCGGACATACATGCCACAGTTTTCCCATTCAATCTCATGTTGTCTGGGATTCATGTGAAGGTTTATGCTGGCAATTGCAGTATAAGGTTTGTGGACACAGCTTGCAATATGAGCTCTGGGTCATGATGTTGTATCCTGCTGGTAGTAACCATTTGGCAATGGATTGCCCATTACAAAAGGATCATCCTGGTCAGCAGCAACATTCGGGTATGCTGTTATGCTCAAATAATGTGTTGGTATATTGGATATTGGGGTGTAATGTGCGCTAATGAGACGTTCCCAGCACCATTACACCACTAAAATCGCCTGTACAGTATACTCATGGTGAGATGGATCCATGGATTTGAGCTGTTTCACCAAATTATGACCCATACGTATGTATTTCACAGCAGAAATTGAGAATTATCTGACCAGCTAACATCTTCAGCCATCCAGTTTTGATAGTAACGCACCCACAGTTGCCTCATTTTCTCACTCATAGATGAAAAATTTCTCAAAATGGGGACGGAATTACAAATCTGACTGATTGAACATAAGATTGGACGGTGCATAGTGGATATGACATTTGTTAAAGCCAGGTAAAGCCAATCAAAGGCAGTACAGACCTTACAAAGTCTAGATGTGAAAATTACGCTGCTGTGAAAGCAGCAGTTGACAAGGAGGCCAGAGAAAAGCATTGTTCACTTTTAGGCCACATCCTATGGCATGTAAATTTGGTTTGGATATAATATTCAATGATTGCCTGTGAGTTCCTAATGCTTAGGACCCAGATAAGGAAGTTATCTGCAATTGTTCCAAAAGTGGACTTACTCTGTTTAACACCAATGTCTTGTACAGACAGTTTCTCCCTCTGCCCAATGATAAACTGTTAATGTGGAAATAATTTAATGAAAATCTAAATTAATATTTACGTAAACATGATAACTCCTAAACTTATCAAATTACACATTTTAATCACATTTCATTGGAGCTGAAGAACATTTATTTTCATGTAAGTCATTTATTTATCTTCCCACACCCCCTCCCCTCTCTTCTCGCCCCTGAAGCGGAGCTGTAATCACCAAAATATTAATAACATTTATACAGCAGAAAGATCAAGAATTCATCAGCTCTGTTGTGATGTTCTGAACAGTGCTGGCAATGTAAAAGCCTTTGAGGTCTTTTTTACGGAATGAGTGATCAGAGAATGTTTCAAAGGTGTGAAGGGGAACAATTGAAGTCAGTACCCCCTGTAATTATCCGGTCTGATTTTCGTTGTTGGACTCAGTCGTATTTCAGATTGAAATGCTTTCATTCAGTCCATATCCAGTGCTTTGGTTACATATACAGCAGAAACTATGAGGCTAGTATGTCAACACATTCTCATTCTGACTAGTCTTATAGTGATGCTACCTGATCAAGCGTCGATATACGACGCAAGAGGAGACTTTTAGCCGCCTCATTTGACGCTCACGGTAAGGGTTCGGAGTAAGGGTTAAAGGTTAGGGGGTAGGGTTTGTTTTAACCCTCTATTAACCACCGTAGCATATCTGCTACATAAAGTGAAAGGGTTAGCAGCCTGGACACCCTGCTGGTTTTGTTTCTTATTGCCAAATAAACATTTGAGAATAACTTGAATGGTCCGTCACTTTAATTTTTCCATTTGCATTATTACCCAATGTAGCAGATCTGCTACATTTTGGAAAGGTGGGCCAAAGGGTCGAATTTTTTTTTTTTTTTTTACTATTTTTCCAAATATTGGCCCATAATCAACATATTTGCCTAGGGAAATGATTTTTACACAGTTGGAAAGGTACTTGGTCAACAGAGGGTTAAACTGGCATCAAATAAGGACACCAAAAGCCTCCTTTTGCGTTGTGTATCGACGCTTCGTTCAGGTAGCTTCTCTATATGGCGCGTCGGGATGAGACTGGGCTCAGTATGTAAAAACTCAGCATTAAAATTCCATGGAGGGAGAGTTTAAATAACGTATTACAACAATGCTACTGTGAATTGTAAGCACTGACCTGATGCCACGGTCATAGTAAAGTAAATGATAAGTGACTATAGATAAGGGCACTGTATATACTGTATGCATGAAAATGTATGTTGTGTGTTTTTTACTCAAGCAAAGTAATGACCGCTGGATTACGTTTCCTAGTTACTGCTCGTTCGTGCTGATAGGCCCCACAGTCTGCAGCATGAAGTCTTGATCATGGCGAGGCTGACATCGCCTGCAGTCACCACACACTAGGCAGTGCATTATCAGCCAGACAGAGCTGAACTTAAGCTCTTTGCTTTTGGGTACAATGGCAATGTCCTGTTAAGAGAGCAGATTAATTACATTCATTTCACAGGTTACAAACATGGTCTGCCCTGCAGCATTTCCTTTTGAGGAGGTTATATTTGTGAGATTGATATGATAGATTGGTAAGAGACTACTATAGCCACTGCCCTCAGGGGTAGAAGATAGGCTCAGTAACAGAAATAAATGCAATTTCAGAATAAGAAGACCATGAGAACATGAAACCAAAAGGAAATTAATTATTATATGGCGCAGCACAGAACAGAGGCATTATTTTGAAGAAATCTGAGAATTTCTTTAACTATCTATTGCTGTTGTTTTCTCTGAAATAATTCTCTATAATCTTTTGACTTTACTGGGGCCGATACAGGTGGGGATTATTGCTTAAAGTAATTCTTACCTTTCTGGCATGCGGCACAGCACTTGGTGAAAATTTGAACAAGAAAAATTTGAACTCCGCCTCCCTCCAAAGTCCCACCCTCTTCCCCCTGCCTGACCTCTGAGGCTCCCCTCCTCCCCTGACGCGTGCGGTGAGGAAGTGAGCAGCGCAAATGAAGCTGCTTTCGCACCGTATGCAAAACGAATTTTTCGCATGACAGATAACATTCAAAGTCAATGCAAAGACGCGAATCTCGCGCGTATTCGCATCTTTGCATTGACTTTGAATGTAATTTGTCGTACAAAAAATTTGTTTCGTGTCTGGTGTGAAAGCATCCTGAAACGGGGCAATGGAGTCAGATTCAGAGGCACCGGTTAGTGAAAACTAACCAACAGTAATTACATAATATTCAATTCTATATGTGGTATGAAATAAAATGCCCTCGTAACGTCTGATGAACTACCATTAACGTTATTATAGTAATTATAGCATTTCAGCGCCCATTTGTTTACAGTCAGATGCGTCGTTTTTCGGCAGAATTCATACATATTTTCTTGCAAAACTGCTGTCATAATGTCTTACCTCACCAGTATTGTCCTGGTAACGTTAGTCATTAAATTAGGAGCAGTTGCAGCTGTTTTATTTGCAGGCTAACTTTGTTGAGTACCTGTTTTGTCTCTACTGCTCTGCTGCTCTGCCAGAGAGGCGCGCGACTCGTAAGCGGTGACAGCGGTAGGCAACTGGAAGGGGCGCGGCGACGGATGACAGACAGGAAGCTCGGCAAATCATTTTATTCGGACTGAAGAAAATGATTGGTCAGACTTTTATCAGAAATATATGAGAATTGAATATTGATGAGTTTCAACACCTGGTAGATTTCTTTTACCTTTTAGTGTGCCATAAGCTTATTAGGAGCATTTTTAGATTACAAAAGAAAAGTGTAAAAATGCTAGAAAGGTAAGAATTGCTTTAAACCTTGCACGAACACAAAATATGATGAGGAAATAAAACCTGAGTGGGTGAACAGGAGAATGATGAATGTTTGAGTATTAAAATGTAATTAATAAGTCATTTAGTTTGTCATTCTAATGACACAATCATAAAAACAACTCAGTCAAATATCCATGCAAAGAGACATGTAAAATGAAAATATTATATGTTATTAATTGCTTATTTCTGTATTGCCTTGGTATTGGCCTGAGGGTTGCCGTATTGGCTAATACCGTGACCCAAAGGACAATGCTAGGTCCGCGACTGCTTGTGCACCTGCTGAACTCGGCCAATGCAGGGTCAGCCAACACAGGATATATTGGCAGGCTGTTTTTACAGTATGCGAGCAAAACATACTTAAGCAATTAATAAAGCATATTATAAGGTATAAAACTGTATAAAACTAACACAACAAAGTTCCATCACCCAGTCCACATTTTTTCTGGTGCTCTAATACTGCGAGAAAAGCATGTACTGTAACATAAATGTGTGGAATTAGCTCAGGCAAGAAACCCATGTCAGAATCTACAACTGAGGGGAATACACCAATCAAAGAGCATAAGATGCCAGTCTATATAAGGACAGTGAACCTCACTCATATTTGCTGCTTAATTTGCTGCCTCATGCGTAAGGTGAGAAATGTTTTGTTCTGTTTTTGCAAGGCCGGGTAATGTCCTCTTATTTAAATTCAACTCAACTTTTGAGTCCGATGAAGACATCTTGGGTTGTCTTATACTAATGACGCTGAGTAGGCTAATGCCTCATATTACTACTGACAGAATTGGTTATTTCAATCGAGGGACTTGTTTGCAAGTCATGCAAAGGTATTGTTTGTAGTGTGCGCAATTATTGGAGTTATGAATTGAGTTTTACCTTTGTGGTCTTGGCAACAAGCATTTTTGCGGAAGTTGGCCATTTCTTGGAAGCATGTCTTCATGATGTTGCATAGCACTTGTGCACTTGCTAGAGAATTTCATTGCTGATGTCATTTGCCGCTATGCTCTAAGCATAATAGAGTTGTGCTGTATCCCATGCATGAAATGCAGCAATGGAAATCTTGGTTGAACATTCCATACTTTTACTGAGTTTGGTGATATTTTACTATTGAAGTTAATTTGCTTTGGTGACTTTGTATGCTCCAGAATTTTGGCATTTGCAAGTCCAAATTATCATAATATTTGAACCTGCGCTGGTTTAGGCGACTGGCTGTGGCTTTATTTTCACTTTTCAGTACTACCACGTTCAGTTGAATTTGAATCATAATGTGCCAATGACTGCCCAACTTCATTCAGAATCAATCTGCGATTGATGTAGCTCCAGAAATTGCTAAATTTTGGTGGGCAGTTGAGGGCACTGTCTAATTTTTGCTGAAGTGATACTTATATTTGAAGAATTTTTGGACTGCGCCCTCAACACCCCCAGCTAGTTTATTCACAATATGATTCCATTAGCAAGCCCAATACTATGCCACCTAAAAGTCAAGTACGAGAGTATAGGTGGCTCTGAAGTTGGTCAAAACGTAAAATTTCGTGTTTTTGGGGGCAGCATGTGTCAATCAGTGGCAGCCAGTGGGCTGGAAATAGGGGAAGCTCAAACCATCCATTAAAAATAATGATTGGTCATGACCTGTTTTCAATCATTCATTTAAAGGAGGATTATTAACAGTAGGGCAGAAATACCCTGATATTTCAACTTGTTATTCTCATGGTAATTAAACTGCATTCATATAGCTCAGTTGGCTAATTGACAAAAAAAATCAAATTTAATTGAGCCCATTGGGCATCGCCATTATTTTCCGCTGCAGACGAATTCACCTGTCTCGTCGAATTCTCGGGCGCGAGATCGTGACGTCAGCCCGGCGGTCTGGCGCTTCCAGGCATCATGGCCGATGCACTCGATTGAATGAGGTTTTGTCGTCGGTGAATAGATCTGAAATCGCTTTGAAAATGCCGCATTGTCGGGCATACAGTTGTGTCAACGACACTAAACAGAAGCTGGCCAGTGTGAGAATGCACACGTTCCCAAAGGACAAGGGATTTAATTTGCCGTTGGGTGATAGACTCGGGGTGCGACGTCGCCAATGTGAACAAGTTCGTGGATTCCGTGATGGCTGACCGCAGAGGCAGCCGGTACAGGATGTGCAGTGAGCACCTTTGAAAGTTCGATGTATCAGCGCGACTTTAAGGCTGAATTATTAGGACTGCCAACGAAAAAGATTCTGAAACCAGACGCTGTGCCCACGCTATTCGTTCATAAACAGAAACCGAAGCACAGGCAGACGAGGGCAGCTTCATGTCTGGAGAGAAAACGAGTGTTCCATTTATTTTCGCATTTTGACGTTGAACCACAAATTTAAACTGTAATGCATTTTCTGTTAAATTTAATGTACATGAATTCAAAAATATTGAAATTCGCAACCTGTTATGGTCGCAAACATTTTGGGATCTACAGTATCATACACCAAATACGAGAGTATTATACACGATGCTTTTCTGTTTAACAATTTACAAGTACATGTATGTACATGTAGTATTAGTACATAAAAGTCATGGCATGGCTGAGGTAAAGGTCCATTACAGAAAGTGAAAATGTTGACATTTTCTAAACAATGCTCGAATGTCCAAATGAATTAAGAGTATTTTGTCATGTTATCACAGAAAGGGGTAAAAACATGCACTGTGACCCCGAAACTTTTTGTGACTGGTTGTTTTCACGGTTTCTAGAAATTCATCGTAAAAATTATATATTGCCCTATTTATTTTGCTGATGAGATGAGGCTTTTCAGTTAACTCCATTTAAACTTTGTAATTTGCGCTGGTTACTTTTGCGGATCACTGACAACCACAAAGACTGTGAAATTAAAATGTCCGCAAAACTGTCACAGGTTACAGTGTTATGTGAAAAGGGCAGTCATGTGTCTGTGTCTCAGTCAGTGCTGTCATGTCACAGTAAGCCCGTCCTCTCAACAGTCTGTTCTCATCGTTGTTGCTTTCATTGATTCTGAAGTTATTGTCATGGATATTCATGATAGTGGAATTATCATGCAATAAACTAGATTTAAAGATTCAGTGCCTCTTCAATTTCTTCATTTATGGGAAAAAATCCGACATATTCTCCATCGTTTTCTTCAGGAAAAGTTCTCCTTATTTTGATGACGCAGCAGGCTGGAATTGCTTGTCTGTTTCCTCTGCCAAGTCTACCTCTAACCCACCAGGTAAAACAGAAAAACCAGAAATACAAGTGGAAAAGTACTTTACTGCCTTTGCATTGTTTTCATGCACTTTTTGGATACCACGTGTGTCCGTCCCCCCCCCCGTCACTTTCATGGAAACGTTAATTTACTTCAAGCCTGATGAAAGCCTGATAGGTACATTCATTTCGTGAAATTTTTGGTCCCAATGCCTTCGTGATTGGAGACACAGCAAACTGTTGCAATCAACAGAAATTATGTCAAATTTTCAACATTTGTTTACATAATTTCAGTGGGTATTATTTTTAATGCGGAGTAAGTCTCCCTTTAAGATACAATTGAAAATTGATGTGGAGAAGAAACTCCGAATGATATTTTGATAATTATATAGCCATGGCCTTGGGGAGGTACAAATCATATGTCCGAAATTAGGGTACTGATTGACACGGGATACCACTTGTCGGACAGATGATCGCTACTCAGGACACCCTGAATCAGGCAAACCGATGGAAAGTCAGGATGGTATGTCATACATTTGTATCCTCCATCCTGGTTTAGGAATTTCATTGTCCCCCAAGTCTCCTGGCAACATTTACATTCGACTTCAGTATTCATGATATCGCAGTTCCCGCAATCACACCAATCAAATCACACTGCTGTCTGGATTTAATTGATCATTTAAGCCTACTCTGTTATCTAATTCCACCTCAGAATATTCTGATTCGAACATAAATCCTTCAACTTCCTCAACGTTTTGTGACTCCATTTCCATTATGTCCATCATTGTCCATAGCCGGCACAATGCATGTCACTGATCAGCTGGGATGCTTTGTTTACACTCTCAGCCATCGCACTGACGTCATGATCCCGCGCTTTCGCGGGCTGAAACTCAGTCTCGCGTGGCTTGAGTTCAAAACAATGGCGGCCTCCGTTTTAGCTTTTATCATGGAAATTACAGGCAATTATCGCCAATTAAAGCAGTTCTTACCTTTTTGGCATTTTTACACTTTTCTTTTGTAATCTTAGAATGCTCCTAATAAGCGTATGGCACACTAAAATGTAAAAGAAATCCACCAGGTGTTGAAACTCATCAATATTCAATTCTCATATATTTCCGATAAAAGTCTGACCAATCATTTTCTTCGGTCCAAATAAAATGATTTGCCGAGCTTCCTGTCTGTCATCCGTCGCCGCGCCCCTTCCAGTTGCCTACCGCTGTCACCGCTTGCGAGTTGCGCGCCTCTCTGGCAGAGCAGCAGAGCGGTAGAGACAAAACAGGTACTCAACAAAGTAAGCCTGCAAATAAAACGGCTGCAACTTCTCCTAATTTAATGACTAACATTACCGGGACAATTCTGGTGAGGTAAGATGTTATGACAGCAGTTTTGCAAAAAAAAATGTATGAATTCTGCCGAAAAATGACGCATCTGACTGTAAACAAACGGGCGCTGAAATGATATAATTACTATAATAACGTTAATGGTAGTTTGTCAGACGTTACGAGGGCATTTTATTTTATACCACATATAGAATTGAATATTATGTAATTACTGTTGGTTAGTTTTCACTAACCGGTGCCTCTGAATCTGACTCCATTGCCCCGTTTCAAGATGCTTTCACACCAGACTCGAAACAAATTTTTCATTCAACAGATTACATTCAAAGTCAATGCAAAGACGCGAATACGCACGAGATTCGCGTCTTTGTATTGACGTTGAATGTAATCTGTCGTGCAAAAAATTCGTTTCGCGTCCGGTGTGAAAGCAGCTTCATTCGCGCTGCTCACTTTCTCACTGCACACGTCAGGGGAGGAGGGGAGCCTCAGAGGTCAGGCAGGGGGAAAAGGGTGGGACTTTGGAGGGAGGCGGAGTTGTTCACGTTCAAATTTTTACTAAGTGCTGTGCAACACGCCAGAAAGGTAAGAATTGCTTTAAGTGGAAAAGACTAATAGTCTTGCGGAAATACTTGAAGAGGGTGCTGTTGGACTTGATTGCCGTTAACACAAGTCGAAAAAGGTAAGAGGGAAAATCCTCCTTTAAATTACCATTACAGAAACTCTGAAAACTCTCAACATTATCAGTTATTGTCAATTTTCATGAATAATGCACACCTGTCAACTCTTACGCATTCGACGTGAGTTTTATTGGCATATTTACGTGCCCCTGCTGTTGTCAGCAATTATTCAATCAACGCGTATGACAGAGATTCTCGCGCAGAATTGAAGTCTCTGTGCATGGAGGTTTATCAGTTTCACGTGCGTTTCGGTGGATTTCACCGCTAGTAATTGGAAACGGATTATGACTCCAGATTTCTTGCGCTTTTCTTTACTCAGGTGTTGGAAGCAATGCATGTGTTTCATGGTCGTTTAAATTTTTTAAATGAAATAAGATCATTTGAAATGTCTTTATGCAATTCCATTGCTTCCAATGATCTATTTCCTCCTTCACTATGAAAGACCAGTTCAATGCCCGCTTGACGGCAGAAACTGTACTGCTCTGCCTGTCAATCTCACGCTCCATGCTACACTCACTCACGAACAAGACCCCAAGATATTAAACTTCTCCATTTGGGCTAACAACTCACCCTCCACCCGGTGGGGACAATCCACATTTTTCCAGCGGAGAACCGAGGCCTCAGATTTGGAATTTCTGATCTTCATTGTGACCACTTTGTACTCTGCTACGAAAGAACCATTTTAAATTCTTTTGATATTTTTCCTGGAATATAATTGTCAAAAATGTTATTCTTCTAGACAATCAGCCACGATGACATACATAGCATACAGGAGTCATCTTCCAGCCCATGGAATCCTACAAGGTCAGAAGAACCTCTAGCATTATTTCATCCCATAACCAACCTCCTACAGGCTGTTAAGGGGCCTTGATTACCAATCAGGCCTGGCTTTTAACTAAATGACTTAGGTCATCTGTCCCACAGGAAGCTGGGTCCTTGACGCATAAAATCTCCCCAGCCCAGTATCGGACAAATCCTCTAGTCAGAGTGGTTCTGGATCTGAGATGCATCTTGATGTCATAGGGAGTGTGTACATTATTATTATTATTAGTTATTAATAGTATGTTTATTATTTTTAGTTATTATTTATTGTTTCAGTACATTGCCTTGTCTTGTTTTTACTGGTTTTTGTTTTACAATTGTTTTGTTTTTAATTGATGCTTTGTACAGCACTTGTGTTAAAAAATGTGCTATATAAATAAAGTTGTATGGTATGGTATTGTAAGCTGCGGTGGAAAGCAGAACTCTGGCGAACAGACCCTTATTGTCTTAAGGGCCCCAGCACCTGGCAGAGACCTCTGAGGTCATCGGAGCAGACTCAACTAGGGTCTGTATGGCGTCAATTAGTCTGCGCAACTTCATTTGCCGCAGCTGAAGCGGCCGCCGGCCTAGGGGTTAATGGACAATCTCTGGGGTAAAAGTCAGCATTGAACGTCTTGCAAACCCCCCGAAAACGAGACAACTTTGGCAGAGAGAATGCCACAGTGCCATAAACTGGACTTTTCAGAGATTTTACCAGCAAAATGATTCACATTACCTCCCGTAATGTTGCAAATCCAATGTGTATTTTTGTTATACGACATAAGCTGATTGTTAACATTAATACCAGTTATCTTTGTAATTCTGGACTGTAACTGACGTTTCTTGGTAAACTATAGTGCAAGCATATCCTGTTTGGTACCATTTTACTCCACTAAGATTCCGAAATCGCATGGTGCATATTTCAAAGGGATTAAAATTATACTAAACCCTCATTCAATGAGTATGAAAAGAAATGTACTTCTACTCTGGTAATGTCCCCTCCCAGATTCCCTCTGAGGAGGGGTTGCCTTCCTGATTACCATGATTTATGACCCTGCTGTCGGAAGTGCTTCTGGAGTTTGGGCTTAAAAGGTGGAGAAACAAAGGAGTCCGGGAGGACCGCACCCGGTTTCCCACACGTGCATCTGTATGTGTGTGGCCGTTCTCACAATGGAAGATTGCATTCAACTTCCCCCACGTGCATCTCCATGCCGTGGTTAGCCTTAATCTAGTCATGGCAGATCTTAGGCGATTTCCCACACATGGTCTTGGAGCCGTGTGCAGACGTGATATTGCTATGGAAGCTTGTATTCATTCTTCCCGCAGTGTACATTTTGTGCATATGTGAAGTTGTGAACTGCGCCAGGTATGATTTGACTTCTTCTTAATATTTTCTGTAACGGTATAATTTGGTTTCTAATTTAACCTTGTGCCTACCTGGCGAAATAAATTGATAATTGCATTCTGTTGTGGTTCTCTGACTCGGACTAACTAATATTCTTCCAGTTCGGACTCCTGTAACCCAATGGGGTATAATGTAGGGCTATGAGGCCTGCCTGATCACCAGGCCTTCTTGCTAGGTACACGGTGGTGTTCCATGCTGCGATTGGTGTTATTCTGATTGGTTTCAGGGATGTGTCGTTAAACTTGAGAGTCCCTACACGCCTTCTTTTTTGTTTTACTGCGTTATACTTTTATATAGTCCCTGAACGCCTCTTGCGGTATACTTCGAAAGTTTTAATTGTACGTTAATTCCGGCCCCCGTGGTCACTAGTCATAGCTATTCTCTATGTCAAACCACCGGGCAGAATAGGACCGCCAGCCTCTGAGTTCTCCACCGAGTTGGGCGGTACAGATGTTTTTGGTCCGGCGGAGCAAGGTATTGACCAGTATGGGTCCGATGCACAACATAGCTCTAAATTCATAAATTGGAGTCAAATCAATATTTATGCAAACGCATGGTAACCGTGATTGATTAAAACTAAAATGTTGTGTTCTTAATTTAATATGGAGTCAGATGTATTGTAACCGCTAAGATAGGGCTGCAGCATCCACTGGACACGTTTCAGGCCATTTAAAAGCAGAGCGTGAAAGACGTCATCACGTTTGGCCTGAGGCAGTGGTCTAGTGCTGATGCTGTAGCCAGACCCCATTATTATAATGGAGACCGTTGGGACTTTCTTTTCCCTGGCTGTTAAGGCAAACACGCTGAGACCTTCCGCCTCAGCTAGGACCTTCCTTTGCCTAGTTGCATGGTGTTTACAGTATGGTATTATTTGGACTCTGCTGAACACTCAATTGTGATTGGTTGAAGGACATTCTACATGATCACGTTATTCCTCATTCCCACACAGCTATGAAGTAGTTCATACATGGCGACCTTTTGAAACTTTGGACTCTATCTTGCACCAGGCTCAAAGCAGTGCCAAGCACAACGCAATTGTCTTTGCTTAAGACAGACACAGTTGTCCTTTTAACCGTGCAGTGCCCACGTTGTTTAAGTAGCAAATGTACTTGCGACAACTGAGCATCCATGGGCATGTTGGTCTCAAAATGAGGTGTGGTCAGGAGTCTTATTGGCTCATTGCTATCATGAGGCAGCAGAAATCGATTGCACAATTGACCAACAGAAACCTGGTTTAAAGTCAATGGTCAGTATTTTACTGCTTTTTTCAGGCAGTATTATATAATTATGCACCTATAAAGATGGGTGTGCAACGTGCCTATTCAACTCTGTATTAACATTTAGAGATTATAGTGATCAGATTTCTATAGCCATCTCTCAGCAGTTAAAACCCCGTTGCTTTTAGCTGTTACTTCATGACAGAACAAAACAATTTTAAAGAGAACCACAGCTGTAATTGAGGAAAAAAAGCTCCGTGCTGCCTAAACTCGGTCCAAAGATTCAACTTGTTTAACAGCAGAAATCACTTGCGCTATGCATTGTTTTGTTTTTCTGCTTTCAACCCTCTCGCTTACACCCAGTGCAGAGGGGCGCTGAACGAAACGCAAGTGTCTTTGCTACTTTACGACCGGCGAAAATATCAAGTTCCCATCCAGTGTCCTCGCTGCATAAATAGCCAATTCATTTGCGCCAAACTGAGCACCCATGGGCGTCTTGGTCTTAAAATGAGGTTCGGTCAGGCGTAGTGCTGGCCTGTTGCTGTCTTGAACTAGCACAAAGCTCTTGCGAGACTGACCAACAAAAACCTGGTCAGTAGTAGTAGTACAGTCAGTAGTCAGTTTTTAACTGCAATTTTAAGGGTGCATTATTATGATAATATTATGCACTTTTGTCAGCGAGTGCATAACGAGCATTCCCTCTACTTGTTTTTATGTTACACAAGGACAAGCTGCAGCACCCACACAAGCAAACAATTATAAATACTAAGAAAATTACGATGTGAAAGATTATTGTCGAGATATTTTAAAAACACGGGCCAAAATGGTGAGTGCGATCACTCCATGTACCCACATCAGAGAATGCTGTGATTCAGGCTATTTTAATTGCAAGGAATCTATTCCATCTGGTAATTTGCGATTCATCATGTAAGGTTATTCGCAAATTACACTTAACAAAAATATAAACGCCCCATGTAAATTATTTATGTAACATGAAATGTGTTACCCTAAATGAGCTGATAATGTCTTAATTGTGCAAAATGGTTATTTGTCCTGATTTGTATACAACATTTGTGTTCATCTCTGCCAGTGAGCACTTGCTCAGTGATGCATTGATTCCACCCACAACACAGGTGTGGCATGTGCAGACGCTGCTCAGACAGCGTGAACAGAGCTCAGACACTCCCTAAAACTGGGGACAATAAAAGGCCACCCCAAAATGTCAAATTTCATCAAAAGTCACCATGCCACAAATGTCGCAAATCATGCGGGAACGCGCCATAGGAATGCTGGATGCAGGAATGTCCACCAGAGCAGTTGCTGCACAGCTGAATGTTCGCTATCGGACAATTGGGCGTTTAAGAGTTCGTTTAACCCTTTAAGGCCTAATGCAAAAATCCCAGCAGAGAATCATGCTGCCATGTTTACCATAGTAACCTGTATTTGGGCTGAAGCCCAGCTTCTCAGCTTTCAGGAACAGTTGGAAATTTTTCCTATTGCGCAAAACTTACAGTAATTACGGTACTTTCAAAATTACGCGCATATCTGTGTCGGCAACGACACGTTCTTAAAATGCGCACATGCTGTCCCGGTTTAAATGGGTTAAGACAGACTGGCAGTACAGCAAATCGACCTCACCCTCGTCGTCCACGTGTGACCACATGAGCACAAGATTGTCACATCCGGTTTCTCCACTTGCGTGATCGCCTCAGACCAGCAACATGCACAGCAGATAATACAGTTGGTCTGCACAACAGACGTATCACACTTCAAACTGTCCGGAACTGCCTAAGAGAAGCCAACCTACACGCTTGTCGTCCTCATCATGATCCCATCCGAGTATCCATGATTGCAATACGCCACTATCTTGCATTAATGAACAGTAATCTGTTGCATATTGAACAATAAAATGAATTGTGTATGACTTAATATATTGTAAAACCCTTAATGCTAATTAAAGTTTAAAAGTGTCAAATGGGGCGTTTATATTTTTGTTAAGTGTATATTGGATAAAGCCACAACTATTTAATGCTGACAACCTCTGTAATTCATGCTGTCCGGAGGATTCCCCCTGGAAGGGTGGCTGGACAGCAACAAAGATTGGTAAAAATATCAAATACATGGCATTTAATGTCTGAATTGGGCATGAATTTCTGTTCTATCACACAAAACATAAACTGGAACAAAAACGAACGTTTGAAGTGCTGAAAATGCACTTCAGAAGTTTGGATAAGTCCTGCATGGGTAGACCCGTTATCTGCAATGATCTGAAAAACTAATTTTGAATCCAATCTAATCCATTAATACAGTGCCTGCTGTCCCGTTTCCATTACCAAATACCAAAATCCCACATTTCACTTGGAAATGGATTTATTATTTACAGTTTGGCTGACAAACTAAGTAGCCCTAAAAGACGGCACATTTAAGCAACAGAAAAACCAATGGATGACATTGTCCTCACCATCTGTAACTAATCCAAATTTTTTCCAAATATCCGGCTCAACCTTCAATCGCAAGACAAGCGGAAACAAGTTCTTCTCACTCCTGTTGGTTATTATTCCAAGGGTTTGTGGTGTGTAATCAAAGTAACTCTAGTTTCTTTTCTTTCCTGCGAGCTGTTTTTCTCACTTATGTTAATCTCTCTTGGTCGGCACGGTGGCGCAGTGGTTAGCACTGTCGTCTCGCTTTCTGTGCGGAGTTTGCATGTTCTCCCCGTGTTCGTGTGGGTTTCCTCCACGTGCTCCGGTTTCCCCCACCCACAAAAACATGCATCATCAGAACACTCCTACAAGGACCCCTGACCAAGGCTCTGGCTTTAGAACTGGAGTTGGTCCACGGGCGCTGCTCTGTGGCTGCCTACTGCTCCTAACTATAGGATGGGTCAAATGCAGCGGACAAATTACCCCACGGGGTTCAATAAAGTGTATCTTATTTGATCTGGTCATTCCCCACCAGTTCATAATTATTCATCTATTTATTTTAACCAGCAACCCTGAATTAAAACCTTTTCTAGTTTGTTTGTTTAATGCATAAGTTGTGATGTCGTGTAGAGATCAACTGCAGCCCTGGAGATTCACTATTATGATTTTTAACATCTGGATATTATTAAAATAATTCTGAACAATATTTCAAAAACATTTTCGTCACATTTTCAGAGAGGTCAGATTTCCATACTTTACACTAAGCAATGGTATGCTCGCATGCTTTCACTTAGCGCACGAGCAGCCCTCGCTCTGCTGCCGTGAAGAGTTTTTTTTATCTGCTACTCAGAAAATCCGCCTTTTTTCCCCCTTGTAAATTCCAGGCCAGATGAGCAAAAATCTTGAGTTTCACCTGACATCAGACCAGTAAGGCATGATACTCTGAGCGCATGGCAATTCATTCCTTGAGATGGTTGCCGACAACCATCACCTGCCATGATCACCTGCAGCAAAAAGGGTTTTGTTCAATGATTTTTTTCCCTCTTCTTCCAATCACCCCCCCCCCCTTGACAATCACCCTTTTTATTTATAGAAATGAGAATTGAGAAAGGACAAAAAAGCACAAACATTCACAAAAACAGAAATGACAGCAGATTAAAAAAGAAAACAACTGACATGAACAGCAGAGGCGATGACAGCTGTTAAAAAAAAACTTCACAATAGCAATAGAGGAAAAAAGAGAAATTACATTTGGAAAATGTCCATATGATAAACATGTTTCTGAGTGACAAAAAGAACAACAATAACAAAAGCAACAGCAAAACAACGAGAGCTATTGACGATTTTCACACGGCAGCCACCCCCGTCCGACGCCATGCCCAGGTCAGCCCAAACTCCGCTACTACAAGCTGCACTCTTCATCACGAGCCGCACAACTACAGGGAATCCAAAAAGTTCCCATCATCCCACTGTCCCTTCATCAATCCGCAGCTTAAAAGACAATGAACAGTGAAAATCCTGAGAGGCAACAGGCCACACCCCAACGCAAAACACCCCCCACCCACCCATCAGCCACTGCCAGACAACAGCTGACCCAACCCCCCCGCCAACATCAAGAAATCTATGACTGTATATAATCTTGCTATGCAATGCTAACAGCCCCCCTACCTCACCTCTGAGGTGCCCGGGCGAACTCTGAAATGTTATTAAGAACCAAGTTTTGTTGGTCAATGTTGGCTAGCGTTAAAATCAGACATAGTGTGTTACCTTTAGCCAATTAATAAAACTTTAGGATATGTTGTTGATCTAGATAGCCAAGTAACCATCAAGCTCAATAACAAGCTATTCAAATAGCTAGCTAAATAATTGCTATTCACTGATCTCTATTCATTTCAATGCATCATATGCTAGCTAGCTTATTAATGATACCCAGCTGTGAGCCAAGCTAATTTAGCCAACCAGCTACCTTGTTAAATCACTACTGATTAAGCGGAGCTAACGATATTAGCAAGCTAACAACAGATATAACATTAACCGGAATATTTCCGAGGCCGGGCAAATAAACTGCAAGACAGTAAACATAAACCTGCAATCCCCACTATATCCAGCGAATTTTATGAGGCAACAAAGACTGTTAAACGGTAATGCTTTCTAGGAATCGATTGAACGTGTACACCAAGGGACCGCCCCGCCCTCAAATGCGATGAGCCAATCACAGTGCGTATTCTCTCCCCATATACTCGGACATTCTGAGCCAGAACTTCCATTGAAATGCATTACGGAAACTCCGTGTATCGTTCGCTTTTATGGGGTTTTAAAATGTTTCTAAGTTAAAAAAATGGTCAATGCTGTACTTGGGGTAAATGTAACTCTGATACGAGGTATGCCGAGAGGCTGGGTGATGGGGTGTATTTTATACCCTTCCCAAAGCCACATCATAACCGAGGGAAGTGTTTCCTCTGGATAAAGCTTTATGGAAGACCCCACTATCAGCTTAACGTAACAAAGATCAATAAGAATGTCTACATTTGTTCCAAGTTAGTTAAGTCAACATCGTGTTTAAGACGACATCTTGTCACTTCGCTGGAAATAAACGTAAAGTTATCTTTTACATTGCTAAGTTAGCTAACATTAGCTTAAGTTTGTAAACTCTATGGCTAACTTCAGTGCTGACGGATTTTGGCTTAACGTGAGCTCCTGGCTGCGTTGTTCACCATGTCGCCTTGTTTACTTAGGAGGAGTGCAGTATTTTTGTCTAGTTTTTGTACTTTGGTAATCAGCAGCGTTAGCTGTTGTCCGAAGGGCTCTAGTTAAAAACTTCATCTCTGGATCTTACCTTCATCATTATATTTTACAAGTCACGTCAGGTTAGATTTCTTAAATTTGGTAGCAATAATAATACGCAAATTAAATTTCTTTCCCTGTAGTGCAGGAACAATACTGATCCTTTATCTTGTATGAGAGGGTGACAGAAACGAGATGCGGTTGATCGCGTTTGCACTGCGACCTGAAAATTTTAGCTTCTAATTTAAACTTTTCGTTGACCTTCTCCACTCTAAATTCATTAATTTATCCCTCCAATGCATAGTGTAACCCTTTTTGCTGACTTCTTGATGATATTTGAGCCTTCTGTTGCCAAAAATCATTGATAGCATCCTGAAAAATATTTCCGACTGTGATACCCGCCATAAGTGCCTGTTCAAAAATGTTGATTGTTTGTCCGAGTCAGTGGAGGGGGCAGGGCTTAGCCATAGGTCAATTGTAAGCCACCATCTGAAGGCAGCCAACAGGCCAACAATGGGAGGTCCCACCCCGAAGTACGGCCAGACACCTCGCCCTCGACCACCACCACCCACTGCTCCCCAGGCGGAGATCAACCAGGGAGCGGAAACAATAGCAACTCACCATAACTCCTAGGCCTAAACAACTCACAACCCAAAAACACAGCAACACAATTTTATTCTTATGAGAACAGCATGTGTGCTCCTCAGTCAGACTTCTGAAAAAATACTTTCAGGCCAGTCCATTGGTTCTTCCTACATAGAAGGAAGGAGGGAGAAGAAAAAAGGTTTCACATTCAGAAGGCATCTTCATGAATAGTGCTTCATTGCACATGCTGAATGTTCGCAATTGGGTGGCACTTCTGAAAACTTTGGCTTCATCTTTGTCAGACATTGATTCTTTTTCTTCCAATTATAATTCAGACTTCAGCAGAAAGCTTTTGGCAAACATAGGTCTCCTTGGCATCTTTAAAGGTCAGAAGATCCATACTTTTATCGGAATAAAATGTGTTAAAAACATATGCTTACTTTAACCCTTTAAAGTGCAGGCCTTTCTTTAGCAAATTCCCTCCCAAACTAAAATGCTTCCTGCTCTTGAACCACTTTGACTACAGGCATAATCATGGTCTTGTTTGAAAGGTGACACTCAGTAGATTGCTCTCAAACAGTCAGAATTGCTGAGAATATTACTCAAATTGAGTAACAGAACTGGAAATATAAGTTTTTGCCTGACAGAAAAAGATTTTTACTTGCTTCTGCCCCTGTTGCACTGTGACTAAGCCTCATCAGTCTGTAAAAATACTACAGCCACAGCCAGATGCCTAAACAACTGCAGGTTCAAATATTATGCTTCTATAACCAAAAAATAATATTTTACAGAATTTTTCTTGGTTATGTTCGTGCATATTCCAATAAACAATTTTGGAGAGTCCAAATTTCCCTGCGTCCCTAGCCATGGTCGCATTTGCTTTCACAATAGTTTTAGAACTTCCTTATTTCAGGTCGTTTTGCCCAACTGTAGCCACATTTTCACTCTCATATACCCTTCCAATTCCCAGCACTGGTGTGCCATTGTACGTATATGCGTAATAGAGTCGCTTCCAAAACTCCTTAGCTTTGATAGACAAATTGTCAGAGATCATTGAAACAAATGGAGCTTGACGTAAATTCTCATAGGCCACGGAGTGAAGCTTGCTAACATATAGGAGCCGCTTCTCGCGCAGGAGAATCACCTGAGTGCTTATGAATGTCATCTGATTTGCTGTCACATGATTGCTTGACCGATAATATGCTGGTTTCCTTAAGCTCTCATTCTGAAAAGCGGCTTCTCAGCACGTACGCTTAACAACCCTCCTCCTCCCGTCTATTTTAGCTTCTGTAATCCTGTTCTTTCATGACTAAACTGCTGTTCAATAACAATGTCTCTTCTTTTTGAGGTCATTGTTGCTGTAGGCTCTGTTCTATGGAGGGGGGGTTAGTTGCAGCTCCCTGCCTTCGGTGCCACCTATGGAAGCTTCATATTTCATACCGTTGGCTTATGCCAGCATGGTTCTGTTTTGGGGGGTTAGTTGCAGCTCCCTGCCTTCGGTCCCAAGCTGGACAGGCAGGGATCTCTCAGAACAGAGCCATGCCGCCAAACTCAATGTATGCTTGTATGCTTTCAATAAATATTCTCTTTGACAAAGTGGTCCTATCAGAATTCATCCTCACAAATATTAATCCCCTGGCCACCATTCGCATCTGTCTTTTGGACAGATCACTAGCTGTTTTTGTAAACTAAAAGAATGTGATTTTCCTGTTATATTGGAGTGTGTGCTGATAGGCTAAAACACTGTACTGTTAGATCAGCACACAATAGCCAGTAGGTGCACTTATTTTGTTCTTAAAGGGCTACAATACAATCTACCACACTGCATCATGAGTAGAAATACTAATTATAGTGAAATTCACGATGTCATGCTGTTGCTACCTCCATGGCTAAATCTATTTAGTGATGTTAGTCCAAGCTTGCTAGCTTAGCAGATTTAAAAACTAAAACAAGATTTCATCTCTAGACCACCACTAAGGTAAGGACATTGATTTCAACGTATTTTGACAAATCATGCCAATGCTTTACAACTGAACATATGGGACTGCAAAGTCAGGCAGACACAATTATGACACAATTTTAAAAACTATTTTTGCTATTGTGGTTGCATCACAAAATGGCTTCCGCAGTTAGAATGCTGAGTCCTCAAACTTTTGATTGATAAAAAGTTCTACAACGTCGCGTAATATTTCATGGTATAAAATCGATATTATGCCTAGCAGCCTGCCCTCGGACCGGTGCTTGCAAAAGGGTTAAAAACTAATAAAGTATATGTAAAGATCAAATTCTTTTCAAACTGATTTAGTTGCCAGGAAAGGTATATCTAAACCATGTTTCCAAGGATTCTGCAATGTTTGCTGATATTAAGGGTTTAAGGCAAATTTGCAAAAACAGTTATGTGCATTTTGATGTATTTTCCTAAATCATGTTTTTTTAAATTGTGCACTCCAGGCAATATCAATCAAATTAGTCTTGGGTTATTTCTGTAAGATATCTCAAAATTTTTTACTTTTTAAAATAATGTTTTTTGATTGTATGGCCAAAAGAATATTTATCAAACTGCTGTTGGTTTATTCATTTTAAGAATGGCCTTTATCTGTTTTTGCAATTGAATTCTTCATATTATTAATTTAGTCCTTTGATGATGTGGTACTTGTTTTAAAAATTGGGTGGTGCTAAACTTTTCCCTGATCTATATTTTAAGTGACCTTCATCCACTTCTCTGAGGTAACCAATAATATTAATAAATAATTTATACTTTATGTTCAATCAGGATTTATACGATTTTATGCATGTGAAAATTAAACCAATCTAATGAAAGATCTAATTTCTGCCTAACATAATTTTATTTTTATCCCTTTTGAAATGAATTAGTTGCAGTCTGAAACCTCTAAAAAAAATTACAGCACTGAATCTCACCATTGTCTGTGCCAAACTTTATTCTAATCAAGTAAATCAGAGCATAATTTGAGAGGTTTTAGTTCAGGAATATCTGGGTGGCATCTCTTAATTGGAAATTTGGGCACTGTGTGCCATTTGAGATTTTTCAGGCACCAAACTGTAAAACTCATTTAATTTCACTTTCAAGCCCCACTTCCAATAAAGTTGGGATGTTGCATAAAATGTGCATAAAAACAGAGTTTATTCACAATGGAACATAGACAAAATATCAAATGTTGAAAGTGAGACATTTTTTACTCAAAGTCCCAACTTCATTGGAATTGGGGTTTGTATATGTCACTACAGACATATATTACATCTAAATACAGCCTTTTTTTATTTTTTTAATTTTAAAAAAGTTTATTACCATTCTTTTTATATTTGAGCCAGTCCTGTATACATTTTTCCATTCAAAGAAAATACATTCAAAGGAAATTAAGTTGGACTCCACTGAAGCAGATTTATTTTCAATAAAATAAGCAAATAAACAAAATTATAAATACAAAGATAATGTTAAAAAAATGGTAAAAAGTAAAAAGAACATACACCCTTTCAATTATTTATACAAGAACTATGCCTCCACCACTCAAAAAATTTTCTCTGCAATGAGGGTTGAACCCAGGTCCCCCACATTAGGGTCTATTGCCCTAGTCACTATACTAGCTCAGTGGACTGACGGCTTGTTGTCTCATTGCAAATATGATGTCAGAAAACGACTTTGAAAATGAATGTTGAATATTTAGTGAATTATAATAGCGCAAATACTAAAAACAAGCCAGTGAAGCATTTATATTGTTGCGCTCTGAGTACATGTGCGTAATAGCGCATGGACTCCCAGTTAGACGCACTGGACAAGAAGGCTGAATCTAAGGCTAGGTTTGTGTGATTGTGGGGGTTGGCACATTGGTAACGTCAAAGCCCATAGAATTGAATGGCCACCTGCAAAGTCAAACTGACAGCATCCCAAGCTGATCACAGAGAGCAAAATACATTGCGTGCAAGCGGAATGATCAGGGCCTCATCTCATTGGAAGCAAAGCCTTGGAAAAAAAAAAACATGCATGGAGACTGGAAGATCTAATTTCAATATAGCACGGACAAATTAGGCTAACAATAGCCAGCGCAGATTTACTCTCAAATACAGATTTTTATTGAAAAGCAAGAAAAAAATATTTGCTCATTGCTGTAGAATGTAAAGTGTATGCCTGGTGTTCTTTGAGTGTGTTTTTGGTTTAAAATGACAGGTCTAACATTGTTGGATACTGTAGACTTTCCTCTTTCGTTTAATGTAGTGTTTGTAGGAATAGCACAAATTCAGTAGAAAGGCTAGCAATCGAGCACTGATATTGTTTTATCCTATGTTTTCCTACATGCTTATTTACTTGCTTTGAGCTTGAATTGTGTTCTGTTTTAAGTGAAAATGGTCATCATGAGCTTTTCGCCAAGTTTCTTCCCTTGAGTTGATGCCATATGATGATGTTGCTATGAGGAAACGTGCTGTATTCATGGCGTATATTGATTGCCTTTGGCACCGGGGGCATTCAGGTTTTAACCCCTTAACACTCCGACAGCCCGAATACGGGCCCATCAGGGAAGTTAAAAACAAGAAAAGATTTCAATTTACCTTGAGTACATCCTTTATAGGAATTTTAAGAAAATGTTACCGGAGTGGTAAGGGGTTAAAGGTTAAAAAAATTGAAGGACATGAAGATGAAATGACATTTTACTTTGGCGGAAAGCTCTGGTGCAATTACATACTAAAAATTAGACAGGGAGCAAACACCTGAATTCCCCCGATGTCAGACAGAGCAGAACCGAGCAGGTGGAGGCAGCAAGCAAAAACCTTTCTCTTGCGTATGAGACGGCACATTAAGCAGCAAAGGTGAGTGAGCTTGACTGTGTGCAAATAGACCGATATACACTGACCAGCATTAAAGGAGGACTATACTGACCGACACGTTTTGACTTAATTTTATAGTAATTAACTCCAACATAATATCCAGGGTCGATTTTTTGTCCATACATGCCCCCTTTTCTTTTAAATGACCATTAATTAGCCGGAATTGCTGTTTCCAGGAGGTCGCCATTAACGCCACAAGTGGCATGAGAACTTGCGAGATCATAACGTCACTGCGGCCGCCACATGCATTCATGTGCATGATGCATGCGATGTCAAAATGTCTGAATACATGGATATCTAAATAAATTAGACTACCAACCAATTTAAAATTGTTCATTGAGCAAATTGACTGTTTGATTGCAAATTGAGCCAAGTAAATGGGAAGGAGGTGAAAGCAATCGTCGAGTAGAGGAGGATGATTGAAGACCTTAACTTTGCTTAGTTCAGCACGCAGTTTGCCTGAATGTGTTTGCTTGATTATTACATTTGGCCGTTGTGTGCGAATCTTGTTCAATTATTAAATAAAAAATGTTTAAAATTTGCGGCACAGATTTGCCTGAACGTGCTTGCCCTGTCTTCGGTGCATTTGTCCATTGCTTGCAATGCGAAAATAATTTCTCTCTCACATTCACATTTGATGCGCTTCACAGTTTTCTACTTCGCGTCTATTTTCAGACGCTTAAAAACCAGGGCCATCTTAACATGATTTTATTTTTAAGAAATCTTTTTTAATAATACGTGAAAGTTTTCCGACGAGAGGTGGAATTCAGAGGTCTGCTGTTTATTCAGATTCCTGACATTCTTTCAATCTAACACGGTAGCCTGGTTAGGTCCGTCTGCTTCTCATTATCTCTTCTAAATCATTATTGGCTTGATTTTGGTTTTGATTGGTCAGTTGTCTGAATAAATGGCTTGACTGCAAGTTAGGCAAAGTACACGGGAATTGATTTAAGGTGAGCTAATTATGCCAAGGTGATGGCAGCTGTCCAGCCTCGCTGGTAATTAGCAGACTTCAAATCGCACTTTTCTTTCCGGAAGCATTTCAAATGGCCTCTGATGTTAGTTCACCTCTAAATTAAAGTTGTGTCGGACAGAAAAAGGTAATAATCAAGCTCGTCTGTCTGCCCCATAGAGGAAGCGGGAATATCTCGGTCATTCAACAATCTCAATGCAGGACCGCAGGCGCTGACAGCCGCACTGACGTCACGATTAGGGGCACCCAAGTGGATCGAGGGTGAATTTTCGTCTGCTGTGGCGAAAATGGCGCGGTCCACTAGTTTTGTAAAATCGCTCATAAAAATTAAAGAAATCCCAAAATAAACAAAACAAAGTCGTAGGAGCTTTTTTCATGATATATTGAAATAATAACACCCAACTTTCCCAGCCATGATAGTCCTCCTTTAAAAACGCATCACCCTAATTTCATGGCCAAAATACACATTATGCATGTTTATGATGCGTAATTGTTATCAAAGCGTATTAAGCCTCCTGACAAGACAGCAAAATGCAAAAAAATTTGGCATGCTTTAACCCTCATCCAACCAAGGCCAACAGATTTTCTCCTGTCGCACAAAAACGTTAACAGATATGATCTAATGCTACTAGGTAATTGTTTATGCATCCTTTGCGCTCATTTTCATGAAAAAACAATGAGGGTACCTCACCCCCCGGGGGTAGGGTAGGCCGTCAAAGTCGAAGGGTAGGGGGGGGTTGCCACCAGCGTCAATTTTTGCCTGTTTTTGATACAAAATATGCTAACAAATTAGTTGCAAATAGTATGCTATTATTATGCTTCAAGCTCAATGAACTTTGTAGACCACACTGATTGTCATCCCTTTTGATTTATTGATGTAGCTTGTCCTTGTATTAGTAAATCTTGGAATTACAATGACCTGCAGTGACCAGTAACCTTGACGTGATCTTCACCTAATAATATTAGAAGTGCATGACCAACATACTTTTACTTGTGTGTTTGACTGGTTACTGTACTGTATACTATTTTTATACTGTGCTATAGGCCTGCTATTATACAAGTTCATAGAATTGTTCATAAAGTTGTTCTCATAATTCATAGATAAACCTTTTATGCAAGCGTGTAACATTTTGAAGATATTTGTACATCTGTCCGGTGAACTTGAATCATCATTTTGCAAGGTAAGTTGATTTTTATTGTTCATATTCTTATACATGAAAGAACATATGTACCAGACATATTACTGATATTATAAGCCTTGTTCTATCATAGGGAAAAACAAAGTAAAGAAAATGTGAAAAATGTTCAGAAAACTATTTGTTTTCCTTTTGTGTTTTTCCCAAAGAGAGTTCTTTATGACATCATAGTAATGTCTAATTTATGTTACTCATGAGTTTGTAACATTTATTATAATACTAAAATATTAATTGTAGTACAGTAGTTCTAGAGGTTACAGAAAGTTACTTATTTTCTTATTTTCAGCTAAAACTAATAAAAATATTTGATGTTTTTTCCTAATATGGTGTTAGTTTTGAAGTCACTATGATGTCATAATGTTGAAATGTGTTTTATTTGTACTTGATTTGATGAGAGGACATCTGTAGCTGCATACTGATACCAAAAAGATGACGTTTATCGCTTAATTTCAAAATAATCAGGCTTGGTCGGGGTTGTAGTAGAAAAACCCTTGGTTGGACGAGGGTTAATGGCATTTCAGGCCGAAAAAGCTAAAATCAAGATTTCTGTAACCAGGGCAAAGTGCAATAATGTCTTTCTGGGTCCGTTCACGAAATCTGGTCTTTCAATAGGTGGCAAGGCAAAAGTCACCTTAAGTCAGCTGATAAACATCACCATTAGATAGCTAATTTGGCAAAAACTTGATGAAAATGAGTTGAAACACACCCTTAAATGTTGCGAGTGTGCATGCGCGTCTGTGCTCTTGCTACATGGCACCATTGTCATTATTACATCACTGGGAAGACTGACCAAAAGTTTGGGGCTATCTGTCTGGTGCCTGACTGCCCACAGTCAGCCAGCCACAGTGTGAATTAAAGACTGGAGATCATTCAAATTGAGTCCATCCAGGTGACACATATTTATGGTCACAGTCGATCAGTGACTCGAGCGGCTCACCAAGGTGATGTCAAATGGGTCCAGTGTCCGAATCCACAGTCACAAGTTGCCCAGCAGCTGCAAATGTGATGTGATAAACTTGAGCCCATTTTTACCAAAGACACCACTGTAGTACTGTTTAAAAGCAAGGTTTACTCCCAATTAGAGGCAAGAAATCTAAACTTAAATCTACGTCCATCTGATCATTGGAAACATCAATCTGATTTTGTTGTCCTCTCTATTGAGGATGCTGACGGTGATGTAGGGTAAAAATGTGCTCAAATGCAGTTGTTAAATCCCACCTCTGCAGCTTTCAGGTGACTTCTGACTGGATTCAGACACTTGGTGTTCTTTAACATCACCTTGGTGAGTCGCTTGTGGTCATAAACTTGTGTCACCCAGATGGATTCATGTGGACTGACCTTGATTCTTCGATTTACCTCATGGTTTATAAACTGTGGACAATCAGACACAGCCAGATACCCACAAAACTTTTGGGCAATCGTCCCAGTGTCTGAATAATGACAATGCTGCCACCCAGCAACAGCAGGGACAAGCATGCACGAACGCAACTTTCTAAGGGTACATTCCTACTCTTCTTCATCAAATTCACGCCTCGTTAGCCATCTAATGATAATATATAACCATTGACAGAGTGGTTTTTCACTTGCCACGTTTTGAAAGACCAGATCGTGTGAAGAGATCCAAAATGATGTCATTGGATACTTCCGTGGTGACAAAAATCTTGATTTTAGATTTTTCAAGGGCGTAGGTTTAATGTGAGAATTTGTAGGGACACGTATGTGATGTGAGCGCTCGCTGGAAAATTTTTGTAAATCTGAGTGCAGATACTCCCTTTACTGTATACAGAGATTATCTGAATGAGTGTTTCTCCATTTTTTTAATTATGCTACGCAAGGTGCAAAATTTTCATACAAAGATGCCACATACATGAACTTGCCACAACCTTACCTGACAGCTGCAAACCATCTCAGCGCACTCACGAAACCCGCTCACATCTAGTAACCTGGGGCGCCTTTCCCAAAAGTGTAGTTGCTAACTAAGTTAGCAACTTACATAGTTTGTCCATTCATAGTCAATGGGCCCAACTATGTAAGTTAGCATCTGTGATTTCGGGAAACGCACCCCTGGTCATTCATACCAAGTGAGCGGATATATGACTACGTTAGCAAGCCAGCTTGCAATCCTCTCCATTAAGCATCTTAATATGCGGTAACGCAATTGCAGCCACGATAAACACCTCAAAATGGACCACCGACTATGAATTGGACAAGCCTCAAACCGAGCGTGAATCGGACTGGATCATGTTAGATTTACGATTACGTGTTTCTTTCATTTCCCCCACTGAGCCAAAGTTGGTCAGGACATTTTGACTTTCTTGCTGAACATCATGAGACTAACTTTAATGCTTTCCCTATAATTCCACAGAACACGTCATAATTATGACCTCACCTGAAGCCCTGATACACCTGTGTCCTCAACAGCTTGCTCTGTTTCTCTAGCTTGCTGCTGTGGTTCCTGCATATAAAATAATTATTTAATAATGGCACCTTCGAGGGATTTCTCCACTGAAATTCACCTCATAATTTGACATATCCAGCTGGCTTATATTTACAATAACAGAGCAACCCGATTACTAACCAACATTTGACAGAAACCGAGTTTAGTTCGGAACATGCTTAATTTACATTTATTTTCCAGTAAAAACTAATTTAAAGTAGCTAGCAAGTTTTCACTTTAAGTAACTATCTGTTTCTGACTAGTTAGATCACTTATTCAACCAACATTACACTTGGCATTCAGTTTGGCGAAATATTAGCAGCATGACAACATGAAGCGACTTTTTTTCCTCACGCACTCAGACAATGAAATTTCCACGAAAGTGATATGTACCTAAGGTAATATCAATGTATGTCATTGGGCCATAGGAAAAGTGCTATAGTTACGCGATGAAGAAAAATCTGGAACAAATGCCAAATTACGGTTCTCTTCTATAGGTAAGTCATTGCAAACACATGTAATCAAAGCTGGCAATCCAGTTGCGCGTCTCAAGCCCTGCTTCGGACAAAAAATGAATATTCATAACCTGAATAGCGTGGTCAGTTTACTCTTGACTTTTAGCCTTCAGATAGCCCCATCCTTTCAACCAATCTAATGCTAGAATGCATAAATAGGTTGTCTTGGACACGTAGCCTTGTCTGGAAAAATGATAAGAACGAGTTCGCTGAAATATTGGTATGGACAATCTGGCTTCCCAAAATATTGGTAGGGACATGTCCCGACCTTCCATACACAAACCTACGCCCTTGAGATTTTTCAACCAGCAATGGCATAAACGCCTGTCACAGACCTTAATTTTGTATTAGGCCCTCTTGTCAGGCGCCATCAGACACTTTTTAACACTGACTCATCATAAACATACATCAAGGCATGGTAATAACTGACCAAACATCAAAAAATTATGTACGGAGCAGAACTTACGAATCCATCAAAGCAGCAGAACCGTCACCAGCAAGTGAAGATAAATATGTGTACAGTGGAGGACCGAGTGCTTCCCGAGGTGCTCAATATGACCACTCCAATAACCCACCGCTCAGTAACGCGAGAAATCCACAGCGGAAGTCACGAAATTCAATGCTGCGCATTTCTGGATCAGGCAAATGTCATTCTACAACGTACATTTACGTGAGCAAACTGTGTGTTGCCTTACTCCACGTTGGAGCCGTCAGGCTTGTTTCTCATGTAAGCGCACCAGCTGGTGCCCTTACATCCGTTGTACTAGATGAGTCTTCAATGTTGCTGTGCTGGTTTATGGTTTACGTCTGAATTAAATTTCCGAATACAGTCCCAGAAATGTAAATTTTCATTCAAGAAAGCTCATCTACTGATTCAATACAACAAATCTCTGCAATACAATGCAGGCATTAGCATACACTGCACTATCCAGCAGAGAGGACGATATATCTTCCTCACTACATGGGAGGAATACCAAACCTCCTCATTGCTTCTAAAAGTGGATTCAAACTACAGGTGGTGACTGGAGTCTTGGGGGAGGTGAGTGCAATTTGTGTAGCAGCAGGGCATGCAGTGCAATGAAGATAATAACCTGCACAAGTTATGCGAGTTCATTTAAATGCGATGCTCCCCGGTGATACGTGTATGTGATCGGAGAGTATGGGAAGTGACAGTGTGAAAGCTATCGGTTGATTGTTACTCATGAATACCTGAAAGCACGCCTTCTCAAATATTAACTGATGCATTTTTTTGAGACAGTAATGCAGGATACAACTAATCATTTTTACAGTTTTGAAGCATTTATATTAATTAAACATACAAAAAAACATATGAAACTGACCCAGGCCTAATCTGCGGGATGCAATTGATGCAAAATTAATGTCTATGAGATACATTTATTCACTTTGTGTCAGAGAATTCTTTAGTCTAATTTTCCAGAGTCTTATTGAGCTCAAAATGAAATCACATTGACATTCTAAGCAGTGGTGAGCTCAGTATACTAATTGTAATAAGAGATGCTTGCCTTGTCGAGCAGGACTAAAAAGGTTTGACACCATGATTGCTGTATAAATCATAATGTATTATTAACGCCAACACCCGCCATTAGCTCAGTACGAGCTGCCCAGGATGGAGCTATCATTGTAATTAGGAGGACGCTTGATGAATTAAGCAATGCTATTCTAATGCAGCAAATGAATTGCGAAGGGGAACAGGAAGCTTGTTCAGTTGCTAGTAAATCTACTGAGGGAGACCTTAAAATTAGCCTGACATAACACCTTCCTGCCCCAAGGCTTGAATGGCAGGATCTGGGTGGGAGAGGGGTGAGGGATGAGAGAAGAACAAGAGGGAGTATACAGAGAAGTGGGGGGGACTGTTTATCTGTTTGGGGATCCTTGGAATACTTATCATGTAGGTTATCATGGAAACAGCATCCCTGCACCCTTACAAAGAAGTATTCTTCAAGTTCATTTTATTAAGTAAATTTACGTAAACTTCAAGTATAATTCCCAAGTATACAATGTAGCAATTATGCTAATATCAGCATACTAGTAGTATACTTGTAAGTGTACTGCTTTAATGCTTCCACACGCCGCCCCCACCCCCTCTGTGCTTCTTCCGATGCCATGCGCCCTCCCCTGAAAGCACCGTCTCATCCCCTCAGAAACCGACACGCCCCCTCCCACTGAGAAGAGAGCAGGTTCGCCGCTCACAGAGCGCCGGTTTGACCTGGAGGCAAAGAATTGCTGACGTTAGCCTCTTATCTTCATAATGACAACAGTGCTGAGCTGCCTCAACCAAACAAACACGGTGATTTTGCGCAAACAATGTGTAAACATGTTAGCTACATTAGCATATAAGGTCTACATAGAGGCCAACTGTAACTAGCGTTGACGCCGCAATGTGGATCTCTATCGAGCTAATAAACCCTCACACAGACTTTGCACAACCAATGTGTAAAGCATATTAGCATACAAGTCCAGTGTTGTGTCCAAAACCATTCCCCCATCGAGATTTCTTTCTGTTCCTGTTCAAGTATACATCAAATACACAGACTTTTCTGTATACTTTATACTGCAGCGTAATTTTGTTAAATATGTATATGATAAGCACATAGAAAGTAAACAAACTGTATACTCTTGAATTTCTAGTTTAAAAGTAGTCTACTACTAGCACACTTTTATAAACTTCTTTTTTGTAAGGGTTATACTTTGCCGAACATCTACCATTCCTGTGCGCTGGTGTATTTCGCTATTATTTAATCATTTTTTATTTGGACATTTTAAAATGATTATTCTACTCCTGTTCCTACCACTACCACATGTTTCCATCCACCCATTTTAATGTGCATTTTGGATTGGCGCTTCAAAAAACCTGAGTGGAAACGCCCAAAATGCGCATCAACTCGAAATATCGCATTATTTTTTTTTTTTTTGCAAAGAGGTGGAAAATTTGCCGTATCGATAAAGATAGATGCGCTTTAGTGCAGTGGAAATGGGTAAACGAACAAGTTATGCAAATAAATGATGACATTTGGTAACTACAACACTTTTGCTTACCATGTCAATAAACAGTTGGAAAATGGAGGAGTCGCACACCAGTGTGGTTAGCTAGCTAGCTATAACATTTAAGAGTTCAGAATCATTTTAGCTGGCTAGCTAGCGGTTATTACAGCGGAAGGGAACTGTAACCTTATAAGCAAGCTTGCTAGCTAGCTCGGCACACTGTGCTAGCTATAGGTCAGGAGCCCAGGGGGGTCAGCCCAGCTGGGAAGGTTACCAATTCTAATTCCTATCCAATTCCAATATCTAATTCCTATTGAAGGATCTGGACTTCTGCTGGGCTCCAGCTGGTGGGTGTAGTAATGAGGGGTAAAAATGGGACACGCCAAACCCAGCTAGATCAATCTAGAAAGTTACAACTTGAAACATCCCTGTGTTTAATGTTGCTCATCTCCACTCCTTAGGATGAGGGGTGCCAGGAAATTTCATTGGTAGGAGGGGTCCGGCAGACAGAATTATAGGGGTCCCCAAAATTGAGCTAGATCAGCTAATTGAGTTACAGGATGAAACCTGGTGCAAAGTGTTCAGCAAACCCCCCTGGTTCAGGAATGGCCACTGCCAGAAATTTTCTGTGGTGAGACACCCCCGGCCGAAGCCCCCGATTGGGCCACACCCAAAGTTGAGAGAGATCAGCTCATTGAGTTACAAGGCAAACCCTGGTGCAACCCTCAGGCCAGAAACATTCTGTGGCACGGTCTGCTTTGTTCGTACATCCTAAATAGACGGTCAGTGATAACACAAGCTAATTCTCTGGAAACCTTAGCAAAGCTGTGGATTTAGGTTTGTGCTTGGATCTTTTGTGCACACTTACGTTGTCTATTGTTCATAAGCAATAGCTGATGATGTAAATGTTTTAAAATAGATGTACAGTATGTATTAATTACAATTATAAAAACAAATATTGTATCCTGGAACCAATGATATAAGCACAAATTTAGCTGAAGTATTTTAATTATAAACCAGTATATCCATGGAATACAGTGGGTCATTGTTCTTCACCAATACTGGTGCTCATGGTCAGTGTACTAGGACAAGGCATCTTTGTTTCAACAGGCCAAACACCTGGTTCAGTTCTAAACAAATACAGTACCAGCGTGGATAAAGGTTCCACTTTCGCCCAGGCACCGTTGGCCGTTTGTCAGCCGAAAGTCAGGTGGACGTGCCCTGCTCACTGAACCGAGAAGTAGAGGGAGTTAAAAGGCATGTTGGCCGGCCGTTTCACAAATACCTTAGTGTAAATCCCCGTCGCAAAGAAGTCCAAATAAGTTCAGCATTGAAATTTTTTTTTGGACAACATTACGCCCATTATATTTGTAGTATGGAGTAAACGCCTGAAATAGTTTTTGCTACAGATTTTCTTTTGCACAGTTGGCAATATATTTATTTCCAGGAAAGTAAATGTCTGCAAATTCATGTATTTTTACCGTAATATTTGCCAATAAGAATTAAGAAATTAAAACTTTAGTTCTAAAACGCTGTTATCGGAGAACGCAAAACAACATGTTTTACCACCACTTTAATATTATTTAAATTATGAACAAAACCTGCACTTCTGAAAATAGAAATAAAATACGCAAATATCTATGTAGTTGTAACATACAATAACGGTGTCACTTTATCCTAAGTCCGCAAGAAATGTTTCGGCCTTTGGAAATCCGGAGGTTTTAGTGCTCGTTGTGTATAAGCCAAACAACTCTCAGTCAAGAAAGCGGTGACTTGTTCAGACGGATCAAACGGTTGAACGTAATGTGTGCTAACTTTTGTCGCCTTTTACTCATAATTTGAGAGCTAATCTCAAGAATAAACTTTGGCTGTTACCAACAAATTAATGCGATAAAGCCCTTCTCAGTTGCAAGTGTCATGGGGTAGCGCGGATTAAAAACTGTTCTCACAGCGGGACTGATTATGTTTTCACATTGTGAGAAATGATCACTTATCCACCTTAGGAATAGGCTACTGTGTAAAACATTTATATTCAGATTTAATGGTATAGTTATGAATTTGCGAACTGCGTGCAAGCCAATGTCTTACATTATTAAGACCAATATTTCGCCACGTGGCAAATTATCGACATTTACAGTGAAACGAGCAAGATTTAAAATTTTGGGCATCCTACAAGAAATTATAAATGTATTAATAAATACATAATACATGACAATAAATGCGTAAGTTGTCATCCATAAGGAAAGCATTTCTACTTCATGACTACTCCCACTTCTAACTGCCTCTTACAGAATTAGATATTTTAAAATTCTAATAACAAAAACATCGATTGACTTGTAAATAAGTTGTATCCAAAACAGTTGCGGTAGTTTATTCTTGCCAAAATTCAAGGCCTGCAATAACATCTGGTACACGCCAGTCATACCGAGAAACCGCTCCCCCCTATCGACAGTCCCCCCAAGTTCTGCCTGCCGGGACTACAGGACACCTGTTGTAATCCTACGCCACCCTCCAGGCCAATCAGAGAAAGGTGGACAAAAACGCGAAGCCAACTACTTGTTAACTTTAGCGGTACCTTTATCCACGCTGGTACTGTAAGTTTAAGTATGGGATTAGGAAACAGGAAATACTGCAGGGCTTGAAACATGTTTTGGAACAGTTTTCAGATTTTTGGTTGCCCAACCTATGCTTTTGGTTGCTCAAATTTTTAATAGAATTTCTTCAATAGAGAATGGCAGTTTATCCTTTTATTTCATGACCAAAGCATTTCCCATAATGCACTGTGCAATAATAGGAGGACATGAAGAAAAAGTGGTGAGTGGAAGAAATTCTGACACATCAGGTTATTGCAGAATACTGTATTGTTTGTACTTTGTGGACAGTTCAGATGCACGGAGGACAGGAGGTTGAAGACTGGACTCAGGTGTAAGGATGGACTTGGCTGTATTTTATTATGCTTGCTGCACCACTGCAGGCACAAACATGGCAATACAAAAACAGAGGAAACGAGGTTCCTTAATAAACAATATCAGTAATACAGAGTCTGGGCTAAAGCTGCAGTAACAATGTATTACAAACAGGAAGGTAAAAAGAAAACGAGGTTGCTCTAAAGATATATTGATTATACATGCATATTACAATGAGTGAAGCTACATCAGGCACTCGGACATGGCGGCAACCTCCCCTGTGCCCTTGGGACCAGAGCCAGACCGAAGTCGCAGCGGTGGACGCCTGGTTCAGAGAGGCGGAGAGGGTCTGGGACAGAGATGTTCACAAGTCTTTTTTTGCAAGTCCAAGTCAAGTCTCAGGTCTTTGGTCACGAGTCCAAGTCAAGTCTCAAGTCTCTAAAAAAATAAAAGTCTCATGTCTCTTCTTGTTGTAATGAGCCTTCCATCATCTGCTGCTATTCGGTCTACTAAGAATACTGCACAGCTACATCTAAGATATTCAGAGCATTTACTGTATTATCACTCCTTTATCTATTAGCATAAAGTATCAGTACTGATTAGTTGTTTGTTATATGATCACTTTAAACCGGGTACTGCAATGCAATATGAAGAAAACACAATGAATTATTTCCTTTAAAGGAAACTGTATTCTTCCAACATGAACATACAGTTACAATATATCTTGCCCCCTATTGTGCAGGCTCAGTGGGACCATAATAAGAACAAATATAGAAAATGTTACGCCTCACTCAGTCAAAGGCATTGTAGGCTAATTAACATCCTTCTAATTAGTGCAAAACATCACACTTTAGCTAAATGCAAACACCTTATAAACAAAACACTTAAAAGTACTTTAAACACTTGTATATGTTATTTCTGTGCCATTTGCAATCAAAAATTTGTTCACAAAAAAAAGCAAAACTATTGCTGCCATATTATCTGAAAAATACTGTAAGTCTATAAATTGGTGAAATTAAAACATGACCAGTTTTGTTCCAAAAGGCACCTTTCTTTGCATGACAAAAAATGATTCCTTGCATAAAAGTAAAACTCAAAAAGGAATATCATTGGAGTTATTGGCTATCTTGACTTGTTTACTACTGAAACAGTAACGCTTTTGTGAAAACAATCAAAGGTGTTGTTTTGCCTAGAACAAAATATTTAACAATAATAAACCTGCAATAAGATCAGAATGGTTCATCTTATTTTTCTCTTAATACACTGGGTGAACATTAACAAGCTTGTAGATGTCTTCCAGTGGCCTACTGTAAGACCTAGAAAAGTATTAGGCATCAGAATGGTTACATTTCAAAAAGATCAAGCTGGACAATGTCCTTGCACAAAGCCTGGCTCGGTGAGGGCGCATTATTAGGCCTCCGTGACTGAATACCCTCTCTACTGGTGCACTGGTGGCAGGAACAGCGAGCACTCTCATAGCCCAAGGTAGAGCCTCGGGAAGACTTTGGCATGCCTCTTCCAGAAACCTAGGCAGTCCACTTCCTCTTCATCAGAGGACACCTGGATGTGGTGAACAACCTCAGCCCTGACAGATGATACATGGTCATCCTTCTTTTTTTTTTTTTTTTTTTTTTTAAAGATTATTTTTTGGGATTTTTTTCCTTTATTTGACAGCTACACAGTGGAGATAGACAGGAAAGTTGGGGAGAGGAATGAGGAAGACATGCGGCAAACGACCCGAGCCGGAATTGAACCCGGGTAGCCGCGAGAAGAACACAGCCCCCACAGTGCGCGCATTCAGACCGATGAGCCACCGGGGCGCACATGGTCATCCTTCTTGTTGCTTTTCCTCCTGTAGCCAGTGAAAAGGCGTGGAGTTTTAGCAGGTGGCTCAACCTTATCATCCTCTCCACTACTGCTCTCAGCAAATATGGTGACTTTCCGAGCCTCAGCCAAGACGAGGTCTGAAACAGTTGCACGAAAATCATGGTTAGTTACAATATTATGATGTTGCTTGATATACATTACTCACAGTGGTGATGGGTTAAGTTAATGAATGATAAGTAAGTATGAATGAGATTTTACTGATGTTATTGAAAGCGAGAAAAGATTTGTGTGCCTGGAATTTGGGAGGAGGAAATGTATATAATGTATTGAATTAAGCATTAATTTGGTGTCTGAAAACATCAAGCCTTGAATGATTCATAATGTGATGATGTGTTTGGAAATGGTGTGCATTGACCTACCTATTATCATCTCCTTCACCTCACTCTTGACTTCATCTGGTGCAAGGACATCTTGCTCTAGCCAAAAAAAGCAGAATGATGGGTCGAAGTAGTGCAGACATCATATAGACCATATCTCCAAATGGAAGATCTCCTGCAGATTGAGCTGAGTCATCAATTCTGACATTTGCAAAGATCCCCTGGAAACGGCGTTGCAGTGACTTCTGGAGAGCTTTAACAAAACCGGCCAGATGCCGAGTTGTATTCAGCATACTGTTGAGGTGGCTGTTGAGTGAGAGAACGCAAGGCAGAGCTGCACTTAGAGTCACCACTTTCTCCCCTTGTGTGAGGTCTGTTGCTTGAATAAATGGGGCCAAAATTTCCACAAGATCTTTCAGCTGACTCAGTTCTCTTGCTGATAGGTACAGGCCTTTATGTCCTTGGGCTTCCAGAAGAGTATTTAGGCTTTGAGGGTCCAGGTCAGTGACTGCCTCCACAAGGCGGAAAGTTGTATTCCATCGGGTTGACACGGCAGAGGGGATGCTGCGATTGGCTCCATACTCTCTCTCAAATGCTTCTTTCAGCCCACATGTGGAATGAAGTAGACTACAGAATTTTGTCACTTTTGCCATTGCACTATTCAGACTCTTAGTCTCTTTCTGTCCATCACGCACCACGAGCTGTAATGAATGTGCAAAGCACTGTAGTCGCTGTTGACGGCAGCTGCTCTAGATGGATTACACATCGTCCTGGAAATTGTCACTTAAATCCTCCCATAAGTTGCTGTTTTCCAGGTCATCTTCACCATCTTCGGTCTCAGTTGTTGTTGCAGAGGGGAAACAAACTGTGAAGGCCTTTCTCATATTTGACGCATTGTCACAGACAATGTAATCTAATTTGTGTTTTATATTGAAGTTGTCACATATCTCCTAAAATTTCTCACTTATTCGTTCTCCAGTGTGTGGCCCTGTGAATCGTTCACAACTTAAGAGAACTGTCCGCAGGCTTGGGCTGTTTTTCTCCATCTCCATGAAGTGGGCTGTTACTCCTAAAAATCCACGCATGCTTCGATCAGTCCAAATATCAACAGTTACAGACACATTGTCTGTCTTTTCTAGTTTAGATTTCACCTTGGACTCCTTGTCTGCTGCTAGCTCACTGAGACGTCTGGTTACGGTGCTTCGACTTACTGGGCAGTATCTCTCCTCTCCCAGTTTCATGAAATTCTGGAAGCTTGGCTTGTCAATCAGAGACAGAAGCAGATTGCATGAAATGATGAGATCCTGTATTATGGACTCAGTAATGGCCTTCTGTCTGGGATGGCCCTGGCTGTATATCTGCACACCTTTTGTCTGAGTTAAGAAAGAGTCAAGGCTGCTCTGTCCTTCTGCACTGGCCACTTTTTTCACTCTGTTGAATTCAGAAAACAGAATAATAGAATAACAATATGGAAAATCAGGCTGTTAATTATAGTAGTAAGATCTGAATGATATAGCTAACATTTTTATGTGTAGCAAAACCCATCTGAAACCACGTTTCTGAGAGAAGAACTGGTCTAATGTTGCAGGCTATACCAATCTTTTATTTCTGAATAGAGAGGGTTGCTAAAAATGACATAGACTATCTCAGGATAGCAGGAAAATATTGCAATAATAACTAATCATCCAATCACAGTTATACAGCGCCCTCCATAATTATTGGCTCTCCTGGTTAAGATGTGTTAAAAGCCTTAAAATAAGTTCAATTTTTATTGCAGAAGCATACTCTCACACTGAAAATTGTAGAAAAATGTAACCTTCAACTCAAGTGAATTTTAAGGGAAAAAAAATCCCTAAGAAATAATTATTTTTCATAAAATCACCTGTTCGACAATTATTGGCACCCCTAACAATTCCTAGAAAATAAATGTGATTTAAGTATTTCTGTCATTTCTACAGTAGTTTACAAAGTTGATCAGAGTATCTAGGAGCATTTAATTAGTAATTCATCACTTCCTGTTTCCCTGGGGTATAAATATGACGTGACACAGAGGCCATTTCTCTTATCCACTCTTCAACATGGGAAAGACAAAGGAACACACCATTCAAGTAAGGCAGATGTGTGTCGACCTTCACAAATCAGGCAATGGCTACAAGAAAATAGCCACTCGCCTGCACCTGCCCATATCTACTGTCAGAGGAATCATTAAGAAGTTTAAAACAACTGGAACAGTGGTAAACAAGCCTGGACGAGGACGCAAGGTTATTTTGCCACCACGCACAGTGGATGGTAAGAGAAATAAAAAGTTCTCCAAAGCTCACTGTTAAAGAATTGCAACAAATGGCAGCATCTTGGGGTCACAAAGTCTCCAAAACAACCATCAGGCGCTAACTACATGCCAACAAGCTGTTTGGAAGGCATGCACAGAAAAAAGCTTTTCTCACTCACAATCATAAACGCAAACGTCTGGAGTTCGCTAAGCGGTACTGGGACTTCAACTGGGACCGTGTGCTTTGGTCAGATGAGACCAAGATAGAGCTTTTTGGCAACAAACACTCTAAGTGGGTCTGGCGGAACACAAAAGATGAGTATGCAGAAAAGCACCTCATGCCCACTGTGAAGTATGGGGGAGGATCAGTGATGCTGTGGGCCTGTTTCTCTTCCAGAGGCCCTGGGAACCTTGTTAGGGTACATGGCATCATGAACGCTTTGAAATACCAGGACAGTTTGAATCAAAATCTGGTGGCCTCTGCCCAAAAGCTGAAGATGGGTCATCACTGGGTCATCACCTAAACATGTGGCCAAATCTACACAGAAATGGTTCACCAGACACAGAATCAAGCACCTCCCATGGCCATCTCAGTCCCCAGACCTCAACCCCATTGAAAACCTGTGGAGTGAGCTGAAGAGGAGAGTGCAGAGGAGAGGACCCAGGTCGCTGGATGATTTAGAGAGATTGTGCAAAGAGGAATGGTCGAAGATCCCTCTTTCTGTATTCTCCCATCTTGTGAAACATTATAGGAGAAGATTAGGTGCTGTTTTGTTGGCAAAAGGGGGTTGTACAAAGTATTAACATCAGGGGTGCTAATAATTGTGGCACACATGATTTGATGTAAAAGAATTATTTCTTAATGTGGGATTTTTTTTTCCCACTGAATAAATGCACTTGAATTAAAGGTTGGATTTTCCTCTTTTTTTCATTGTGGTCCTATATTATTTAGAAAAAAACTGAATTTATTAGAAGCAAAAGAACACATCTTAACCAGGGGTGCCAATAATTATAGAGGGCAGTGTAGTAGGCTACATCTGCTGGACACAAAATTAACACAATTCAAATGCTAGTAAATTATGCAAGTGGCTGGTTCTGTACGCTGCACTCACCAGCCAAAATAACAATGGTAATCTATTGAGTGCCTGGTAAAATTTCAACATTCACTATGCTAGCCATTTGGCCAGTGGAAAAAAAAGTTAAAAGTGTGCACTCTGCAACCATATTGTTTAACTACACATGGGTCTCTAATGACATCTTTTAAGTCTACTATAAATTAAAACATTCCTCTATCCTCTCACTCAAACCCAGTGTAATGGTAACCTGGTAAGCCTGTAACATTAACGTTACGTGGTCAACAATTAACCTGTAACCCGCCTGTAAACTGACAGTGTAACTATGAATTTTTCTACGTTTAAAGGGATATTTCAACATTTTGGCAAATTAGCCTATTTCCATAATTCGTATAGTCCTATGAATAGGTACATTACCTTTAGTTATCCGTGCCCGTTGTTTTGAGATTCGGGGGGGAGAGACGCGAGCTGCCTCGCGAACATAATGAAAGTGAACAGTACAGGTACCCCGCTCCTTCAAAACTCATCAAATACACAATCAAAGAGCTCCAAAATGCTCTCGTGCACAAGTTGCAACCTGTACATTCACCAAGCTATAAAATAATAATGTATCAATTTCTGAGACAGAGTTATTTTTTTGGGCAAATACATAACCGTCTACAATTCCAGACATACCAGCTTTTGGAGCTGTTTGATTGTGTATTTGATGAGTTTTGTTTAGAGAGGGACTCCGAACTCAAAACAGTATTATGTTCGAATCAGGAAGCAGTTCAGTATTTGCCTCATGTGTCGGGCACAGATAACAATAATACATTATTATTTACATGACTATACGAATTATGGCAATAGGCCAATTTGCCAAAATGTTGAAATATCCCTTTAACGTTAGCCAGTAGATGGTGGCAATGGAACGTAGATGAATAACGTTACCCAACTTTTTTTTTTTTAAACGTCATGTTAACGCCACTCCATGCAAACAATTGTGACAAGCAAACTAACATTCACTCATCTATTCAAATATTCAGTTACAAAGCTGGTAGCAAGCTAAGTTAAACATAGCTGATGCTGAGCTAAACATGTTTGCTAACTGTCCATAGGTGCTAATGCGACTGACCTATCCGGGTGAGTTTTCAGGTGCCTGATAAAATTTGATGTGGTTGATCCAGCGTCCTTAATCTTGGTACTGCAGACTTTGCAATCAGCACTTCTTCTGTTGGTGCCTTCTTGTTTGAAGTTTTTATAACCAAACGTGATTACAAAGGGTACAGCAGCAGCTGCAGGTGTGTCGGTTGCCATAGTGTCATCTGAGGTACTAGTGCATTAGGCCGCGAGGCGCGCACCCGATGTGTAATATGGTTACCATGGTTACCATGTCAAAAAGGAAGGAATGACATTAAGCTCGTCAGACGTTTCAGAGTTTCCCCAATGTTAATACGCCCCCCTCCCCCCCAAAAAAAAGAAAAGAAAGGAAAAAAGGAAACATAATGATTGTTCACGAGTCCCAAAACACGAGTCCGAGTCGAGTCTGAAGTCTTATGAGCACGAGCCCAAGTCAAGTCTGAAGTCTCTGTGTGTGACTTAAGTGCGACTCGAGTCCGAGTCGCAAACTCGAGTCCCCATCTCTGGTCTGGGAAGCTACCAACATCCAGATCTGGAGGGCAGTCCATCATCAGAAGATCCAGGCGGACCGGTAACGTCAGGACTACCCCCGAGCACCAGCTGGGGGACTGAGTCTAGCTCTGAATTAGGGACCTGCGCCTCCGCCTGCCCTGCAAAAAGTTGAGCCCATGGTTCATTGGCCCCTTCCGTGTTCTCCGGAAGGTCAGTGAGTCCGCCTACACCATACAATTGCCATCTCACTACCACAGTAATAACACCTTTCACCCCCTGTTCTGGAGGCGGACGGTGGCCCAGTCTGCCGGATACGCAGCCTGCTCCAAACAAGAAGGCGAGCAGGTAAAATCCAATACCTGGTAGACTGGGAACACTGTGGTCTGGAGGAGAGGAGCTGGGTAGATCGTGATGACATCTTGGATTCGGAGCTCCTGGCCGAGTTCCACCAGGCTCACCCAGACCAGCCTGCCCCACATCCCAGAGGGCGCCCTCCTGGCCAAAGATCAGGCACTATGGGAGTCGCACCTTGGGGGGGTACTGTCAGGGCACGCCTAGAGCTATCCAGCTCACTGGTCTACTAAGACCCAGACCATATTTCTCACGCCCATCATCATTGTTTGCATCTTTAATTGCCACTGAGTGGTAGCAGTGTGTATTTAGGTCCGCGCCTCACATTTCCCATTGTGAGATCTCGTATATTCCTGCCTGTTCGGCATTGCTACTGTTGGTAGCTGAACTCAGTGTTTTTGCGCATATATTTTAAACTCTTTAATCTTAATGCCGTATATGCACTATATTTAGAGGAACCTCGTTTCGTTTTTGCCTTCCTGTTTGTAATACATTGTTACTGCAGCTTTAGCCCAGACTCTGTATTACTGACAGTGTTTATTAAGGAACCTCGTTTCCTCTTTGTTTTTGTATTGCAATGTTTGTGCCTGCAGTGGTGCAGCAAGCATAATAAAATACAACCAAGCCCATCCTTGCACCTGAGTCCTCAACTCCCCCGTGTATCTGAACTGTGCACAAACCACAAACATTGCAGTATTTCTGCAACAACTTGATGTGTCAGAATTTCTTCCACTCACCACTTTCCTTCACGTCCTTCCATCATCCCACTGTGGGTTGTGGGAAATGCTTTGGCCATGAAATAAAAGATAAACTGCCATTCTCTATTGAAGAAATTGTATTAAAAATTTGGGCAACCAAAAGCATAGGTTGGGCAACCAAAAATCTGAAAACTGCCCAGGTTCCAAGACATGTTTCAAGCCCTGCAGTATTTCCTGTTTCCTAATCCCATACTTAAACATGTTTGTTTAGAGCTGAACCAGGTGTTTGGCCGGTTGAAACAAAGATGCCTTGTCCTAGTACACTGACCATGAGCATCAGTATTAGTAAAGAACAATGACCCACTGTATTTGCTTTTATAATTGTACTTAATACATACAATACATGTATTTTAAAACATTGACATCATTGGGTGTTGCTTATGAAAAATATAAGTGGGCACAAAAGATGCAAGCACAAGCCTAAATTCATAGCTTCGCTAAGGTTTCCAGAGAATTAGCTTGTGTTATCACTGACCATCTATTTAGGATGTACGAACAAAGCACACCGTGCCACAGAACGTTTCTGGCCAGAGGGCTGCACCAGGGTTTGCCTTGTAACTCAATGAGCTGATCTAGCTCAATTTTGGGTGTGGCCCATTTGGGGACTCCTGCCGGGGGTTACCCACCACAGAAAATTTCTGGCAGTGGCCATTCCGGAAACAGGGGGGTTTGCTGAACACTTTGCACCAGGTTTCATCCTGTAACTTAATGAGCTGATCTACAGAGGAGAAAATAAGTATTGAACACGTCAACATTTTTCTCAGTAAATTTATAATGGGGCTATTGACATGGACTTGCACTTAATTTATGGACTTATTTCTTTGGATTTCTTTGTATGTGTGGATTGCTTGGGTTGTTATCGACATCTGGTGAAAATTTCATGTCAATAGCCCCATTAGAAATATATTTACTGAGAAAAATGTTGACGCGTTCAATACTTATTTTCCCCTCTGTAGTTCAATTTTGGGTGTGGCCCAATCGGGGCTTCAGCCGGGGGTGTCCCACCACAGAAAATTTCTGGCAGTGGCCATTCCTGAACCAGGGGGCAGTGCTGAACATTTTGCACCAGGTTTCATCCTGTAACTCAATTGGCTGATCTAGCTCAATTTTGGGGACCCCTATAATTCTGTCTGCCAGACCCCTCCCACCAATGAAAGTTTCTGGCACCCCTCATCCTAAGGTGTGGAGATGACCAGCATTAAACTCAGGGGTGTTTCAAGTTGTTACTTTCTAGATTGACCTAGCTGGGTTGGGCGTCACATTTTTACCCCTCATTACGACACCCATCAGCTGCAGCCTAGCAGAAGTGCAGATCCTTCTATTGGGACCCATGCCCGACACTGTGATGGGGATTAGAATTGGTAACCTTCCCAGCTAGGCTGACCCCCCTGGGCTCTTGGTCTACTATAACATTAAAGGGTTCGTTATCACTTTAGCCAGCTAGCAAGCTAACGGAACAAGCAAAGGATTACATAACGCCCACTAACGTGACTTCCGTTCTAATTATGGAGTTTTAATGCTATTATTTATTTCCGAGAATACTTTAGTACTAAGAAAATTGCGTAGATGACACAAACGACGCAATTTGATGCAAATTGATGTGCAATATGCGACGAAAGTCACTTGGGTGGGACCCAATTTTACAGGGGGACCAGATTTTACGGGGGGACCAGATTTTACAGGGGGACCAGATTTTATGGGGGGACCAGACTTTACAAGACAGTGGCATTGGCAGATTCTGACACAGAGGCAGATGTTGTCAACAAGAATAATGTTAGATATTTGATTTTGCAACCGAGAAATAGAAACATTTCATTTATACATTATTGACGTTGTGGCATGCACCGTCTTCTTCTGCAGAGGAAATGACAACTGAGTCGAGAATTAGCGCCGCCCAACGACACCTACAGCTTATCTTGTGAACCAAAAGCACATAACTGTAGCGGATGGAAATGCACACAACTGCACATTTCCTTTTGCCACATTTACAAAAATTTGCTTAAGTTGATAAAGTTGGATGGAAACACAGTTACTGTTTCCTACATTTTTCTAATATGGTGAGCTCATTATCCTATGCATACAGTAATGCACCCATGCCAATTGGATTAAGAGAGTTGGGGCCGGTTTCACAGACACAGATTAGGCTTAATCCTAGAGTAAATTCAATTTTCAATAGAAAATCTTTATACAAAACTCTGCTTAGTCCAGGACTACGCTTAAGCCATGTCTGTGAATCTGGCCCTAAAAGTAGTGTAAACACTCTGCAGCATTAGCAATGCTAGCATGAACAATGCTATCATGAGCAATGCTGAACTCCATCGGCATTGATGCACAACTCAGCTCTCAGACACCAGCACAAATCCCAGCATAAAAGACTGCACACTCACTTTACCTCACATGCGTTAACACACATACACTTGCAAACACACACACAGCCACACACACACGCACACACACACACACACACACACACACACACAAATAAATGGTGACAAAACCATCTCAAGTTCCAATATCAGCCAGTGTTTTTTTCCAGCCAGCAATATGCAAAAGGCTGAACCCTCCGTGTCATCTTTAATCTGGATGAATTATGCAGGGGCACCGCATCAGTCGATCTCTGGCTTTGGCCAAAACCGCACTGGGAACAGGTGGTCACTGAGGCTGTGTTTTTGGGATTGTAGTGGAAGCAGAATAAACAAGGTGTCTTCCCCCTGAGCTGCATTAGCACTGTGGCGAGACCAGCTCTCTGCCGCCCACAGGGAGAGAACTGGTTCCACAACCCAGGACGAGCCGCATAACATGAGGAAATGCCGCATTCGGTCACACTCATACCTGCCCCTTTGTCACACAGTTTGTGCAGTTGTGAAGTAGACACATTCTCATGCACAAAAATACCTGCTCTACACTGCAGAGCGAGGTAATGTCATAAAAGCCCTATGCAGTCAGTTACAGCAACAGTTGTCCCTGGGCAAGAAAGCTTTAATGCAACAATTGTTTTTACAACAGTTCTCCAGTCTCTGCTTACCGAACACCCATAGCACCCCCTCCACTCGATCGCTAACCAGCGGGTCATTCCTCTCTTGGGCGACAAAAATCCTGGAGTAAGCTCTGACTGCTCTCTAACAGAGGAAAAGCACTACCACATACACATTACAATGGACGAAAAGGCCCACTCAAATGCTTAAAGCAATCACAAAATTGCAATTACCCCATTGTTCTTAAAAAACCAAAGACAAAAAGTGGCATCATTCAAATAAGGGCAGCCAGCCTGTGTTTGTCACTCTATGTTATTACCATAACACTCTGCTTTTCAAAATGGATAATGGTGATGTTTGGGTGTTATGGACTTAGACAATGGTATAAATTTGCTAGTATTATGCGTATTTAACTGAAAAAGTAATTGAAGTGCAGTCATTTCTCGCTCTTGGGAGTTGGGGGAGAGGGCTGTGGGGGTCCAGCAGGGGTTATCGCATCCTATTCGTAACAAAACTGACCCTTAATTTAAAAGTCTTAGGCATATCATCTTAATAAATTCCCTTCAGTGTTTCCGGCTCTGTCCTGTTGCAACTTTAAGGAAGAAGAGCAAGATGAGTAATGCCAACTATATCAGGGGGAGAAGGGGAGTAGGAATCAATAATGGGACCTGGAGATAGTGAAAAACTAGACCATTATTGGAGGTTGACAGCTCAAGGTAAGGTGCGCGGCAAACAGGATAATGCAGGTAATGCAGGTCCTGGCCCAGGGTCAGGCCAGGTTTGGGCGGCAGCCAGGATCATGGGGGACGGGCTGAGCGTAATTAAGGAGCCGAGATGAGGGCGAATCCAAGGAGTCAGTCTGAGAGGAAGCAGGGGTGCGGAGGATGGGAAACAGGGAGTACTGGAGAGGCACATTAAATGAGGACACAGGGCAAGACACTCAAATACAAAGAGCTGGAAGTAGAAACGGGGAACCAGGAGACCAAAGAGAAGACGAGAGCATCAACAGGCATGAGGCGAGGGCAAGACAATCTGGCCACAAACACAGGAAGTTAGAAAACGCAAATACACAAGGTGTTAAGGAGGTAATAAGTAAATTAATCGCTTAATGGAACCCAATATCAAAACCAATATGGAGAACACTCAAAACTGCCAAAAGCACTGTGAAACAAATAAACAGAGCCACAAAACATGACAAACTGACAGACCAGTGAACATTGAAAGAAGGAAAGGTAAAGGCAAATAAAATATTTCAATAGTTCTCCATTTGTCTGCCATGTATTAAGTTTCTGTAATTCCCATACTAACTCAGCTCAAGAATTCAAAAAAACAGAATGTGTGTCACCAACAGGATTTAAAACCAGAAGGTCTGCAAATCTTGTGGGGTTAGAGTCTTATAAACAAACTGATTGCATGGAGCACCTATCAGAGAGTTGTAATTGGGTTGCGCTCACGGCTATATACCGCTTCAGCGTGGCTTGCGAGCGGGTATGGAAGACCTTTGATCGACAAAAAATATGGTCAGAAGTTGACTTATGACCTTCACATGAAGTAGCCCTCTAGAGACAACGAATATGCATAACCTGTTTAAATTTGAGGGCTGTTTCTGCAACAACTCAGCAGCTCGAGTGGTAACAAGCGATGGAAGGACAGACGGACAGAGAGACAGACGGACAGCAGACAGCTGGATGGACAGACAGCGGAGGGGACAATAATACTCCGTCTGCTAGAATCGCTGAGGGGGTAAAACTCAATGCAGTACGACAAATTTTCCTTAACAAGCAATACAACAAACAGATTCAGGAAATCTGAGGCTGCATAAAACACCGCAGGAGTGCTGCTACTCACTGCTGCACAGGACACTGCACAAAGAGGACAGGATGAGTCGGCTTTATCGGACAATAAAGAAACTTCTTGGCAATCCTAGGAACAATAAAGTAGAATGACACAGTGAGAACAAAATAGTTGGACGTCAATCCTCAATGTTGAGAACACTTTAAAAGGCCATTCACAATAAGGTTCTGAGCTGTCTGGCAAACCGAAACCAAGGCACATCATGGAAGTGCAAGAAAGCCTTTAGCATTATGGTTTACAAAAAAAAAAAAAAAAAACTAGAGGATGTATTTGTACTGGGATCCTGATCAGCGGTGGGCGGTGAGCTAATAAAGGCACAGAAAATCCTTTTAACCCCATAAAACCTGCAGACCCACATATGGGTTCAAGGAATGCAGCTGCTGTATTTAGACTTATGGAACTTCTGGCCCATTTTAAATTCTGGGGGAGATCCCGAGGTGTCCAACGATCCCAAATATGTCCTGCTGAATGACAGAGGGATGTGTGTAAAATGGCGAACAAGATCTCATATTTTCCATTTGATGTAATGCTGTGGCCATAAAATCACGGAGTCCAGGGTTAGAATATTTCTCTCAATAAACTGTAAGTGTGATGTAGCTTCGGTAAAGCGCTGCACTGAGCAGGTAAAGAATAAGTATTGAACATTTTCATATATAAAAAAAGCCTTTTCTGACTTTGAACCTACTTAAGCGAAAACTTAAGTGAACAATTAGAGTTTGTGGGTTTTTAAACTGAGTGTTGGTTTTGACCTGTTTTCAATCATGTTTTGAAATTAATATTACATGAACTCTAAAAACACTATCAGGTGTCCTCAGTTCTGCTGGTAGAGGTGAGATGAGTAATAAGATGCATCAGTTTGATTCAAAATTGTACAACCCCAATTCCAAAATAGTTGGGACGAAATTCATTTTAAATCGATCAAGTTATTACAAAAATTGAAATATAAAATTAAATTGTCCATATATTTTATTTTACAAATGTTTATAATGATACCAGTATCCCCTGTGGGGCCCCTGTAAATGCTGGGCCCCTAGAATCGTCCATGGTTACTCCCCCCTTACGGCGCCCCTGGCTGTAGTACCAGATAAAAAAAAAACGCTCTGGGTATCGTCACGCTGTTAATATATAGCTAAACTGAATACCAAGTGTAAGTGTAATGGAGTTAGCGCAATGCTAGGATGACTGCAAATTAACTAACGCTTCCATTAAGATGCTGATGGAAATTAGATTTGTCTTCTATTAAATTATGCTATTCTGTTATGTGATAAGCAGAATCTTACACTTTTGGTGATACCACAAGAAAGTTATGAAACAAGTTGAGTAAATTTTATGTTTGTTGCGAGCTTTAACTTTCAGATGACACGCCCACTCGAGGAAGATTCTCAATGCCGCTGACGTTGCAGTAAATGAGCATTTGCAATGTATTCTCTGTGAGTTCGTTTATTTACATGGACTTCATTATCCCAGGTATGATCGGGTTTTTGGAGAATCCCGTTTTTGCGTTTGTGCTTGTAAACATCATATACTACTTATATGATACTACTCGACGAGGAGCACAACGCGGTTATGAACTTCTCTAAAAAACCACTAACGGAGGTGTGCAGCAAGGCCCTTGGCAAGGGTCTTTCCTTCGTCCCGACCACGTCGACGAATGATTTCAGTACAACTATTGACTTTCACAAGTTTTTTCGAACTCTGAGACTTAAAGATTTTTTACACTTGGGAAGTACTGAGTCCCATGGTACAGAACCTGACGAGGTGAATGGGAATCTTGCCGAACAGCCTGACACCACCCGTCTGTCCCATACCTCAGTGAGTATACCCTTTAAGAAAAAATCTACTTTTATTCCTCCCAAGAATAGAAATGCCTCACTTGATACATACTGTCGCCTTGTGGAAAACGATGTACAGGCTATTCTAATAAATAAGAAGGAATACAAAGTATATAATAACATGTCAAAAGCTGAAAGGGAAGCTTTATCTGCATTAAGCAAAGATAACACTGTGGTTGTTCAGCCGGCTGATAAGGGTGGGACTATTGTTCTTCAGGACGTGGTTGACTATGAATTCGAGATCAATCGGCAACTAAGTGATGAGTCCTTTTATTGCAAACTTCGTTCTGTTCCTACTAACCAGTTTAAGCTTTCTGTACATGAGAAATTGAAAACATGGATGGACAAAGGTGACATTACTGAAAATGATTATGAGTACATGAAAACCGATTTCCCTGTAACTCCGGTCATCTATACTTCGCCTAAAGTGCATAAATCCCAAACTACCCCACTTCCGGGGCGTCCTATCATTAATGGCATTAGGTCTCTTACTTCTAACATTTCCACCTTTGTGGATTTCTGTCTCAAACCCTGGGTCACCACTCTTCCCTCGTATGTAAGGGATTCTATTGATTTTATCAAGAAACTGAAGGCCATACAGTTACCCACTGAATGTATTCTTGTGACCATGGATGTCTCTAGTCTCTACACTAATATTCCCCATGGGGGTGGTATTGAGGCTGTTACCACTTTTTTGAATATGAGGCCACATACGGATAAGCCTAGTACGACGTGTATTTCTGACCTTACTGAGACAGTATTGACCACGAACTATTTCCTATTTAAAAACAAATTTTATCTACAAACGAAGGGGACAGCAATGGGTAGCACTATGACACCCAATTATGCTAATCTGTATATGGGATACTTTAAAAACCGACATATTTATAACCCTGATGTTAATGCCTTTGTCTCTAACATCCTGTTATATCAGAGGTATATTGATGACTTGTTTGTAATTTGGACAGGAAATGAAGCATCTTTAATGGCGTTTCATCAATATCTTAACTCAGCCAATCCACATCTAACTTTTACTTTGGAGTTTAGTCGCACCAGCATTAGTTTTCTAGATGTGCTGGTCATTAAACAAGGTGACTCCATCTCCACCGACCTGTTCCGTAAGCCTACGGACAGGAACACATTGTTGCGCGGTGACAGTTTCCACCCCACGCATTTGAAAAAAAGCCTACCAATCAGTCAGTTTCACCGAGCCAGGAGAATCTGCAGCTGGGACCCTCTCTATCAGAGGCAATCGTCTGATCTCAATAAGAGATTTCGTGAAAGGGGGTATAATAATGAATGGATTGAACAGGCTGCTAATCGCTTTAATAATACGACACAGGAGGAGTGCCTACAGCCCAAACCCAAAGTTCACAAGGATCATACTCTTTTATGTTTTACCAAATACTCTCCTACTGGCGTTGAGTTTGCTAAGGGTATTCGCAAGCATTGGCACATAATCGAATCAGACCCTAAACTAAAACACGTATTTAAAGAACCCCCTTCCATTGTGTATAAGCGATCTCCCAACCTTAAAGATCTTTTAGTGAGGTCTTACACCCCGGAAAGGAAAGACACCTTTCTGAACGTTTTACCCGAAGGCAACTATAAATGTGGCAATTGTGTACAATGTGGCTATACCATCCGAAGCAAGACATACACGCATCCCCATAGTGGCAAGTCTCTCAGAGTTCGTGGCGTGATCACCTGGAACAGCATACATGTTGTTTACCTCATTAAATGTCCTTGTGGCCTGAGCTATGAAGGTAAAACCAGCAGACAATTACGCACACGCATTTGTGAGCACCGGAGCAGTATTCGGAGTGGTGATGAACGTAATCCCGTAGCCGCACATTTTAAACGGGCAGGGCACAATATCAGCGCCCTACGGTATATGGGGATTGAAAAAGTGAATCGACCACCTCAGGGTGGAGAGTACGAGAAATTACTTTTACAATGAGAGACCTACTATATCTACGCACTGAATACTATGGCTCCGTTTGGTTTGAATAAGGAGTTTGATGTTAAGCCACTTTTATAAATTACTACTCATGACAGTTTTAGATTTTGTCTTTGTGTTTCTGTTCAACTTTTGAATCTGAATTTATGCATATTTCCCAGCATGTGTACCTACTAAGTGTTTTATCTCGCACTTGATATGTGGATGTGTGCATTCGAGACAATGCCACTGTATCCTTTGTTTCAGGCAATGTTTCTAGGAAATGACTTGTTGAATATACTTTGTAGTATTGAAATATTTTCTGATGTATATTATATTTCAATCAGGAGAGACTCGAGTGAAATAATTAAAAATTTTAATATGCGCTGAGCATAAGTAGAATTCAATTCAATTCAATTTTATTTATATATCGCTCTACATGGAGAAAAGGACAGAGCCCAGACTAATCCCCGAATAGCAGGCAAAAAACTCCCTGTAGGGAGAAAAAGCCTCGAACGGTGGTGAGAAAAAACTCCTCATTGAGAAGAAATCTCAGGAGGAACCTGGCTATTCTGGGGAAGCCCATCCTCTGCTGGCTGAATAATAAATTGATGGTAAATTAGGGATGAGAGGATCAGGACAGCAGGAAGACAGCAGTCAGAATTAACATGCTTAAAATCAGACAAGTCTTTGGCGCTTGGACTCTTCGGGAAGACTCGTAGAGCAGGAGCACGGCTCAGAGCAGCAGCAGGAAAATCCCCCGAAGAGTCCAGACACTGGTGGCGGCGGTGGCTGAAGGCTGACAAAGCTGGAGCGGCAGTACGGAAGGTCTGATGGAGCAGGGTGGCGTTGGGGAGGAGGAGGGTCAGCGAAGGGCAGCACGAACGAACTAGAGCAGAGAAAAATGACATTTTTTAAAAAAGACAACAACATAACGATTGGCTAGCGATGCGACTGAAGTGTGCCCTGGTTGGATGGAAGAGATCAGCTGCTACACCAGCTGACTGCTCAATTGACAGCCCCAGACATTGACTGCGGAGGTTTATGGGTGAGCATGCGAGTGAATGGAAAGAAAATAAACGGAGTTGACGTGCGCGAGAGAGAGAGAGTCTTCCTGACTGAACTTTTGCTAAGCTTCATAAAATACTTGTGGTGTTTGGAATTGTGGGCATTATGGGGCTGGAGCAGTCATTATTATGAATTTTATTATTATAATTTTTTTGTTTTCCCGAGTTCTTGGCTGTACCAATTGTAATTTGACCCTGTTTTGGTTTGCCCCATTTTCCAGTGGATATAAACCCCTACCCCCACCCCTGTCACACGTTTGGAAGTGCACCTGACGAAGGCCACGTCGGCCGAAACGTTGAGGACAATAAACTCACTTGGGGAGCTATCTAAACAGTGTGCGGACTTTTGTTCTTTTTTTCTAAATCCAGTTTTGCTACCTGGAGTATTCCGAAAGAAATTGGGATACTGTGGCATTTACTATAGGCCTACACCTTATCCCGGTGTCTGACCGCTGTGGCTCACCATTAATGGCCCACCTTTGGGGAGGTTCCCTATGACAGAGCCTTAGAACTCTTCTTTAAGAGGCCAAGAAAAATTTAGCGCTCTCAACCAGGCTGTAAACTTTGCCACTGAGCCTATGACGTCTTGCCACTGAGCCTACAGCCTATACAAATAAATGTTACAGTAAATATATGTACAAAAAAAAATGTATATATTATAAATTTTTATATATATATATATATATATATATACTCAGTCAAAAAAGAAACTTCACACTCGTTTGGAGGTCGATAAGTTGAACATACAAGAAAAGTGGTTTTAAATAATGATTTAATTCCATTCTGTACCCATTAAGGACGGTGTACCATAAAAATCATGTTCATAATGTAACCAGTTCCACCGGAAATGCTACGGAAATGTAAGAGAGTAAAAATGGTAAGTTACAACTTGATGAAAGCATGTCAATAGCGCGTATGCCCTCCATGAGCGTTCACAACTGCGACGCAACGTCTCCTCATGGATTGAATGATGCGTCTGAACACAGCTTGGGGGATGCGTCGCCATAATTGAACCAACATGGCACCAAGTTCCTGCAAATTCTGTGGAGGGTTCCTTACTTGACGGAGTCTTCTGCCCAACACATCCCATACATGTTCTATGGGATTAAGGTCGGGAGAACTTGAGGGCCACTCCATGACATTGATGCCAGCATTCCCAAGAAAATTCTCGTTAAATTGGCGTATGAGGTCTGGCATTATCGTGTTGGAATGTCAGACCTGGGCCATGAGCTGCCATGAATGGCAAAAGCTCTGTATCCTGCAGCAGTTAGGTTTCCTTGAACGACCATCAGTCGGAACGGGCAGGACCATTAAAGGCACCCCAAACCATAACACTACCGCCCCAAAACGGTCCACTTCCTGCACACAACACTGGGCGTTGCATTCACCGCGTCTCCTCCAAACTCTAACTCTCCCATCAGCGAAGTGCAAAGTGAATCTGGATTTGTCACTAAAAAATCACCCTATTCCAATCACGCTGAGTCCCTCTCAGATGTCGTTGTGCCCAGAGAAGCCGTTGACGTCGGTGTAACTGGGTTAAAATTGGTCCACGATATGGCCGACGTGCATGGAGACGAGCAGTGCGCAGGCGATTACGTATGGTTTGGGCAGTCACACGACCTCCAAATAATTCATTCCTAGTGGACGTTGCAGTGAGAAATCGATTACGCAAATGACGTAAGACGATTTGTTGGTCTTCTGCTTGTGTCGTCACATGTGGTCTACCCGAACGAGGTCGGTCTGCTGTAGTGACAGTTTGTTGGAGACGTGTCCGAAGATCATGGATAGTCCGTCGACTGCATCCCATAACCCTGGCAACGTCAGTGACCAACGTTCCCGTATTCAGCATGCCAATGGCACGTTCACGTTGAATGTTTGACAGTCGTGGCATTGCAAATCAACGGATAATTGACTGTAAGAACTTGTTTTTCCGAGATGTCACTCTACCGTGCTAACGTGGGCTCAATTGCACGTGTCTCATAAGGTCACGTGACTAGGAACACGAGGAAACATGCTTTCACCTTGATGTATGCTCGCACGTGCTGCATGCTTGTGCACGTCGGAGTTGCTGTGTGTCATGATGTCTTTGACAACGCATTTACCCCTAATAATAATAATAATATCTCTTGTATTAAGTTTCAAGAAAATATTTAGAAATTTATGAGTGTGAAGTTTCTTTTTTGACTGAGTATATAATAAAATGCACAAATAAATGTTATAATATACATATGTGTTATGATTCTGCTATTCCTGTCTTGATTCTGCCATGTTCTGTATGATTCTGCCATGCCCTGATTATGTCTCTGCCATGTTTATTAGGTTTTTGCCATGTCCTGTTCAGTTTTTGTTTCCTTGCCATGTTTTCGTTTTTGCCACTCCTGATCCACTTTTCTGTTATAGTCCGGTCCATGTTTTGCCCATGCCCTTCATTGCACTTTGTCTCCCCTGTCTGGTCTCTTGTTTAGTTACAGCTTCTCCCCAGGCCTGCGTGTCACATGCTTAGGTGATTTCATGGTTTCTGGGTTTCAAACATTCCTTCCAATCTCGTTTGCTTCCTTCGCCCTACTTTCCTATTTTACTAACCAATACTAACAGTTTGTTATTTTGTTAAAGTTACTAACCCAGACTAACATTGTATATAATACTAACTTACTAACGAGCACCAGGGATTGTATAGCTGCACTTACTAATTGATTAACAAGCTCTCTGCACTCGCCCTATTCTAGTCTCCGCCTCTTGCCTTCTCTTAGTCTTTGCTGCAATTCAGCAGATCCTCCGCACCTGCTCCACTCTGTCCTGCCTCTCATTATCTGTTCACATTAGAACTCCCTAACCGGAGCTGTATGTTTTGTCATAGGCTGTCTCGTGTTCCCTGTCCGCGTTTTGGCTTTTGCCAATTCTATGTGATTAGGTTCTCCCTCGTGTTTGCTCCCACGTAATTAGTCTGATCCAGTTCACCTTTCCCTAATGATAGCATGTGACTTCCCTTTTGTGTATTTAAACAGTCTTCTCACAGCAGTTCCCCATCAGAACGTTTCTCTTGGTTTGCCTGTGCTACGCTTGTTTTCGCCTCGTAATCTCTCGTGAATCTCTTCTGACTGGACCGTCCCTGTTTAGTGATTTTGGCTCTGTTTTGGATTACTTGCCATCTCTGTGTATCGAACCTCTGTTTGTCTGACTATGTTTTTTGTGATTGGTGCCCTGTTAACGACCCGGATTACGCCCTGTGGATTTTGATTTTTGGATTGTGGACTTTGTACCGTTGCCTCCTGCTCTGCAGGGGTTTGCCCCCTTTCCAATAAAATCTCATTTTACTGCAATTCCTGGTTCTTGCGTCTGGTTCCAGATCGTTACCTAACAATATGTACAAATAAGTAAGTATTTGTGCAAATAATATATATATATATATATATAAAATAAATGGTATAGATGCATTAATATGTTCGAAAGCTTGATTTTCAGTCAAGTGTCTTTTTTGATACTTTTTAAATTGCTGATTGATATTCACATGGGCACGCCATCCAGGGTAAAAAAAAAACCTTTGCCCCTGCTGCCGAAAAAAATCCTAGAGGAAACACTGCAGAATATACTTTGCATTGATTTATATATTTAATTACACCCTATACGTCATCTTTACCCTTTAACATAATATCTAAAGCTTTCTATAATTTATTTGATAACTGTGACTATATGTGGTCACTGTCTCTGAACATTTTCCCCACCCCATGTCAAGCTGTCGACAGATGACATGATGCTGATACAGACTGTAGGTTTGGTCGTAATGGTAAAGTGAGAATTTACTAATTTCAGTAATAAGTATGTGGTGTCGTCCGTTTACATTTTCCAGTCAGACAGCTTTTTACTGCAAGTTGTGGTGACCGAGCTGCTAAAACAGGTGTATGTACTTGTCACTGAAATTACCTTCATTCACTGAGCAGTTCTGAAATGCCGCTCTCGCTGGAAAAAAATTACCGTTGCTGAGTGCCAGTGCTAAGACTTAATTATAATTTTTTTTCTGTACTGAATTTAGCCCACTTTTTTGTCACTGTTAGATCGCATGGGAAAGAGCAGCCGTGTCTTCAATTGTCACTTGATTATTACTATAACTGGAAAACGTGTTAAATGAAAATGATAACTAGCTAGGACTAATTGTTGCCATAAATGGATGTATCTTTGCCCCCGAATTTTCAGTTCTGGTGCCGGCCCTGGCATAAGGTATCTGTATTTCTGAGAGAACATAAAACATCTTTGCTGTGTTCTATGATCCTCAGGCATTTTCTCTCCGCCAGAACTTCCGCAGGAGAGCGCGCCTGCGCAGATGGTTCGTCTCTGGGTTTGTTACAGGCCATGCGATTTAATGAGTTTGGCTCTTGTGAAAATGTAACGACTTAAAAGTATGGTGCGAAGTTTTGCGGAAATGTGACATGTTTTCAATTTTGTGGTGCTGGTTATTTGAAAAGGGTAAACATCTGACCAACTTTTGTGACAGCCTGGCCGTTTTCTTTGGTAGGCCTGCAAATGTCATTATTAAGGCATACCTGTTAACTCTCACGCATTCGGTGTGAGTTTAAGTGGCATATCTATGTTCGCTTGCTGTAGTCAGCAATTATTCAATCAACGCGTATGTAAGAGATTCTCAGATTCTCAAGACATTAATTGATATTTGCCAGTTTAACACTGTTTACAGCACTGTGGATAAATTGCATGTCATTATGTGGATTATGAAAGAGATTCACCATTGTTTAAGGATAGTGACAGGTTGCCCATTCAGATCTAGCCTGGGGCCTGTCTGTGCGGAGCAGGCATGTTTGGGATTCCTCCTGTGGTCTTTAGACATGCACGCTAGGCTAATTGGAGACCATAAGTTGCCATTGGGTGTGAGCAGATGGTGTGTGAGCCCAACACTCGTTCAGGAATGATTGTGAAGAGTGCCATGATATGGATTTAAGGAAGTGCTGAAGAGTGAACATAATCTCTCCTGTGATCTGGAAAAACCTAGTACGTATTTCACTTCGGGTAGAAACTGAGTTTGACCCTCATTTGCAATAATTAAGAGTGGTTAAAATCTTAAAGCACTAGCTAGTAGTGTTATTTGAACTGTCAAAATCAAGCTTCTATTCCTTTTTTCTGTTAGGAGAAGTCCAGAACCTAAATGTTTTAGTTCAATTGCGAGACCCTTGCCACTGATAAACTCACTAGGTTTTTCCAGATTACAGGAGATCTCAATAAATAAATTCCATAAAGCATTTGGACAGACAAATTTTTCTGACATTCTAAATCATTGTTGCCCTGGCAGAGTCGAAGATTTAGCTGAAGCACTGAAAGGAGTATTGGAGTGAGTCATTTGTCCTCTGGACAGAAGTATTGAGGAATTTGATGCTGGATTATGGCCAGTGGCAAAATGATTACAAAGGCTAAGCTCTCAACTTAGTCGAAACTGTGATCTCACTTTTGTTGGCAAGATATGAGATTTCCTTTTTTTTTTCCTTTAATACAGGGTATGAATCAGTTTCTGAAATGGGGCACGACCTACATCAGAACATAAAAATTGTTGAAGAGAAAATACACATTGATAGTATTCAAGTTTGATACAGCTGGCAACTTTCATTGAGCCTTAAAAAGAATTCTTTTAAGATCGTCAAGCTATTCAAAACACATGTTGCAATTCTAGCCCAAACAAACCATGTGAATAGAGTTTATTCATTTTGGAACCACTGGAAAAACAATCTGAGGTCCACAACAGTGGATAATAGATTGATTGACTTTGTGGCTCCAAGCATTGAAACTATTCGGGTAAAGGCCTTGAATCTCAGTGAATTTCTTGACATTTTAGCCGCGATCCAGTAAGATCAGAGAATAGAGCAATAGTTTGCCTTATTCGCATCTGAAAAATGAAATGTGATAAGTGAAAAATCAATGAAATTAATTAGTGAAATGTTTTGATTGATTCAGTGTTTGATGTAATTTAATATGATTCCTTAAAAAACAATACTGTCTTAAAGGCTTTGAGTATATCTTTTATAAAACAAAGAAGCTAAATCAGGTTACCAGCACTACTTTGCCATATTGGGAGCAATATGAATTTGACCAAAAAAATTTACCATTCCCATTGAGTAGATTTGTCTGAGGAATACAGAAGTTAATTGTTTCTTACTACATGTGCTAGGTTACCACATTATGAAATAAGCATTTGAAGCTCCATAATGCTTGGGACACCAGCATATTTTTTAACCTGATTTCACCATGACTCTAATTTAACGAATAAACTGGTACACTTGTCCTTCGTTAATTATGAGCAAATGAATTAGATTAGCTTAATTTGTGATCATGCCTTAAACAATTCTGTTTTCATGTTTTTTTTATTATGAACTGCTGTATTCACTTTGTTTGGCTTTCATTTAAAAATCAGACCCAAGTATCCAGGTGTGGTGAATGAAATGTACATCATCCCAATGAACACTCTGGTCTGCAGTGGTCTCCAGAGCAGATAACGCTTTGAAGAGCAGCTCGCTGTCAGTGTTTCGGCTAAGTTAACCAAATTATGATAGGTGCCCTCGCTTCACAAGTTTTTTCTCTGTGAATATTTTTGATTTTACTGTGGCAAAGAATGAGATGTTGTGTTTTTTTAATACTGGGCTACGCATGATTTATTTATTTATTTTGTAAAGGAAACAAATTAGCTCACTGTAAACACTGCACAGATCCTTAAGGCATCATAAAATTACAGAAAGAAAGGGTCAGCTATAATGGTCAGACATACACTTATAAACACACTCACACCCACACATATACCCACGTGCACGCACACGCATGCGAACACACATATACACCCACACCCACACACACAAACACATACAGTACACAGGAATACCCGCCCACAAACACACAGACGTGACCGCACACCCACAAACACATATGCACACGTGCAAACACACACACAGACACACGCATGCACGCACACACACACGCACCTGCACACCCACACACACGCACGTGTATGCACACGCATATGCACACGTGCGCACACACACACACACACACACAGATACATGCACAAAAACAAACACACAGAACACACACACACATGCGCAAACACACATGCAAGATTAGCCAGCGGGCATCTTTGTTTGGCCTAAGTCACCAGTCTCTCTCCTGGAGAATTTATTGCTCTAAGCCAAGCCTGTATGCCTGTTGTCTGGTCTGAAGGGATTTTACAATGACAGTAGGGGGCACCACAGCCCCTATCCAGTCCTCTCAAACTGCAGGAGACTCCTTGAGAGAACAGCCATATTACTATTTAGCTTGACAATTTTTATAATGCAGACCCCTTTGGTTGTAAAAAGAAAAAATTGTTTAGTTTGCAAACAGCATTTAATTATGCACCAAAGATCAGGACTGCAGACAGGCCAGCTCAGCGCATGGACTCTTCTACTGCGAAGCCATGCTGTTGTAATAGTTGCAGTATGTGGGTTTGCATTGTCCTGCTGAAATACACAAGGCCTTCCCTGGAATAGATGTTGTCTGGAGGGGAGCATATGTTGCTCTAAAACCTTTATATACCTTTCAGCATTCATGGAGCTTTTTAAAACATGCAAGTGTCCCACGCCATATGCACTAATGCATCCCCATACCATCAGAGATGCTGGCTTTTGAACTGAACGCTGATAACAGGAGGGGTGGTCTTTCTCCTCTTTAGCCCGGAGGACACAACGCCCATGATTTCCAACAAGAATGTCAAATTTGGACTTGTCTGACCACAGGACACTTTGCCTCTTTGCTACAGTCCATTTTAAATGAGCCTTGGCCCACAGAACACGGCGACGCTTCTGGATCATTCTCAACAATGGCTTCCTTTTTGCATGATAGAGTTTTAGGTGGCATCTGTGGATGGCACGGCGGACTGTGTTTACAGACAGTGGTTTCTTGAAGTATTCCTGGGCCTATTTAATAATGTCAATGATAGAATCATGCCGGTGAGTGATGCAGTGGCGTCTGAGGGCCCGAAGATCACGGGCATCCAGTAAAGGTCTTCGGCCTTGTCCCTTACGCACAGAGATTTTTCCAGTTTCTCTGAATCTTTTGATGATGTTATGCTCTGTCGATGATGAGACCTTCAAAGCCTTTGGAATTTCAGGGCTTGATCTTCCCATTTTTTGCCACAAGCCAGTCGGGCTGGTGAGGGAAAAAAGTCACTAGCCCGCAGAAGATTTTACAAGCCAGACTGAAAAAGACTACTTCTTGTGTTCATACACTGCTCAGCCAAAAAGAAAGTGGCCACCTGGATTTAACTTAGCAAAATTTGATAATAACCACAGTGATTAATATGTTTCTGCTGCCAATAAGTTATTCAACCCAAGCTGAGGCAGTGAGTAGCTTCTCATTTTTTCTACAACCATGTCAGGTCATATTCTTTGGTCATGGAAAATATGTTACTCTTGTTTCAGAAGGGTCAAATTATTGGTCTGCATCAAGCAAAGAAAACAAATGAGAAGAAACTACCAAAATTCGGTTAAGGACTTCGGTGAAAGCTTATAAATTTAAATTTGATTCAGAACTATTGCCATCAAAGCTCACAATGCTGCCATGACAACAGCCATTCACCTATTCCATTAGTGTAATCATACAAGTGGGCAAAAAAGAGAAAGGTAGCATTACTGTAAGAAGTGGAAAAGTGACCTTTAGCCAAACGACTGGGTACTCTCTGACAAAGCTGACGTGTGAAAAACCCATTGCAAAATCTAGAGTGCATATATTAGTCAATCCTCGTAACAAAAGCCTAAAGGAATATGATGCGAGTAAAAAACGCAGATCTCCGATCTTGCTCACTCACTGTGAAGACACTGTCGGAGACCGAACAAGTGATATTGGTGATGAGCAGTAGGAAGTACTGAACTCCGAGGAGCCTCCGAACTTGCATTGCATTTCTCGCGTCCGTAAATTATGTTTATGATTTGTCGGATATAGCTGGCCAGCTAGTAATGAAACTGGTGCGTTTAAAATGCAGCTGCAGAAACAAGTGCATGCAGTAGGTAAATCCGCTCTGGTACCGTATTACAGCAGAGAGCGCAGTGGAGTCTCCATACTCTAAACTGCATATACTGTATTTGTGCATGAGTTAATTTGCATGTACGAGAAGTACCGCTCCAATAACTGAATATTTCTTTCTTGGCGGGTTGTTTTGCTAGTTTGCTTTTAATTGCTGTATCGTCCCTTGGAGAATGTGTCATCATTTAGTGACTCCTGGTATTCTGAACCATTAAGCCATATGAAGTTAAAGTTGAAGTTCTGAACAGCTCTATCTAATTATTTCGATTTTGACTGATTATAACGCTACACTTTAAGCCCACGAAAGGGCTGAGCTTAAATGTGCCTGGCAAGCAACATGCGTTCACACAAGCACATGTTGACTAGGAGAATAAGTTAACAAAATCGTTACTATCATTGGCATTGTTTACAACACTGAAGAAGCGCTAGAAATTATTGAATGCATTTACTGAGGATCTTGAGCTCGCTCATGGTTAACTGTCTACAGATAATATGATCTGCCTAAATAAATAAACTGACAAATGGCCTAAGTTTTTGTAAATGTTTTTGGGTAGCTTTTTTTTATATACATAATCGGGTGGATTAGAATTCGCTCTGAGGTGCGTTGCGGTACGTTCATACACAGTTCCAACTATGTGAGCAAGCATCTGTGCTCTCGAGAAACAAACCCTGGGCAAGAAACCATACAACCAATCATACAACACTGCACAAGAAATGAGGAGAAGGCGACGGAATTTGTTTGTACTTCTGACTTATGTATAAAGATAAATTATACGGTTGGATACTATGAATATTCAATGAAGATCATGCAGAATTTTTACTCGCCAGCCGGGTGAGGAGTCTGAGCTTATCCTGTCGCCCGGACGAATTTTCGGTCGCCACGGATCTCTTTGCGAGTGCGAAGATCAAGCCCCGAATTTGACGTTGAGGAACATTGTTTTTAAAGTATTTCACAATTTCTTTATGCAAGCCTTCACAGGTTGGAGAGCCTCTGACCATCTTTACTTCTGAGAGACTCAGCCTCTCTAAGACATCAATTTTATAGCCAATCATGTTACACACCTGATGCCAGTTAACTTAATTATTTGCTAAATGTTCTTTCAGCTGATTCTCTTATATATTAACCCTTTCACTACTGCTTACTGGGAATAAGACAACCCTTGCTTACCGTAAATTTTTGTGCTATCGCAGCATGATATTGCATGTGGATTTTCACCCCCTTTTTCGAACTAAAAATGCCAGAAATGGACAATTTTATGTACAGAAAACATGTTCAAAATACATTTACCTTTCCATTGACACATATCTTTGCTTAGTTTTTCCAAAAGTAAAAACAGAAAATGAGGATAAAAACTGTATTTCGGTTTGTCAAGACAAGACGATTTCTCCTCTATGGGATTTATGTACAAAAGGAGATACACGCGCATTTCTGTACAAACGGAAATACACGAGCCTTTGTGTACAAACAGAGATACACGTGCAGCAGCACGCACTGCCTACAATAACCTGTATAAAATAAAATAAAACTGTGCATAACCGGAGGATTGGGAACTACGGGAAGCCTGATGACATCACTGACGTATTGTGTGATACCAGACTCGTCCAAAGGGGTATTTTGTTGCGGAGCTTTGACAGTTTTTGTGAGGGACTTTCTCAAGGTGCAAAATAGCGACAATGGTAAGTGCTGTCGCGGAAATGCGACAATGGTAATGAAAGGGTTAATTGCTTTTTCAGCCCTTTTTTTGCCTGTGTCCTAACTTTTTTGAGACCTGTTGTAGCCAGAAAATTTGAAATAAGCTCATTTTGTGGATAAAAATGTAAAATGTCTCAGTTTCAACATTTGAAATGTTATCTATGTTCTATTGTAAATAACATATTGGGCTCTAAATTCATTGATCAGGCGCAGGCGTGGCGAATGGGGGGAGCGTCGCGCCAACGGGGTGTATCCAGGCGCATTTTGAAATTTTGTGCCCGGCGCAGCCTGGCACGAGTACTCCTCTGTCCTGGCTCTGTCCCTCCTGCCGGCGCAAGTGGCAAAGAGGGAACGAGAGAAGGCGTGAGTGGGTTTAACACAGCCGAGTCAAATCTTCACCAATCAAATGAGCTCCTCTCCTCGCCTTTAAAAACACCGTGGGCGAGGCGCAGTGCAAATATCATTCGACATGGATGAGGCAGGACACGGCAACAACACCAGACGGCCAAACTTCAGCCAGGAGGAAACTGATGTTCTGGTCCGGGAGGTTCAAGCTCGCAGTGGCCGTATATATGGTCACGCAAACAGACCTCCACGGGCTGATGATGCAAAAGCGGCCTGGGAGGAGATAGTGAATCAGGTTTGCGATCCGCGGACAGAGGAGGTGGGCGATCCGCGGACAGAGGAGGTGGCGATCTGCGGACAGAGGAGGTGGGCGATCCAGGGACAGAGGAAGTGGGCGGTCCGCGGACAGAGGAGGTGGGCGATCCGGGGACAGAGGAGGTGGCCGATCCGCGGACAGAGGAGGTGGCGATCTGGGGACAGAGGAGGTGGCCGATCTGCGGACAGAGGAGGTGGCCGATCCGCGGACAGAGGAGGTCGACGATCTGCGGACAGAGGAGGTGGGCGATCCAGGGACAGAGGAAGTGGGCGGTCCGCGGACAGAGGAGGTGGGCGACAGGGACAGGAGGTGGCGATCCAGGGACAGAGGAATCCAGGGACAGAGGAGGGGGGTCCATGGACAGAGGAGGTGGGCGATCCGGGGGACATCCAGGGACAGAGGGAGGTGGGATCCGCGGACAGAAAAGGTCCGGGACAGAGGAGGTGGGCGATCCAGGGACAGAGGAGGAGGCCGATCCGGGGACAGAGGAGGTGGGCGATCCGCGGACAGAGGAGGTGGGCGATCTGGGGACAGAGGAGGTGGCCGATCCACAGACAGAGGAGGTGGCCGATCCGGAGACAGAAAAGGTGGCCGATCCGGGGACAGAGGAGGTGGCCGATCCGCAGACAGAGGAGGTGGCCGATCCGGGGACAGAAAAGGTGGCCGATCCGGGGACAGAGGAGGTGGGCGATCCACGGACAGAGGAGGTGGCCGATCTGGGGACAGAGGAGGTGGCGGCCGGAGGGAGACAGCGCCACACGGGCAGACGCGGGCGGAGACGGGCCACGGAGGACCAGGACCAGCCCTTCCTGGACATCCAGCAGGGGGGCTTTGCGATGCTAGAGAGGGAACTGGGGGCAATAAATTCCCGGCTCCGCGGCATCGAAGCCAGCCTAGAAAGGCTGGCGGAAGCCGCCGAACGGCTCCTCACAACTCTGGGGACATCCGCGCCCCCCGCCCCTCCCAGGTTAGGAGCGGACACTAGAGGAGGATGGCTCTCCGCAGGCTCCCCTCCCTCCCATCCAACCAGGAGCGCAGAGCATCCCCGCGCATGAGGAGGAAGAGGAGGAAGGAGACGACCATAATAAATAAAAAAAATTTATGTTAACACAATTATTTGTTTCATGACTGATTTTATGTATCTTTAATATGATTGAGTAAATTGTGGCCAAAAAATGGATAAATGGAAATACTCACATTTAAGGACAGAGCCGTGCAGCCAGGTGGTCTCTCCTCTCCGCAGCGCGCTGCTGCTCTCCCTGCTGATACGGCACATGCAGTTCGGCCTCTCTCTGTCTCAAGTCCTGTCATGTCTCCTGCGTGAGGTCAAAGTGACATCCATGGCATGCAGCTATGTTGTGTAGCACGCAACATGCCACAGTGAATGCACTGACACTCTGTGGGCAGTCAGATTGAGTTTACGCGTGCCAACCGCCTTTGATCTGACATCAGGACAATCGATATAGATACTATAATTTATGTGCTGATTCAGATAGTTACATTAAATAGTGGTTGCTCTAATTATTTATTGCATTGAAATGTGCCTGACATTCTGGAAACCTGCCTGTGAGGTTTCAGTAACGCAGTCGCACTGTGCGCCGGTCAGCCAAATTACCACTGCACAGAAAGTTAACCAGGTTGGAGCTGGCGAGCTCTCTGCGCACTTTCGGCAGAGCCTTTTGCCATGAAATTGTCACTGCGTCATGATGAATATGTGACACCTCCCCCTACTACGCTGCCACACCCATCTTGACGCACGTCCGTCTACCAAATTGCCAAAGTGGCTGTGCACGGTGTTGCACTGCATGCAATTACCACTGCGTGGGCTGCACCGGACGAAATTACCACTGCGTGGGCTGCGCCACCCTGCGCTGCGCCAAGAAATTAGAGCCCAAAGGCTCATGTGATCTGAAAGTCATTGCATTTTGATGTTATTCACAATTTACACGTCCCCACTATTTCGGAATTGGGGTTGTAAAACAAGATGCCTAGTGGACGTACACTCAGGTCACCTTGTGCGTAGCCTCGTAATGCTGACGCGCAGAGCCCTGATGAGGCTTCTGGGTAATTTCCAATACAGGATTTGCATGTCTTACTGCACATAGCCGAAAGAGGCTCCCGCACAATGCATATCCGGATTCACAGCGGTCCAAACAAATAGAGTGTAACATGGAGACTGCAGAACTTAGGTGTTTTTCAGAGCCTGATTTCACCCCGGACAAAGTGCCAGGAGTAATTCTGTCATTTGAGGCAGCATCTGTTTCCGAACTGCAGCGGTGGAAAATATCAATATGTCTTTATCATTTCTGCGCTCCTGTAGCACAGATTTGCGTAAATTAGTTTGCGAGGCTCATTGAGCAATAAGCCATGAGAATCCGTTCTATAGTCTGAATGTTGTGACAGCTAAAGGGTGTTGTTAGGTACAATGCACAGCTGAGTGATGGCGAAAATAATTGCTGCTAAGTCCGCGAATGTTTCAGATTTTTTGCAGATAGTCATCCTTGCGGAGTCACATCAATTATATCAACATAGGCAATAGGCAATCGCTTTCTCATTAGCTTTTTTTATCATTACGTGTCATGCATTGGTGGTGGTTGTTCAGTTAATAAATTGTTTGATTGTTAATCAGGCAAACTTGATCGCAAACAGAGCAATCAGGCGGGAAAGGGTGATGTTACTGAAGGCCTTCCTGACATCTGACGGCACGCCACCGCACTCCATGAATTCATCATCGAACCTTGCCGCGGAGTGACTGAAGAATACGGCCTGCATCGCAAATCTAAGGTTACGTTACCCAGCTGGCTAACTTATAGTGTTATGACTGTCGTTCATCATTGCTAGCAAACATAACGGGAAGCCAGCTAGGATATAGTGAAGCTTCCGATAGGTTAGCGAGTTATATTTCATGAATCAATATGAAACAGTAAAGTTATCATTATAATTATGCTATGCAGGCTGTATTCTTCAGTCGCTCCCTTGTACATCAACGTGACAATAGACAAACCGCTGAATGTTGCATTTTTTTAAGTGGCAAAAAAAAACTGGCTTTATGGCAAAATAATACAGCAAACTAGCTGTATTTGCCCTTCTTTCCAGCCCGTCCTATGTTAATCAGCCACTTTTTTCTAAGCTTGGAGTCCTTCGGAAGACTGTAAAAGCTCAATTCTGCATCCCTGTGATGGTTTCTGTTGCATACAGGCGCACAACACGTGTAACCCGGCATCCTGAAGATCTGGAGGTACGGATGGGGCACTCACAGGACCACTGGCTCCACAATCCTTGCCTTGGTTTCCGCTGCCCGTTCGTCAGCTTGTCAGAAGACGAAAAAAAATCCCAACTGACGAGTACGCAGTGCCAGACTAGTGTCAGTCTAACGAACGCCTTTTTTTCTCCAAAGATCAACGTAATTTTAATCTGCACTCAGCCAGTCTAGCTCATTTGGGTACGGACCTCTTGTACACAGTCATGAAATCCGTCTGCATACAGAGGACCCACACTGACGATCTATCAGAGACAGCCGGCCGCTTCCGCCAGTCGAGTAATGTATGCAGCAGACCCAATGTGCAGAAAATCAATATCTCCTTAGTTACGTTTGGCAACAGTCCGGGCGATGTAGTCGATCCGATGATGCTATATAGGCCATGTGCGTGCGTGATCCAACAGCGACGAAATCATGGGTTAAATTCAGTTCAGAAAAATTATTTACTTATTACTTAGTTACTATTTAACTCGGCAGTTAAATAGGCTATGAAAAGCGTGCAGCTCAAGCTATTTGCGCAGGTATGCAATTACGAATAACGTTGATTTAAATACGGAAAATACGCGTTCAGATGAACGATTGTCCTCTTACCTAATCGGGGAGAACAATCAGCACGTGTTAAGTGTGGAGTGCTCTCGCAGTGAAACTTTCGTTGATTATGAAAATTACTGAGAACAGGTCAGGACTAATAATTGTTTAAAACGGATGTTTTGTCTACCCCAATTCTCAGTTCTACTGAATTTCATCGCTGTTAGATCTCATATGGACAGAAACCGTGTCTTCAGATGCCAATTACGATAATTGGCAAACGCGTCAATAAAGGAAAATGATTGAGAACTCGCCAGGACAAATTCTTGTCATAAAGGGACGTGTCCATGCCTCCCCCCCCAAATCCCAGTTCTAGCGATTTCCAGAGTGCATACCAGGTTTGGAAGAGAGCTTAAGTGCGTAAGGTTCTTGCCGATGGAAAGTGTAAAAAGAAGTGAAATAAAAAATGTTCAACTTTTGTAATTTTTGTTTTATTTATATTATTTATTATGCTTCAAACTGAACAAACTATTCACATTTGTACAGTGCAAATACTTCAAAATTAAATCACTTTATTTGACTGAAAGTGATTACAAACTGACTAAAAAACTGAGCAGTGAATTAGTCACATGATTACACCAGTCCACAGAGCTGAGGAAACCCAGCTTGCGAGAGCGAAAATCCAATATGGCGGACATGCAACTCCCGTATTCTGATACCTGAATGCTATTGGTTATTTTCCATTTCTCGACTTTGACGATAGATAGATAGATAGATAGATAGATAGATGAAATGGCAGACCTTGACTCTGGGCCCCCTACAGGTAGCCCAAGAAAAAAAAATCTTTCAAAAATTTTTATATTTCATTACAGGCAATTGATACAGGTAATATAGCCTTGTCAGAGCCCTGTTTTCAACATCATCAATGCTATCTGAGATTAAATGGAGAGACAGACCAAAGTGAGATTTTGAGTCCGCAAAATAACTGTAGCAATTGGCTTGGAGCAACCATTCAGCCAGTGATCTTACAAACTATAAAAGTGTAAGACAGTGTTCCTAATATTAGGCAAAGGGTAGTCACAGCAAATATTGATTTGCTTTAGTTTTTAACAGTACCTAACAGTACCTAGATCTTTATAATATATTTTTCAAAGATCAGAAGCCTCTCTTTTTATGATTTTTGAAAGCATCTTCACCTCAGGAAAGTGTTTTAGTAGTGCCTAAACTAATGCAAAGTACTTCATGATTTTTTTTAAATGTAAGCAGAATATGCTTTTTCTCCCTTATTTTAAAATGGCCAATTGTAACCATCGAAGGGTGACGACACAACACAGCAGTGACCTGTGAATTGAATGTCTTGGCTCACTGGTGTATAGTATATTTGTGAACTTACATTTTTAAGGGTTAAGGATGCAATTTACCAACATCAAATGCTTGAAATTCAAACTTAAATTTTCTACACATATTCTTTTTGACTTATCACAGTATTTTCAATAATATACAGTATCCACCACATAAAAGTGTACAGAGTTATGATCCAGACCAGGAATCAAGTGCAGAGGCAGAGTACAATCCATTAATAAAGTTTACTGCTAGTAATACGGTAACAGTGGGATGGAGCCCAGAAGAAGAAGGCACAGTTCAGTTCAGATGTCGTGGGTGAAGTAGGGCGTTGCCAATCTCCGGCCAGTGGCTTTTCACGATGACTGCCAGGTGGAGTGCACACAACGCCAGAGTCTAACTGTCCAAAGGGAAGATAGAGCAGCTCAGGAGGAACTCTGTTCCAATCCTGCTGATCGTAGAAGGATTGGGAGCTTACCCTAATAAATTGGACAGATAAACAGACTTGAACTGGGTTAACAAGAATGCAGTCTCACTCCCGGACCCTGAATTAGGCTTGGAAGCTTGTTCTTATTAAACTGGACAAAGGAGCAGACTTGAACTGAATTAAGTAGAAGGTGGTCCCAATCCTGAACCCTGAATTTGGCTTGGGAGCCAGTTGCGATCAACTAGGCCAGGTTTCAGCAAATACAACAATTAAAGGTTTGTTTAACTTTCAAAAGAATAGTTTCTTCAAGGAAATATGGACTGTTTCTAAGAACGAATAGCAAATTACAATCCAGCAACTTACTACTCAAAGCAGGAGGTGTAAATACATGACACATGTACATAAGGAAGTAACAATGAAACAATGAAACACAGCCAGGGGCAGGACCATATACATGAGAAGTAACCAAATCAAAGGAGACATCGCTTCTGATGGACAGACTGGTTGCTGAATCAGAGGAGACAGAAGACATTCACACTAGGGTTCTTTACATGAGTGATGGCATAGAGGCTTTCTGGAGGGAGCGACGTACTCCCCGGCTAACCTGTCCCCGTCTGCTGCCTCACCGGCTTTATGTGCTGGAAATACTGGAAAAAACTCTTTAATAACAGATTGGACAAATTCATAGAAAAACACAACTTACTCTCAGACAGTCAATATAGATTTAGAGCAAAGAGATCAACATCATTCGCATTAATAGAAGCAATGGAGGAAATTACTAGTTCAATTGATCAAAGGAAGTTGTAATAGTGGAAATTCGGAGGCCAAATGCAGCGGACTGGCGAGCAAAAGGCCAGCAATAATGAGCACTTAAAATCACCAAAAGGAGGAATAGATGACAGGCAGCAAATTAACTCTCGTGCTTCCCAAAATACAAACTTAACAATCAGAACCCGGAAGCCGAGCGAGAGAGGGAAACTGGCAGAAACAAAAAACAGAACCCGCATGCAGCGGTGCAGTAAAAGCAACAAAATAAGGTCTTGAGAAAAGAGAATTCCAAAGCACCTTAATTGGTGCAGACCTTACTGAAAATGAGGGAAGAAATCAAAAGGAAATCTCCTTACTAATATTTTCCCCAAAAATCACCGCGAAGAAGTTAAAATCCCTAACTAGAAATATCTTCTTGCTGAAGTGTTAGCTAAAACCAGACACTCTAGCAAAGGAGGCGTGGTGGACTTCCGGCTTATATAGAGTCCGGTTAAGGCGCCGGCCAAGTCCAATCAGCCAGCTGGGTAAAGAATCCGATAGTAAAGTAATTCGATGTCGTCCCGGGACGAGAGCCACAGAGAAAGTCCTTAACACTCACACAACCGAAACCATGACAGAGGTATGCAGTGGGGAGTATTTGTTGAGCTAAAAGCATTTGATATGATCAATCACAACATTTTAATCTATAAACTGGAACATAATGGAGTTGGGGGGATAGTTTTAAAGTGGGTTATGAGCTACTAAAGAGATAAGCAACCGTTTGTGAAATTAGGTGAATGTTGTTCCCAGTGCTTGTGCATAATGTGTGGTGTCCCCCAGGGGTCAATGTTGGGCCTTAAATTGTTTAACATGTACATTGATGACATTTGTAACGTTTCACATACATTGAAATTGATTTTATTTGCAGATGACACAAGTATACTCTGTTCTGGGGATAATTTACAAGCATTACTGGAGGAGATTAAATCAGAAATAAATAAGTTAAAAATATGGCTTGATAGAAACAAATTGTCATTAAACTTACACAAAACTAAAATGATGCTGTTTGGCAACTGTAGAGGAAGTGCTCAAATACAGCTTTGTATAAATGGTGGAGATTGAGGGAGTTTATGAAACTAAATTTCTTGGAGTAACAATAGACCATAAATTAAGCTGGAAATCTCACATTAAACGTGCAGACGAAAATATCAAGGAGCATCTCAATACTGAACAAGGCCAAACAGGCTCTGGATCAAAAATCACTGCGTATTCTGTACCGATCCCTGGTTTTGCCATATTTAAGTGACTATTGTAAAGGTTTTCGCCCTGCAGTCCCTCCCCTGCAGCTTGCTCTCACCTCCACCTTAACGAGCTGCATTTGTTGCTCATTAAGGTGGAGGTGATTATCAAGGTATATAGGGCTGGCAGTTGCCAGTGCTCTTGGTTGTTAAGGTGGAGGTGAGAGCAAGCCGCAGAGGGTGGACTGCAGGGCGAAAACCCTTACAACTGCAGTGAGGTTTGGGGCAACACTTACATAAGTTCTCTACATGTCTAATCCATTCTTCAAAAAAGAGCAATAAGAATAATTCACAATGTCAGATACCGTGAGCACACTAGCTCCTTATTCTTGTGGTGCTTTCACACATAGTCCCTTTTAAAAGAACCAAACTCAGTCCTCTAAAAAGAGGACCGAGAGAAAACGAACTCAGTTCTTTTTGTGTTCACATTGTGAATTTATTTTAAAGAGGACCGGGTTCTCTTTCACGTCCACTTCAGCTCTGATAGGGCCTCAGTCCTCTTTCTGTTCACACTGTAGTTCCTCTAGAGCTCTCAGACCTCTACTGCACTGTACTCTGGGTAGTTTTTACTTGGAACAAAATGTCTGCTGCCATGCTTTTTGTCAGTGCCCTATCCGTACCTCCTGCCTGATCGGTTCTGTGCATGCACAAACTTTCTGCGCACGTGCATTGTTTAACTCATATTTGCGACACTGCCCGATGTGTTCCACGCATGCATAAAACCCTTTACCGGTCGGATTGGCGATTCAAGTGCTGGATAAGCGATTGAAACAGAGGCTACGTCTCAAATCTTTTAAATTGCATCCTAGTTCCCCTCATTTGCGTCCCATCCTTGCGTTTTAGTCCCTCCCACCGAGGATGCATGGAGGAAACAGGAGAGAGGACAGAGGAAACGAGGACGTATGTTTTAAGCGACATGAGATGTCCTTTCCTCAGTTGCGTCATATGAAGCGATGCTAGTTTCTGATGATGGCCTTGGCTGGATCTGTTGGAATATAATCCGCGGGAATTGGCACGCTTGTAAACCGTGAATTAATCACAAAATTTAATAATCAAAGTAGGAAATACAGTTCAACTGCCGCATGCAATATATCACTAAAAATGGCACAGGGTTGCCTAAATTTTAACTGTGGTAATTTTGTGATTAAAATGTTTTCATAAAATATTTAATATCTCCAGTAATGGGATGGTTTATCCAAAGTCCAGGTATTGTTTTATTATTATCTGCTTAAATGTGTGATGGTTGGTTTTTCGAGACACCAAATGCTGTGGCCGGAACGAAAGGAAGAACAGCAAAACAAGAGACAAACAGACAGAAATCAGAGAGAGAGACTTGCGCTTCCAAAGGACCTAGATCCAGTCCGAGTAACAATAAGGAAGCAACGCGAGCACGACAGAACGAAATGAAAGGGAAAAGTCTCGGAAACCGAGATAAAAAGAATTAGCACCAGACGGTGCCCAGAAAGAGGAAAAGCAGAGAGAAAGATTCCCTTGCTAACTAGCACTTTCATCTTATGCAGCTAATTCCTCAACAACTGTCTCAATAGAGACCTTACCGGCTATAGTGCAAACAAAACACTGACACTCTAGCAAGGGCAGCGAGGCGGAACTTGTTTAAAAAAAAAAAAAAAAAATCCCAAGCTATTTCAACAGACGAAGTATTTTGAATACAGCCCAAATTAACTCGGTTTAGGCAGTCTCTGAACATTTCCTTTTTGTAATTCTTTAGTACCCTTCTTTGCACTGACTTGTGAGCCATGAATTTTGGTCTGAACTGCTTCCTGGTACAAATAATGATGGAATGATTGCTAACACCATATTCAATTATTCTGTGTTGGCTAATATTTTTCTTATTCAACACTAGGATTAGATCAATAATGCTCTCTCCGTGCTCCCAAACATGAGTGGGGTTTTTAATAAGCTGCGCTACGTGAAATGATTTGCACAGCCAACCCAAAGCAAAATAATTTACTCTCGAGTGTTTAAAATCTGAGTTGAAGTCACCCATCAGGATTCATTCTTTTGCCACAGAGTCATTAAGATTGGACAAGGCCTATTCAAGCCCCTCTTAAAAGTAGCTTTGACTGGGTAGTCTACAACACACCCCAAACAGAATAGGTTTTGTTGCAGGAAGTTTAATGTCGAGTAGTAATATCTTTTATGCGCAGTCCGTGTCACGTTGGTTAAAATTAACATCCGATCTTATAAAAACACAAACACCCCCTCCAATTCTGTTGCGATCCTTTCTTATTTAATTATAGTTCTCAATGCCAATGCATCATTTATTATCAGATCTCGCCAAGTTTTAATTGGTGAGTATCATGGCGCAGTGGGTAGCGCTGCCTCCTCATAATAAGAAGATCATAGGTGCAAATTTGGCCCGGGTCCTTTCTGTATGGAGTTTGCATGTTCTCTCTGTGTTTGCGTGGTTTTCTGCCCACAATCCAAAGACATGCATGTCTAAGTGGGAATTCTAAATTGCCTGTAGGTGTGAGTGTGTGCGCCCTGAAATGGATTGGTGAGCTGTCCTGGGTAGGTCCCTGCCTTTTGCCCACAGTCAGCTGGGATAGGCTCCAGCTCCCCCGTGACCCTAGCGAGGAAGAAGCGATATAGATAATGAACGGATGGATTAAGTAAGTAGCAGACTTGTTATGTTAATCTTTAGTTGCAAACTACAAACATTTAGATGTACAAAGTGCAGGTCCTTATTCCTGAATTTTATTTTAGAAAGTAGACAGTGATTGTCAACAGAAGGCTCTCAGGTGGTCTCCAAAATGTCTCATTCACTTACACTTACTCCACGGCTAGGAGGATCATGTCCTTACGTTCTGCGACGCTTACATGCAGCTGTCCATCAGTATGACCTCAAAATTTCATATCATCAGAGACCACCTGAGAGCCTTCTGTCGTCAGCATAACTGTGGTCAAGCCCGGTTCTGTGAACAAGCTTTCGAAGCAGGTACATGCTGACTTTGGAAGGTTTTGGAGCTGTCACTATGTTAAGGACAAAGGGAACAAACTCTTGGGGCAACGACTAAGACAAAGTGTAAAGGAGTACAATGCCTCGCATTTGTGTTTCACTGAACGCCATAAGTGAATGAGACATTTTGGGAATCAGCTAGTTATTGGGTAAGAATCCAGTGTCAGTTTTAGTTCATGGCAATCTTAGAGTGTAGAGATTTTGCCTCTTTAAATTTAAAACTGGATGAATTTTAGTTTGTTTTCATTGCAATAAGCTTTTATTTACTTGAATTTGACAAAAAGGTAATTTGTTGCCAAGGCAACCATTATGTTTGCAAAACTTTGGCAAATAAGCTTTTTTATCAGCATGAAAGAGCAGTGTGGTGCCAAAGAGGAATCTTCCAGTAAATTCCTTGACCATCACTTACCTCTCAATATGTCAAAAAGGCACATTTCAAAAAAATCTAATTTTCTCAAAAATTTCCCAACCGATTTTTTCTTTCTTCACAGTGTTACTTCTGATGGTTTGGACCACAACACTGCACAGGTCCCATTTGAGTATCTTTTTTTCCAACTTTTCACGGGTTAAAACCGAGTGTCGTAAATATGTATTAAAGTACTCGCCAAAGGATTGCCAAAGTAGTACTGAGCCCATTAGAATATCACTTATAGATATGTGATGGCTCTTAATGCAGTGTCATCTGAATGATCGGAAGTTTCGAGTATTCCTCACACAGGCCTCAAATGAAGTTATTTTTAGGGCAAGGCCACTTGGCCTTTTAAAACTGGGGCATCATGGCCAAAATGTAGGGCACCAAAGACCAAAACCAAATTAATCAATTTTGCAAGAAAAATAAGTGATCATGACATTGTATGAAGATTAAACAGTATAAATCAATAATTAAAAGCATATTGAAAACCAATATTTTATTAATTATTTAAATTGTTAAATTTTTTATTCAACTTGCAGCAATTTTTCGACTGAACAATCAAGACCAATACATAACCAATAATAAGAAATGATCATGAAAAAGTGAATGCCTATTGCCAACATTTATAGAATTGACATGGCATTGTAAGGAAATGCAAAAATCCAAAACTTTCTTTGACTTTGCGGCATTTATTTTCGCCATCCTTACATTTGCCACTCAGCTGTGCATCATGCTAGACAACGCCCTTTAGCCATGACTACATACAGAATGGATTCTCGTGGCTTATTGCATAATGAGACTCGCAAACTAATTTACGCAAATCTGTGCTGTTTCACGAGCTACACGAGCGCAGAAATGATAAAGACATTGATATTTTACGTAGTCATTTATGTGCAGAAAAAAACGCTTCAATTTTATGGTGCAATGTATAACAATTCTATCGAAAATAAATTAGAATGCCGTCAGTTCTACAAATTATTCTGAGCAACTGTTGCTACCTGGGAAAAGTAAACTGTGAGAGGTTTTGGTCATCAAGCACTGAAAGATGAGGTTTCCGAAGGCCTTTGTTACTGCCGACGGACCGCTACTGCTGAGCAGTCTGGCACAGCACTGGATGCACTGCACAGGCTAACGTTGTTAGCGAATGCTCTCTCCAGCTCACTCTCAAAGTTTGGTTTCTTCAAGGAAAGTTATATAACCACCGTTTTCACCTGGCCCAAAAACACATCTATACTTGACACCAACAGTATTTAATTGCTTGTGCTCAAAACGTAAGGTGAGCTGATTTTTCTCAAGCCGGAAGTACGTATGGTTGTACGATACCAACCTCACACAACGTTGCCGTATTCTTGAGTGAGTGGGCGTGTCGTTGGTTGCACAAAGTGCTCAGAAGTCTAGCGCAGCGTGACGACGGGAGCCGCACAGCTCAGTCGCTGTGTCGAAAATAGCCACTTTGGGTAATTTTTGCGCACCACGGCCACTTGAAAAAAAGCCAAGCCAAACTGAACGTTTGAGCAGTAGTGCATTACAGCCACACAGGGGGGGCAACCATGGCAATTGCCGCTGGACCGCGGAATAATTCATGCCCTGCTCATAGGCTCGCACCCTTGCCCTTCACACACAGAAATTCCTCCCGATTCCTTGAAATGTGTTATGTGGTGTAGATAGTGAAATATTAAGGTCCCTTCATATTTTTATTTGAGAACCACTGTTTTTAAATCTTTCAATGAGTTTTTCACACATTTGTTGGAAAATTGGTGATACTCGGCTCATCTTTGTTACTGAACAACCAAGCCTTTTCTGGGTGCTGCTTTTGTACAATCATTGCAATCACATACTGACATTGTCTGTTTCTAATGAGATCCTTCAAATTTTTTTTTTTTTTTTTTTTTACCTCATTGTTATTCCTAAATTGCCCCTGTCCCAACAGATTTGAGATCTTCTGCAGGCCTGTAGGGAAGTCATTGATTTATACTCACAAATAAAATTAAATTAACCAGACAATTCATTAAATGTCTTGTTTTTATACTGTCTGCAATGAAGTACCAGTGAAGGTAAATTTAGAAATCACTGCTTTCTGGTTTCATGTACGTTTTCCATACTAGCCCAGCTTTTTCTGAGTTGGGATTGTACTACATGGTGTTTTCAACTCAGTCCTTTCCAAGTCCAAACATAATTTTTTGTTTCAAAGATAAGAAATTATAGTTTTGCCTCCACAGTTAATGAATATTTGTGATTTGGGCTAACGGACTCTCCTTAGTCGCAAGCTGTTTTTTATGGTTTAGGTCAGACCTTAGCTCCTCTGAAGGCATTTCTTAACGCACCGGCAAACAGCACTATAACATTACAGGTGACTTTATGCGTCAAACAGTATTGGGTGGGTGTTTTTTTGTTTGAGAATGCCCTTGTATGCGCAGTGACGCACGGTTGTGCAACTAACTGAAGAACTATTCTAGAAGGACTGTAATTTTTTCCTCAGCTTTAAGTGATTTAATTTTTTTTCCCCCCATACTTGATTATGAAAAAAATGTGGCATTAATTAAAATAATTTTATCTAATTTGTTTGAGTTGTGTTTCATGAAGCCTGAATTTTAAGCTAATGAACAAAAATGGTTTTGTGTCAGAGCTGCAGTTTGTTTATTTGCCATGTAGTAAAAAATGCTGGCTGAACATCCTCTGTGCAGTGATTGCATAATTTTGCCTGGGGCTGTAGCAGCAAAGTGAGGGCCAAAGCTCCATATCAATACCCACTGTTTTGGAATTAAATGTTAGATGGGCTGGTTTCCATGTATTTTTTGACTCAGCAGCAATTTTTGTGCTTGAAAAATTTGGTTTTGAAACAGTAAATATTGGTGCTTGGTATTATTGTATGGCATTTCCAGAGGAACCACTTGATGACTGGCCTGTTAATTACTGCCAAATCAAGTTCAAAGAAACTTTATTACACATTGTGATTTGATCTTGGCAGAGACTGGTAGAGGTTAGATCACATGGATCAGAAGGACTTCCACTTAGACTTTTGTTTATATGTTGGCTTTGGTAGCTGTATTTTAACACCTTATTCACATAACGTAGAAGGACCATTTCTTTGGTTCATTATTGATCTATCTATTTACTTATTTATTTTCAATTGTCACCAGTTGTTATATAAATGGAGCGCTAACATTAAAAGTTGTAACAAACTGCATTTTCTGTTATTTAGTATTATATAGAAAATACAGTAAGCCGGTAACTAATTTTTAGCTTCATGGATGTTGCTAACTCCAGCTTTCACCAGCTATTCAGTACACCCAAGAGGACCATTATTTGCTGTTGGATGCGATAAAGATGATTTATAAGTAACATAAAATAAATGTTGAGCCCATAATAATATGAGGTGAAGTCAATATATTTGGTAATTGTTCAAGTATCAGTCGAGTTTTTTTTTTAATTTTACAAATACAGTTGTGCGTGTGGGCACGAATAGTTACTGTATGTAACCACTCCTCCAAGTGACAAAAAATGGAAGTCCTTCTGATCTATGTGATCTAACCTCTACCGCGGAGACCTGTGTTTACACTATTGAGAACATAGCTGCAGACTGAAGTAAAGGGTGGGCAACTGGTATAAGCCTAGACTACTGCATTCACGGCAATAAACTGCAGACAATGAAAATATGACTTTATTTGTGAGTATCATGTCATTTCATTCAGAATTGTGGTTTGACGAGCACATACAATACAACCGGGGCAGTTTAGTAGTCAACTTGTTTACAAACACAAAAGACAATTTCACAATGTGGCTATAGGCTCCCACACACTCCTTGGCCAACTCCTTGTCTGAACTCACCACTGCTTTTCATGCCAAAATGCAAGATAATGCCAGTAGCAATTGAAAACTTTTCCTGAGGAGTGGCTGTAATTGAAACATTAATACCGGTGATTTTGGAATGAGATTTTGAATGAGCGAGTGTCCATATACATATGGCCATAAAGGGTATTGTTATGTCATGGCATGTTTTGCTCTTATCTTCCTTTCATTTGCTGGTTGGTTGATTTTGGGCATGCCTCCGTGCTCGCTCTTGGTTGGTCTGTCTGTTTACTGTCCGGATCTTAACTGTGAGTACTGCGCATAATTACCATTGCTATTTTCAGGGAAGCATAGAACTGGGGTGCCATTTTCTTTTGACTTACTCTTTTCTCTTGTTTTTGGCCTAGCAAAGGAGATAGGGTAACTTTCTGTTAAATCCTTTACCCTTTTTATTAGTCAGGTTATTTACTACCTTCCCTTGGATGCAGTTGTGTTCTGTTACTTTGGCCTTGCACTCTCCTGAAGTCTTTTCTTGCTCCAGTTCTTTTATCTGTTTGTAAAATAAATCATCAAGCTTGCAATTCAGCCTGTGTATTATTTAGTGCTGGGAAAAGGAGAATGTTCTGCAGCCTTTCTCTTATGCAGCTCTCCAATCCCTTGGCTGGGGGGTGAAAGTATATTGTAGATACTTCATATTCACTGTCTTCCAGAAGAGGCGTACAATTCTGTATCCCTGATTCCTAGAGAAGGGCAACCGGCTATTGCTGGGAGTTTTCATTCCAACAAAATCTCGCATCATATGGACAAATTAATATTTCCAATGAGCTGCTAATAATAGTATTATCAGTAATGTCAAATTATTGTTGAAATGACAACTGTAAGGAATGTATATCACCAAGAAAAGGGTTTGGTTACCACTGTCCTGAATTCTCACGTTTCTGTGATCACATGACTGGGGCATCTGTCCGGCTGCACTTCTTCTGTGGTCTAGCATCCACAGCGCCAAACAGGAAACAGGCACACAGCATATTATCAGAAACATACTTTAGCGCTCCGGACAGCGAGTCTTACAAAGTGAGCTGTGTAATCTCTGGGCACAATTTTAATTTGAAGTGAAAAAATTACCTCAGTGTGCAACTGGGCTGAAATTTTAAATCTGTATGCCAGAACTGGTGACATTTCAGGTGTAATTTGTAGTTCTCATTGTACATTCAGTCAGGCACACACATATGTGTGCAGGACTAGGAAAAGGGCTCACTTGGGATTTTTTTCCATTCTGAGATTAACGGGGTATCTCAGTGATATTCCAGCGATAGTGATATCCCAGCACTACTGTACTGTCAATTTTCAGTGCAAAGTGCAACACTTTGCTGTGCACAAATTCACCCAATTTTTTTTCTCAAAATGAAAAACTTGGATCACTCTTCGATTTTGTTGGAAAATCTCAATTTTCATAAAATGACCGAAGTGGCCCCTTTTCCTAGTCCTGCACACATATTTAGACAAGTTTTTGCTTTCAATCACAGCATATTGGATTTAAAATCAAATATGGAATTGAAGTGCAGAGTTTCAGAATTGCAGGAATGGATTTATTTGTAACATTTTTATTAGGATCTGCTCTAAGCTGTTCAGAGGTGGGCGACAAGGGCCATATCTGTTCCTGGATGACTTATTTAGCCAAACCATTCACAAATCTCACATTTTAGCTCGTTGAAGCTAGTGAATCACCACCAAAAATTGCGTGTGTCCCTAAATTAAACTTTATCCTGTGATATAGTCTATGAGCAATCTCACCTTTGCTTATGGAGCCAATTGGAATTTTATTTTGCTTTCATCCAGAAGATTCTGAGAATATCTTTTCATCAATCTGTGATTTGATGCCCAAGTGCAGTTGGGTTATGCAGCAAGCCAGTGATCTGAAGTACCCCTCTAACTGGCTCAAAAGATTCAAAATTGAGAAACATGGGCAGACTTGAAAGGGGCAGCTCATATTTGATAACTCTCCTGAACTAAGGAACTATGGCTGAACTAAGGAAATTCTGCAAAGGAGAGTGGTACAAATTCCTCCAATGTGAAAGATCTCCATTTAATGGAAGTGACTGCTCACAATTTTAGCTGCTAAAGGTGGCAGACCCAGTGAAAATTACAGTTTCACATGGGTGATATAGGTGCAAGCCAGGAACAGATATGGCCCTCATTGCCCACCTTTGACAGCATTTTTCCTTCAGTAAATTAAATAATATTCTTAACTTGATTGCACTTGGCGCTAGGTTGGCGTGCCCGACCTCTGACCTAGAAAAAATTTGATCTAAATTGGAGCTGTGACTTTGACATCAGATTGGCTTCTGGGGACACCCAATACACATAACCTGTTTAAATTTGTCCCTGCAATGGTTAACCACCTAGAGCAGTAACAATCAACGGGAAGACAGATGGGTGGACAGACAGACAACTGAGGGGACACTACCTAATCGTCAGGAATTCCCAAGGGGGTAAAAAAAATGGGGCGTTGTGGAATCATTTTTATATTGATTCATTTGATTATTATTAATTGTTTATCCTTGCTTGCTCTTACTTTGCTCTGGCTCATTTTCTCTTAGGCCTCAGTGTGTACTCTTGCCTGTTTCTGATTAGCCTAGGCCTTGCATAGCTGTAGTTTCCATAAATCTGACCAATGCGTCATGGCATATAGCTTATCTAGGACCATGCGGACCCGATGGGCCCATAACAAGGGCAAGATGTTCTTTTTCTCTCTAAGTTTATGTGTTTACAGGAGAAGGAGTACAGGGAGAGCCTGGGACGCCAAAGGAGATAAGATAGGAGAAGAAACCACCTGTCTTCTCTGAGATGTATGCGCATACCTCAGGGGCGGCTTGACGCGGGCTGCATGCGACTGCAAGAGCTTTCCAGTTAACATCATGATGTGTAAATCAGTTCGGGGGAAGAAGAACGTCACAATGTACCCTTACTTATACACCAGCAAGAGAGACTTTCCTTTATCCTTGTTCTTGCCTGTAACGAGAGTTTTCCGTGTGTGGACAAGGGTTCTTCTCTGCAGAAAAGTAAACTGACTTTGGCTTGGATATTAAATTCTTTGTCTCTGAGTTCTTCTTGAGAAGGTAACACCAGGAATATTAAATCAAAATTCCTACAACAGCGTAACTTGGGGAGCTATTTCAGGCTAACAGCTGAATACATGCTCTCATTCTAAGACACACTGCAGCATATCTGCCACTGCTGCAGCCCCCTGCAAGGAATGCTACTGAAGCCGTTATCCTGCTCTGTCCCTGCTACAATAACATGCCTCCACCTGCTGCTGCACTGACTTACACTCTGCTGCTGATGGTAACATTACCTGCAGCTGCATCCTTCTAGCCTGCTGGTAGTTAACATGCCACCTCCACCCCAGCAGACACCAGTGCACTCTGAAAATCCTTACAGTCCCTGTTCTCTTCTCAAGCTCAGTAGGTGACAGGCTGTGTCAGGGTAAGAGCCTAGATGCCAAACTATCACTGTATCCATTTGTTCATACTGCAATTAAATGTTTACACATAAACTGGCTGACTGGACTGAATTTCCTCATTCTATGTCCTTTATTACATTTTTTTTAATGAAGATTTGAAACCATTTAATGTGAAAAATATGCAAGGGTACCAAAAATCAGACGTGGGACAAATACTTTTTTCACAGCATTAGAACTTGGCACATACTGTAGGTTATATACTGAAATGAGAGGGGGGAAAAATTAAAACTTGCTCATGACTGAATCCATCATCAAAGTCAATCAAAACTGCACAAGATCTTGGCAACTCTGCCAGTGTTTGTAATTATTTTTATTGGCAGAATTCTTGTCCGTGTTTCCCCTGTCAAGAATTATTCTATCGAGGAAAATGATGCCTAAAAAATATTTGCAACAATTCAAAATTAAGGCTGCAAACAGCAGTAGGACGGGGCTGAGCAGAAGTGGGGAAGTGGTGGCAGATGTATAAAATGAAGAGGAAAAATTATATGACAAGAACAGGGAGGTGATTTACAATACTAAAATTGGAAATGTTTACTAAAAGAATTTTGTTCAAAATGCCTTTGTGCTTGGACTGTCTGGAGCTTAAGCGACAGCATATTCATCAGTTAGTTTCATCATAATGAATACTACATATCAGTTGGAATACATACAAACATCTTCACAGAACCACTCAGGGCTTGAACCTACAAGCATCTGTAGCATAGGCAGGCTCCTAATGAGATGTGCTGCCTGGGCATATAGATGAACTGGCTGCTGATCATTTTGTAGGTCAATAGTCTTATGTTAGTGTGGAAATTAAAAGGGAGTTCCCGATAACGTAGGTTAATGAACAGGGCCACTCCCAATGCACCTTCCTATTCGTCCTTATGTCTAAATATACCGCCTACATTCCCATAATCCCCGCTCATTTTGTTTCAACGTGGTTTACTCGCTAACCAGACAGCCAGCGCGCAGCAAGAGTTCACTTACCCAAAGCATGGAATTCGAAATCCTATTGAGTCCCTCGGACGCAAAACTATTCCAAGACTCTGACACTCCACAGGAACCTTCCCAATCCGTTCCCTCAACTCCCGTTTCTCCTCCGCGCACCAGCTCGCGCTCCGCCATCTTCGTACCTCCGCCACGAAGCACCACCCGTTCACCCCAACCGGGGTGCTCCTATTCCGAACTGCGCTCTCCCCGCGATGATGACCGAGGCCGTTCTCCTGTCCGGGCTCCACACAGCAGGAAATTCAACCGGCAATCTTGAGGGCCGTCCCGCAGCAGCAATGTCCCTCGTCAACCATGGAGCTCTGAAGAGAGAGCCCGTGGCTCCCCAGCAAGGCTTACAACGGCTCGCACTCCAGGCTCATCTGAGGCTCTACGTCGGACTGTCGCCAGACTCCATCGGGCACTCAAACAGAAGAAAATCCCCTTCCACCGCTCCGAAAACAAGGCCAGACAACTATAATTATACACGACTCCCTCGGTAACCCAGCTGGTCCCCCTCATTATCCAGCAGCAGACCACACAGCACTTCCGTCAGCGTCCCCAGCACCAACGTCATCACGCTTGGCGACATCCTCTCCGCTCCAGATTTGGCGGAAGTCACTCCCTCCGCAAAACAACAGTCTCCCCCCGTGCCTGTGACCTCTTTGGTCTCTTTTTGTCCCGTTTCATCCCCGTGTTGGCAGGCTGCACTTTTCCCTGTGCACATGCGTCCCCCCACCCCCCTTTCCGCCGGACGAAACCCGGCTTCTGCGGCTCCTTCAGTGCACAACCGAATTCTCCAAGGCTCCAGCAGTTCCGGTGTTAACCCACCTACACCCGGAGAAGCACCCGCTGTTGCTACATCTGCTCATCTCTTTCCCACTGCATTATCTTTCACCGCCCGCCTCCCCTTCCCCATTTCCCAATGTTATTAATTCTGTGCTTCCTCCTACAGGTCTGCCTCTTCCATCAACTACTACGGCTGGCCCTCGCAGTTTCCCTCACCTCAGTTTCAGTACACACTAGCCACCACCATACCTCCCATATGCCCCTCGCAGCCCATTAAAAACCCTTCGCCATTATCCCCCGCACTTAGACAACAGATTTTATCGGGTATGTATGTCGATCTGGCCCAGCTCTTTCAACCATCCTATTTCCGCATTCATATTTCAGTCGGAAAAAAAAAAAATCCAAACCGTCCCCACCCAGCTCAAACACCCGACCCCCGCTTGTTCCAAGGAGCTAATTGCAACTGAGTTCGTATTTGTCTTCTCACTCTACCGGGACACAAGACGCCAGTCCTTTCCTCATCGGAGGCAAGACCCGGACGATTACCTTACATTCGTTCTCAATCTCGCTTTACGCTTTGACGATACGGTAAGCAATTGCCGGTTGGCTGTGTCGATATAATTGATGTGATTCTGCAAGGATGACAATCCACAACTTTCGAAATTATCACTGACTTCGCAGCAATTATTTTCGCCATCACTCAGCTGTGTATCATACCTAACAACGCCATTTAGCTGTCACTGCATTCAGACTGTAAAACGGATTCTCATGGCTCATTGCTCTATCAGCCTCAAACTAATTGACGCAAATCTGTGCTGTTTCACAAGCTACATGAGCACAGAAATTATAAAGACATATCTACATTTTTTCGTAGTCATCGATGTGCGGAACAAAATGCCATATAATTCGTAGTGCAACTTATAACAAGGCTTTCAAAAAATAAATTTCCTTGGTTCTACTAATTAGTCTGAACAACTCTTGCTAAATATGCACGTTGTGTTCTTTGCAAATTACATGTCATACAATTGTGGTGCTGTCGTACGATTGTAATGTTTATTCCAAAGTTGTCAAATCATTACAAATGCTAATGTACTTCACCTCGCCGGCAAACATCCACGGATACTGCACGCATCTCCGCCTCACGGCCACTCGCTGTGGCACAGCTCACTAGCGCTTCGTTAGCGTTTCGGTTATTGGTGCACTTTGCCTCGCCGGCAAACATTAACGGATACTACGCGTATCCCCCTCACGGCCACTCGCTGTGGCGCAGCTCACTAGCGCTTCGTTAGCGCTTCGGTTATTGGTGCACTTTGCCTCGCCGGCAAACATTAATGGATACTACGCTTATCCCCCTCACGGCCACTCGCTGTGGCGCAGCTTACTAGCAGTTCGTTAGCGCTTTGATTATCGGTTCACTTTGCCTCGCCGGCAAACATTCACGGATACTACGCGAATCCTCCTCATGGTCACTCGCAGTGGCGCAGCTCACTAGTGCTTCGGTTATTGTAGGCACTCACACATCCGCTAGATGGCGAGCCTGAGTTTATCTAATGCTCACGAGAAGCGCTAATCGTTGACCTCCGCAGGACAGTAGCTGCACGGGGGACCCTATCTTGTATAGCAAATAATGCAAAATACCATGTGCGTACCGCTTCGGAAATGGTCTCAGTCAGTCCCGCATACCTGAATTATATATCAACTGATTTTTTTTTTTTCCGAATGCAAATTGAGCCTTCTTGAGTCAGTGAAAAAAAAAATATTGTGTGAGTGCCTAGTTATTGGTGCACTTTGCCTCGCTGGCAAAAATTCACGGATACTGCATGCATATCCACCTGACGGCCACTCGCAGTGGCGCAGCTCACTAGCGCTTCGGATATGGGTGCACTTTGCCCCGCCAGCAAACATTCACGGATTCTGCATGCGTATCCAACTCACGGCCACTCGCAGTGGCAAGGTTCACGCTCCGGCTATGGCCCCAGCAGTAAGTGTCTATATGGATAAGTATTCACGGCTTTACCCACGGTTTCCACCCCGGCTTAGTCGCCATTCCCGATCACTCTCTGACGTGCACTAATTTACAATCCGCTCTAGCAGAGCCTCATATCGTCGACAAGCTTATACAAGACGAAGTTGACGTGGGTTTCATGATCAGACCCTACACCGCGCCTGTCTTTCGCATCAGCCCTATCGGGATAGCAACCCGAAAATATTTGGGAAAAAGCGCTTAATCATAGACTTATTATCCTCTCACAGTTCCGCCCTCCCCAGTATCAACAGCCTTATCCCCAGTAATGATTTCTCCACGCACTACTCTTCCGTGGACCACGCTACCACTCTCATCGCCTCGCCAGTCGCGGCGCCTGGTTGGCTAAAGCAGATATCACAAACGCTTTTAAGGTCGTCCCACTCGACCCACTTATTTGGGGTTTTCTTTTTTTTAGGTGTTTCCTGGAAAGGGCGCTATTACTTCGCCATTCGTCTCACGGTACCCATCATCGTTTCCTCCCCCATTTGGGGTCACGACTGGGCTACCAAATGTATAACCGTACATTCTGACAACTCGACCACAGTAGACAAACAAAGGCCTTTCCTGCTCCCTCTCGTTCATGCCATTCCTCAGCCTCAGGAAACTCTAATTTCCGCAAACACCAGTCCATGCTCAAAGCTGCACCTATTCCCGGCTATAAAATGGCATCACCGACGCCCTTTCGTGTTTCTCTTGGCAGAGACTCAGACGCTTGGCACGGCACTCGGACTTTCACCCCACTCCGTTTCCCCCATTTTTCTGTGACCGTCTAACCCCGACTCCACAACTCGAGCCACTTGCCGCTTTAACCCGAGGCCATTCTAAATGGGTTCGCTCCACACTCACTTTCCTCATACCGCGCAGGATGGAAGCAATTCAAGAAATTCCATTTAGCCCTCCTACTGCCATTCCCGGCCCTCAGCGTCATTTCTATCACAAGCTTTATTTCGTACATTCACTCCATACACCACGTTCGACTAGCCTCAATACAAGTCTACCTCAGCGGCATTAACCTCTTCGTCAAACCGGCCACTGGATATCCGTGCTCGTCAAGTTCCCATTCTCACGTGCTAACACTACCGAAAGGTTTACATAAACAAGAACCTCTCGCTCCGACCAAACATTTACCTCTGACGGCAGACCTCCTCTCGCTGCATCCCGACGCTGCGCTCAGGGTACCATTCTCCATCCACGGATTCCACTCTAGAAGCCATGTTCCTATTGGCCTTCTTAGGTTTCTCGAGATGTTCCAAGTTCACTCCGCTCTCTGCTTATTACAATTCTTCTCGTCACACCAGCCTAAATGACATCTCATTCTACTCATGTTCAAGATAAAGAGAAGTAAAACAGATCAGTTCGGCATTTCTCAACCTATTTCATATTTCGCCTAGACTCTGTCCTCTGTCCGTTCCAGCCAATATCAAACTATGTCACCTCAAGATACAATAACCACGCTTCTCCCCAAGACCCATTATTCACGACCGACATGGGGCCGTTGCCACGCGCCACAGGTTCCTCTACCATTTCCGTCATGTTTTAATTAGATCCAATATTCTGTCCAAATACTTCTCTGGGCATTCTTATCGCATTGGTGCCGCCACAACAGCATCCAAGCAAGGAGTTCCGGACCACCTAATTAAAATCCTCGACCGCTGGACTTCAAACTCTTACACAAGCTATATTCACAATAATACTGATGACATACGCAGAGCCCATCTCTCGCTGATTCATTAACACTTTTGGGGGCTTAGGAGCCTACACGGACTCCGAGAGACGCGAGCCCCACCCTGAGTCTCGCCACCTGGGGCTCCCAATGTTCGCACAATCACAGTCCATACGACATCACATTCGCCCTAATCTCCTATCCGCAGTCCCACCAAACACTCTCCTCCACTATGGGAGTGGTCCAAAATTCATTAATTGATACAAAAAGTCAGATTTTATGGGGGAAAATGCACAAAACTTGGCAGAAATACTCAAGACATGGTGAATGTTTTTGTTTTATTTACAATTGTATGCAGTGATGATTATACATTTAAAAAAATAAAGATAAATCAAAGTATAATATTCCATAATTTATTTCATGTAATATTGAATCAGATAGTTGAAAATAAGTAATAAGATAACAATATATAGTAAAAATAAAAATAATGTCTTTTTGAGAGAAAAAGTCAATATCTAGTGTGGCCATCCTTTGCTTTGATTACAGCATTTAATCTTTTCGGCATAGTTTTAACATTTTTTTTTCCTCACTCGCTAAACCTTTCTATATGGTTTGAAGTTCAGTCCAAAGAGATTATTTCGATGTTACAACAGATTTGCTCAATCGGATAAAGATCTGGGGCTCTAAATTTGTAGACCAGGCGCAGGCGCGGCGAATGGGGGGAGCGCCGTGCCAACGCGGTGTATCCAGGCGTATTTTGAAATTTCGTGCCCGGTGCAGCCCGGCGCAAGTACTTTCTGTCCCGCCTCTGTCCCTCCTGCCAACGCAAGTGGCAAAGAGGGAGGAGAGAAGGCGTGAGTGGGTTTAACACAACCGAGTCAAATCTTCACCAATCAAATGAGCTCCTCTCCTCACCTTTAAAATTGGAATAAAGAAGCCTCTGTCCTATACCTGCATGATGCGTGAATGTTGCATTTTACTTTGCTACTTCAGGCATGTCTTCTGCTCCGCTAACCTCTATATTAAGCATTACGAATATGAGTTAGCTGGGGCATTCGCAAATTATTACCATTAGCGAACTTGAATGGAATTTCAAAACGAAACTACGTCAGATCATTCAAACTTATGAAGTTGGAATGAAATACGATGGTTGCTCATTTATTTCTTCTGCCTTCATCATTGGGAAGAGAAACGATGGATAGCGTGTTCCTATTATTACACCCTGTTGCTGCTTAAAATTTTGAGATTAACACGCATGGAAAACAATGCAAGATATGTTACACATATCACATATTTCAATATGTGATCTTAACTCAGTACGAGATCATAGCAATCAGGCTGTATTCCTTTCTCCCCCTAAAAACGATAAAACCTAAGTGACAATCATAGTATTAAGCCGCTTGCACACTGGAGGCAAAATGAATTTTTCACACGACAGATTACATTCAAAGTCGTGCATTGACTTTGAATGTAATCAGTCATGCGAAAAATTCGTTTCGCGTCCGGTGTGAAAGCAGCTGGAGGACACATACCCACATAGCCTACACACACACTCATGCGCCCACAAGCACACATCTCTCTCTCTCTCTCACTCTTTGATCTGACATCAGGACAATCGATATAGATACTATAATTTATGCGCTGATTCAGATAATTACTGCAACCACTATTTAATGTAACTATTTATTGTATTGAAATGTGCCTGACATTCTGGAAACCTGCCTGTGAGGTTTTGGTGACATGCGCGCACTGTGCGCCGGTCAGCCAAATTACCACTGCACAGAAAGTAAACCAGGTTGGAGCTGGTGAGCTCTCTGCGCACTTTCGGCGGATCCTTTATCCACGAAATTGTCACTGCGTCATGATGAATATGTGACACCTCCCCCTACAACGCTGCCACACCCATCTCGGCGCACATCCGTCTACCAAATTGCCAAAGTGGCTGTGCACGGTGTTGCACTGCATGAAATTACCACTGCGCGGGCTGCACTGGACGAAATTACCACTGCTTGGGCTACGCCACGCTGTGCCACCCTGCGCTGTGCCAAGAAAGTAGAGCCCCTGTACTTCGAGCAGGCCAAGTCATAACTTTTATGTCACCAGATGTTTCTTTCCGATGGAGATAATTCTTGCACAAGTTTGTTTAGGGTCCTTATCTTATTCAAAATAAAATCCCCAACAAATCAGTCTCTTTGCAGATGGCAGTGCGTGCCTCACAAGGATGCTGTGATACTTCTTTTGATCCATGATTTTGATTTTGGGCAAAGAAAACCCCAAACCATAACATTACCACCTTTGTGTTTTACTGAAGTAGTTAAACAGTCATTTTTGAGATGTCCTCGACTGTACAGCATTCATAAGTTCTGCCTTTGGGTGAGAATATTTCAAATTTTGATTAATTCGTCCAAAGGACTTGTTTCCAGTCCACTGGCATCCAATCCTTGAATTTCTTTGCAAACTCAAGACTTTTTTGGTGTTGCCAGCTCTAGGCAGCAACAAGACCAATCACAGGCATCTGGAAATAGTAGATCTTGATGCTTTCAGTTATTCACTTCTGGCACTAGTAATATCATCTGCCGGTTTTATTATTTTTTTTTACACAGATCCACATACACAGATAATGAACATTAGAACATCAGCTTCCATTTTGCACCTTTATTGCCACTAGTTTTCAACGAACTGGTCTCTTTGAAACGCTTGATGGCGTTCCTTACAGTGCCATGGCAGCATTTAACGTCTTCAGCATCATGCCACAATGCAGCGACGAATGACCTCCGTCATGACATCTTGTTTAACACTGTGACACTACTCAAAATTCATGTAACCTTATATAATGAAACAACTGACCATCAGAGGTTATTTTGCACAATAATGTTGCCTCAAACCAGTTAAAACAAAATTTTAAGCATCAATAATCATGGAATGAACCTTCAAACATGCATTCAGGCTATGCAAGCTATGCAAGAGTCAAAAAAAATTGTGACACATTTCAATAGTTATAAAAAAATTGATGTTTTCAGTATTTTTGTTTATTACCCATATTTTTACCTCAATATACTTGTGGGAATGCTTTTTTTTTTGGTTCTTATTGCCTACAATTGCCTACAATTTAATACATTCTCCCCAAAACTTTATAGAGAAGTAATATATTAGGACCCCTTTTCGACGAGAGTGGTGGTGAATAATCATCACTGCACACTATTGTCTACATGGAGATCAATCATTGTTTTTAAAAACCTGCCTAACTAAGTCCAACAAACTCAAGTTAGCAACTACTTAGCTCAAGATATGCGATTTGTAATTCCGACAGTGGTGTTAACCCTTTCAGTGCCGTGCCCAATGATGTAAGATATCAAAATCAGACGATGTTGAAAACCCATCATGTGGCAACTTGTTTAAAAGAGCTCCCGCAGAGGCGCTCTTTTAAACAAGTTGCCACATGATAGGTTTTCAACAGCTCAGGATAATTACATTCTTAATTCTTTGAAAGTGTATTCAGCGCTCAAAGGTTTAAAGTGAAAGCGCCCTATATAACTATGGGGTCACTAAATTATGAAAATATTAATTCTAGCAATGGATACCTGCAGCTGCATGCAACACAAAACTCTGACGATGTGATTACCACTGATATTGCTTCAGGTTGATGAAAAATGATGACACATGATAAAGAGTCCCTCCGTTGAGTGATGCGCAAAACCTGACAGACGGCTCATCTTTTAATTCTTCTTAAAGCAAACCAATGTTACTACTCCGAAAATTAGTGATATTATTTGATTATGCTGCAGCATTTGAAACAACGTGTGGAAAAATGAAGCCGAGAAACTACACTTGTCCAAAAAATTGCCGAGAGTTCTGCGTGTGGCCGAGCGTGCGAGCGTGAGCAGAAACTGCCGTCTGTGTGAACTGATCAAACATGTCAAGGCCTCGAGCTGTTGGTTTGTCAGAAAATAGAGCGAGCACAGCAGGCATAGTTCTGACAGGACATGCAGTCAACATTCTCGACCTGCTGACTGTGCAGCTGACTATGGCTAGCAAAATTCAGACTGCCTATTCGCTTGCTGTCAAATCATTCGGTCTGTTTGAGCTCCATCAGCAGGTTTATACCAACCTGCTTCAAGTGCTCATATTGCAACTGTACCGCCACCCCAGCTTCGCTTGCTGTGCTTTGTTTATTAATCGCTTGCTTGGTCTGTCACTAAATGCTAAACCTAGTTGATTTGTCTTATCATAGTGTTGCAATGTTATTCCACGAATGTCATTGTCACACAGCTCTTTCCTCTTCTCTGGGGGGTTTGTGCAGTACTCCCTACGTTCAGCTCTGTGTTTGCTTGCCTGGGCTAGCAGGGAGCTGCCAGAACAAAGCCATGCTACCAGTCATTACATTATTGCTTTGTCAATGTAGAAAAAAGCCTTGCACATCTATTTCATAGGATAGGTGCACAGAAGAGTGAGATGATCAAAACTCCCTTACACCGTCCAACTTGCAATAAATTTTTAATGGGTATTCAATGGCAACGTTTCGGTCCTGAACTCTCATCAGGCAAACAGTTAAAACAGTTTTTGCAAGTTAGACAGCGTGTAAGAGTTTATTTTTTTTTATCATCGCTTGTTCACACATTTGTTTTGCTGCTTGCTTATTGCGTATTCACTTTGATGTAGGCGATCCTGACAGAAATGAGTTATGATTATTTTATGTGCACTAGTCCTTTGCCTGTACACTAATACTTTATTTCAATGAGGAAACAGAATCACCTTTTTGTCAATTATTTTTACAATGTTGTAATGAACGTAAAATGTAATATTTAAAACTTCATAATATGGGCAGCATTTGCCGCTCGCTGATACAATGAAATAAAATCAAAGCTTTTTGAAAAGAGCTCCCCGCAGGGGAGCTCTTTTCAACAAGTCGCCACATGATAGGTTTTCAAAAGGTCAAGATATGTCAATTTTTTAAGTGTTTGAAAATTGATTTCAGTGCCCAAAGGGTTAATTCAATCTGAATATCGCAAATAGAGACATTTTCTGGGAGTCCCCTGGGAATTTGGCAGGTCTGGGAAAAAAATCCCAATTCTAAAAGTTAGTACATAATGGAAAATGCAAATGACATTAAAAAGGAGTGATTTTAAATGTCCATTCACTCACTACAGTATTGAATTCACCATGACAACATTATATGATGCTTGAACTTGGGAACTCAATTATTTATTTATTTTTTTTAAATATACTCTCATTTCAAATCTGATGATTGATACAGACTCCAAGTTGGTGAAGGGCAATTCAGGACATAAAGATGATGCTACAAACCTGCAATAATTAGGTCATATGAAACAGACGATGTTTAACAAGTGAGCGAATCATCTTGGAGCATGAAAGCAGCCTCCAAAAGAGGCCTCGTCTCTCAAGAGTAAAGATGGGTCAAGGATCACCAACTTGCCGAAAGATGCGTGAGATTATGATCCATTAGTGTTAGTTGAGATCTTCAGGAGTGTACTGGAAGCATGTTTTTTTTTTTTTTTTTTCACTTGGACAAGAAAATATTTCAATTGGTTTTTGGAAAAACAACCATCATGTTCTCTGGACAAGGACAAGCAAGGACAACCCCACCTGTTTTCAGTGTCACGTCCAAAAGCCAGCATTTGTCATGGTATAGGGACATGCCAGTTCACATGGCATGGGCGAGTTGCAGCCTGCAAGATTATTTCGACGTCTGTGTTCCAGGGAACTTTCTGCATTTTCCTGTAAGAAAGTGCCAAAACATATTCTGCAAGGATCCCAGATGCATGGCTGCGTAACCAAACAGCGAAGGTACTAGATTGGCCTGCCTGCAGTCCTGATCTATCTGCAATTGAATATATATGGTGCATGAAGTCATATATCTGGCAACAAAAGCCCCGTACATTTGTGCAGCTGAAGACTTTTATAATTGAGGAATGGGGGAGTTCTTTTTGCTCGACTTGATCGACTGCTGTCTGCAGAACCCAAACGCTTAAAGAGTGCAAATAGAAAACATTGTGATGTTACACAGAGGTAAGCAGTCCCCTGTGCAAACACTTTTGCAGTCATCTCATTGCATATTTTTGATATGCAATTAAATATATGATAGAATATCAAATATTGCAGTTGTACACTTTTCAACATAGTTGTGGTGTTTTCAATGTAGTTTATCAAATCTTTGAGTCAAGTTTTTCAGAATAGCAGGATACGCTGAGTCATAAAAAAAATATTTTTTAGCATCTATCGTGTGCCTGCTTTTAATTTTATTTTTTCATGTCTATTAAACACAACTCGTTATTTGTCCCTGCAGATGTAACCATGGATACAAGTGAATGAATGCCCTTTTTTTTTATTATGTTTTAGAAGTTTTCCTGATGTTTCTGTCAATGTTAGCAGCAACTGGTGGGAGACAAATTACAGGGTTGGCGATGTTCGAGAATAAGAGCTGATTGCTTCATAATAATAACATTAGTTTTGGTTGAGTTTAATCAAGTAATGTCAAGCCATTCTGCATAGTTTAAAATACTTTGAGTGGCACTTGTCTCAAATATGTAAAAGGTTGTAAAAAAGGTTTCTTAGTTTGATTATATATAATTCCATTTCCTTTATATATGCTCAAAGAATACTGCTTGGTCCATGCCAGCATAACAGTATGGTGCTGATTATGCATATTTTTTGCTGCACTTTTCATGCTGCCAACATTTCACTACACCTTATCACAAAGGTGCTTAATTGGATTGGGTCTCACAGGACATTGGAGTTAACTGAAGAGACCGTCATTTTTTAGATCCCGCTTGAGAGGATGTTTGCTCATGATGCTGGAAGAACGCATTTGCGAAAGATTCATAAAGCTCATGAGAAAATGCCGGTGGTGCATATCAATTCCTTGGGCAATGGTCACATTCAAATAATAATCCGTTAGGATTAAAAATTCAACTCCACCTCTAATAATGGCACACAATGCAAAATCCATTTTGCCCTTGGGGAATGTAAGGTGATGACATTTCTAACATCAAAAATAATGAGGAGCAAAGTAGGATTCCTTGAAAAAGCAATTTATTCCTTTTTGCATATTTTTTCATATTTAATTGTGATATCTCCAATCAAAATTTCATTGGAGACGAGAACATCCAGAATAAAGACAAAAGACAATTTTTAATGGACATTTACTGACGGAAAAACGTTATCCAACGCCAGCTGGCCCAGTGTGAAAAACTGACTGCCTCCTTAGTTACTCAATTACCCCCTTTACCAAATTTAATGGATAATTATGTGAAATTAAGCTAGACACAGCCAGGCTTGATTACTGCCAGAACTTTTCAATCTAAACATCATGGAAACTGAGCCTTTCCAGCAATATGAAGTGGACTAATGGGTCAAGATCAAAATAAATTCCAGAAAGGATGAGAGAGAAATTTATTGGAATATATGTCTGGAAAGGGTTACAAAGCAATCTCCAAGGCTCCAGACCTCCAGCTAAGCAAAGTGAGGGCCATTATTTTCAAATGATTAAACCTTGTAAGACTGGTAAATCATCCCAAGATTGACAGGCTCCAACCAAAATTTCTCTTAAGAGCTCATGGACAACTCATCCTGGTTGTCACAAAGTAACTAAGATGAGCCTCTGAAGAAACCGCAGGCCTGGCGTACCTCAGATATCATCTGCATTCATGATTCAACACTTTTATAGATGGCATGGATACGATGGCTGCAAGGCGAAAACCACTGCTAATGTCTGCAAATGTACCCACGCGGCTTCAGTGAATTTCACACCACACCTTCAATAGTCGTAAACAATATTTATTGATTGAATAAGCATGGGAATTTGCACTGATGAAGGACGGAGTAGAGACAAGTAGGTGGGGACTAGTGTAGGAAAACAGGAATCCCCAGGCGACGAGAATCGGGATGGGGGGTTGCGTCTCTTCTTGGAGTCATAAAGGCTCTTCAAAGTCCCCTTCAAGTCACACCCTAAAGGTTCCTATAGAGTGATAGGGTAAGAGATGAATAGAAAGGACTTTGAAGGAGGGACGTCAACCAAGACAGACGTAGATTGTAGAATGAAGGCGACATGAATAGGCTGGTTGGTTAGGATGAATGGAGTGTCGCTTTTAGGCGCGGTCTGGTTCACTACATTTAGAACTCCATTTAATGTTTAAGGATATCTTGCGGGGGGGAGCTATACAAATTTCCTTTTTCGATTAGTTTTTTGCTAATGACCTGACCTTTGATTTGTTGTTAAAAGCATGAAAAACTTAATTTCCTTAAGTTATATATTGTAGAGGCAGATCTAAAAAACAAGTGGGTAGGTGGGGATTTGAGTGCATTTCATGTAGCAAGCAAAGCATTTGAAAGCAGCATAGGCAATGAAAAACACTGGGACCTTCTGAGTGCTGGATTAAGAAAGGTGATTCACAGTGATGTGTGCATGTGAGTGGTGAGTGTGTGATACTGAGTAGTACACACGCCGTTAGTTAACTGAGGAAATGTGTGGGAACGCGGCCGCGGAGGCTGACTTCTAGTCGGCTCGAAGAACTCCCCTGACAGATATTGCTCTGTACATCTCATGTGCATTGGTCATAAATCAGCCGCCAGAAATTTGCCTGTAGTCCACAAAATGAAAAGAAGCATTCATTGGTTAATGTCATGCGCCTCGGGAATGCGTTTATTTGGATCCTCGGAAATTGGGAGGAAGATGGAGTAGAGAGATAAACATGCAGAGATGAATATAAAGGATTGACTGGAGACTAGAAAAAGCAGGATGGATTGGCAAAAAGAAATGAAATGGTGGAGCAGAGGCTGGATTGGTATACACCTGTGGGAGGAGGAGGCGGAGAAAGGGGCTGGAGTCAGACCAATCAGGATCTCTCCAGGATTCATACAGTACGTTGGCATGGCAACAGCAGTTGCATATCCCCTACAGCCAATCCCCGGGCTCCTGATGCTGTTTGTATTGGGGAGTACAGCCTGTTCTCTCCTGAATTCAATCGCATCTCGACCTTTTCTCCCTCCCTCACTCAATTTTTGCCTCTTTCTCGCACAAATACCCACACAATGCCCGTCTGTGACACGTTAATCATCTCCCGTTCCCATTTCAATTTCTACACGTTTTCTCCTGTATAAATATAAGAATGTGTACATATATTTGTACAGTCTGTATACATTTTGACTGTGACACAATTTTTGCTTTTTGGCTTTGTACTGTGGAGACAAAAGCAACAATGACTATGGGGTTGAATAAATCCTCAGCGTGTGTTTCATGTAGGAATTACAGCCCTTCATATCCAGCGTCTCTGTTCAAACGCTCACGGCCAGCTCTCTTATCTGCACATACCACAGTCAATCTGCGTCCCTTTCACTCCTCACATCTTTCTCTCTCGCGTTCTCATGCTTTATTTCGCGGTCAGTCTCACTCGTTTCCTCACACGGCCTGTTCTCTCTTCCTCTCTCCTCACACTTTACTCTCTTCTCAAAGCTCCTGCAGGCAGTTGCTCGATGTGTTTGAGAGAGATGCGTCAGTTTTCTCCCCGCATTCTCTGAGTCTGGAACCCGCCATTTATTGACATGAAGTATGAATCCTCTTCTTCATTTCTGGTCAAATCGCAGAGGAATGAATTTGTCCATTTCTAAAATCGCTCCATGATAAAATTATATCTTGGAGTTTAGGTTTCATTCTGTCAATACAGAATTAGTTTCTCTCGGTCAACATACCGGAAAATGAAGCAGTTCAGTTTGTTCCCTACATATTCAAATAAGTTTGTTGCAATGAAGAGTCTCATCTGCACGTTGGTTATCGGGTAGCCAGCAATGACAGCGTCATTACGTGCTCACTGCGGGTCAGAGTTCACTTCCCACCATCTCATTTTCCAAGAAAGAGTTTGATTTTTGCATTGATGTAGGTGAAAGAAAATTAATTGCATAATTGAAGACAGTAGTTTTATGATAATATGATGTAATTAATGTTCTGAGGCCCTTCTATTGAGTGAATTTGAAATCAAAGTGTTTTGTTTTTTTAACTTGCATTTAAGAATTCGTGTTTCGCATGTGAAAAAATATCATTCACACGTTTAACCTCAAATATTTTAATTTTTTTTTCCCATATGGCAAGATAAAAAATTGAGTTTTATAAACCTTAACTACAATTTGGAAAATACAAATCCTCTCAAAATGCAAATCACTATTTGTCGGCTATGTGTGCACATCAAACAACATAAAGCTGTGAATAGCCAGTCACAAAAAAAAAAAAAAAAAACTCTTTCCAGCTCCCTCTTATAAATAAAATTGGCCTCGATATCTTCTCTTTGCTTTAATTTGAAATGCAAATATAGTCACATGGAATGTTTTTAAATACATGTGGCATCTCTAATGCCACCTTAATCTGGACTGTCCAATCAGTGAACTATGTATAAGCATGCTCATACGCGACTCATGCTGCAGGACAGAACCGCACGGTTTGTGGTTTTCTTCATAAACGTACCTGTGGGCCGCTGCTTTTTCTTCTTTACTCCGTATCAGATCTTGCACTCACAGAGCAAGGGGCAGAGGAACCCTGAACATGTGATTGATCAGAATCCAATGGACCAATGCCTGGCTGCCGAATAAGAGATGCTTGAGCAACAAATTATGCTTACCCAAACCAACTGAGTCCCTCCCATGTCCCTGAACAGAACAAAGCCAATTATACGCAGCTCTCACAAGACAGCTTGCTGCAGTCGGGATTGGATCCAATGCCGTGGTGAATGCTCTTGCACCACACGAAGTACCCTCGCTGAAAGCACCACCCAAAACCTTTGCTCAATCATCAATTTGTCGTTGCTGTTTGATTATACGATTGATTTATTGATTTGGCATTTGTAGGGCAAGAACAGTCTGGATCCAGTAGGTGATTGTGTGCCCAGAATGACAGACAAGCGTGTTTACGGATCAGTAGCGGTCCGTTGGCGGAATCAAAGGCCTTTGGTAACCTCACCTGAGATGTTCACTCTGCCTGATTAGCAACAGTTGCAAAGACTAATTGGTAGAATGGCCGTCAAATTTATTTTCAGTTGCACTGTCGTACATTGCATCACAAAGTTAAGAGACATTTTCTTCTGCACATAATGATAACAGTCGGACTCAGAACTCAAGTACAGGCAGCAGATCAGGATCAGATGTTTATTAATGAGTTTACGTACAGTCCGGTTCAGACCCACACAGGAAGAATGCAGTATGGAAGGGCAAATCCAAATCATAATCAGGGTACAGCCCACAGTTCAGATGCTACACAGTAAGATTACCAAAGCCAACAGAGATCCAAATCGTTAAACTGAAAAGACATGCAGTATTCGTTACCAGAAAATCACAATACACAATGGGGCAGGCAATGTTGTAAACCACAAAAACAAAAACAGAATTAAGACCAGAAGCCTGTACTACAAATCAAGTTCAACATACTCAGGGTATCCTTTCACTATCCAGCTTCAGTTAGCCTGACAACGGCAATGAAGCTAAGTGGTTGCACAAAGATGGTTATAAACCATCTGAGTCAACTCTGGTTTTCCCAATGTAGACATGAAAGAGATCTCAATCCATCTCTTTTATGGACTGCATGGTTAAGTGGCCAGGGAACACTACAAAGACACTACAAAGCAGTTCTGATGGAGCACGTGCCACCTTATGAATCGCCGCGCAGATTGTATTGCTTCTGAAGTTCCCTGCTTCACTCAGAGCATACAGAAAACTGCCCAAGGCAAAAAAAGGGCACTGCATACACTTTGTGGGATTGTGAAGGTACTACTTGACGACATATGGCTCAGGAAGCCGACAAAGGCCGGCCAGCAGTCATACCATTATTCAATCTGCTCCAGCCGTGTGGCTGAAGCTAAGCAGGTGTGGGCATGGTCAGTACTTGGATGGGAGACCACCCGGGAAAACAAAGTTGCTGCTAGAAGAGGTGCTGCTGGTAGGTTGCGATCTTCCTTCTGGTGGAATAATCTCCAATGCCCCAGCGCAGTGATGGAGACACTGTGCTGAAGGAAACGGCGTCTTTCGGATGAGACGTTAAACCGAGGTCCTGGCCCACTGTGGTCATTAAAGATCCTATGACCCTCATCGATAAGAGTAGGGATTTCCCCAGTGTCATGGCTAAAGTCCAACCTGGCTCTTTCGACCTGCCACCTAATCATCCCCTGATCCAACTGGCTCTCCACCTTAACCCCCAGGGCTCCCTTGAAAAGGAGATTTCAATCTCAACAGGACTTCCCTGGTTAAATAAAGGATAAATTTAAAAAAAAAATTTAAAAAACTAAATAAATAAAAAAGGGAAATTATTCCCTCAGATGAGAAGCAGTATCTCTGATGGGTTTTGCCACTCTGAATATTCTTGCCTTCCTCCGGAATCCTCTCAGATTCTGTGCACCTAACTCCACAGGATTCTCTGAACAACGATGCCATGTTCCAAGAGAACTGATTGATCAGTAGGCATCGCTGTTGTATCCGCTGATCTCTTATCTTAAGCATAACCTACTCTGGAGCAGGGGCGCGTTTCCCAAAAGCGTAACGTAGTTCGTCCATTCACAGTCAATGGGCCCAACTATGTAAGTTAGCATCTGTGATTTTGGGAAACGCACCCCAGGTTGGGCGTTCAGCGCAAGTCACCATGGTTATTTAGCCTGGTAAGAAGTGAACCACCGTCATAGTCCTAAAAACTCATGGTTAAACCCAAAGTTACCTCAAACCTCAAACCTGCTTTGGACTACAAGCCCCAGGAAGCCTACAGCAGTGTTCCACCTAAGGTGGAACACAATAAATACCTGGATCTGACAGGTGTGCCCCAAGGACTGGGTTGGGAAACAGTGGCCTACAGGAACCAAGAAAGGCTCATGGGCTGTTTCTCAAGTGTAGGCCGCATCCTTCAAAGGCTGCATTTTTATGCAGCTACGTCACTGCGAGCTGTTCCGTTACAAAGACGCTTTCGAATACAGCCGAGTAATGTAGCCTTCATATCAAATGAAACTGTCAACATGAAAATTAGAGCTTTAATGAGCTGACAATTCCATCTGATATCAGGCAAGATGAAGGCTGCATTTCTCCGCAGTATTCAGAAGTGCTCTCACAGTGGAACAGCCTCCGATGACATAGCAGGACAGATGCAGCCTATGCTTTGAGAAACAGCTGTAGCATTAGGCCTAGGAATGGCTAAAGAAAATGACAACATATTGAAGAAAGCATGGGGTTTATATTGGAAAACTAAAAGTAGATGGGAAGTGAATACAGGGGCGTAGGGAGCCGGGAGTGTGACCAGGAGCGTGGCTATAAACAAGGGAATGAACTAGACAATTGACACAGAATGGGGAGGGAGAGCATGAAAATACAAAGACACGTGTGGAACTGAATGGGGCATAAGAATACGATGGGGAATAGAATAACTAAAGCAATAAATTCAATGAAAAACAACAAACACAGATTGTAAACATTGACACATAGTTGACTACCTAAAATGTTTATGATAAACCACAACTTTATGGATCTTTTCAAATGCTTTTGGCTACAAGCTTGTGTGCATGCGTAACCAAGATGAATATGATTCCACACACAGCAATTACAGATTTTCATTTGAAACCATGCTTTGTGACTTGTTCAAGTCATATTGCTTCAAAGTTTCAATGGAATGTACGTCAAATTAAAAAAAAAAAAATCATGAAATAGGATCGAGTTGGATGTGCTTGATTTGTTGAGCAGAATTTGAGGATGCTGTGATGCCAAGTGGAGTCCGTCAGGAGTTTCCCATAATTCCTCAGGCAGATGAACATATGCTAACGTGCAATTAGTGCATGTTTAATATTCAGCATGCTCTACATGCGGGAATTCTTCCAGCCTGCAGGAAGAAAGGCGAGTCAGCTCGGTGAGCGCAGCGGCAAGCCCTGTCTCCATGAACATATCCTTCTGGAAAAAAAAAGAGATTTCTTTTTTGGAATACAATCCATTTTTTATCACAAAAAGTTGGCAATAAAAAGGAATGAATTTGAAAAACCTGGAGAAGGACAGTGCATCTCCAAAAATGTTTTTTTTTCTTGACAATGCAGAGGATACACTACTTGTTTTTACAATGGAAAAACATTTGTAAATTTAAAGTGTATTATTTCTCATTACTCCACGCGTACACTTCCTCCAGTTGTTAATCCCACAAAACTCAAAAGCCTTGCAGAGCCTTAACTTGTGATTCCATATTGTATCATTTAGTTCTTTCTCATGGGGGAGCGGGTGCAGGAAAAAACAACAATTAATATATTATTATTATCATTATTATTATTATTATTAATATCATTATTATGATTATTATTATTACCCTGGAGAAACTGATTTCGGGGAATACTTTCTGCCGCAGTAACCCCCAACTTACTCACGAAGTACGGTATTCATTCCCCCCCCCCCCTTCCCCCAAATGTTGCTGAATGCTGAGCACTGCCTCTTTCTCAACCCCTTTATATGAGCGTCATCGTCTCCAACGTTTCGCCTCCACTGCACATACAAAAACTGGGTAACAACTGGATCAGTGCAAACTGCATACTTACCTCACCTTCCCACAATTGAGTGAGCAAACCCTGACCACTTAGCTGCTACTGATCTCCACAACCCTCCCAGTGAAGTATTGTGCAGGGGATCTGACTCATGTAATCCAGTTGTCAAATGTCTGATCTTTAACTAAATACATTTATTGGGCTATCAGGAATGAAAATCATGCCATGGTAGCATATAGCATATATCCTATGTGCATTTGTGTGTGTGTCGAAAACACAGAAGTCCACTATTTTTGAGAATGCCACGACTTGATCTGCTCCAGCCGCAAGGCTGAGGCTAAGCTGGCGGGCTTTGTAAGTACTTGGATAGGCGAGCACCTGGGGAAAAATGGCACGTCAAGGTCTGCAGACAGACCTTAGTTGGTCAGCAAACAGTCTGTTTGCATAGTTGACATCTTCAGACCTGAGCAACTTTGAAAAGGGTGAAATCTTGATGGCTAGACTAGTGGGTCAGAGCATCTCTGATGCGGCAGGACTTCTGGAGTGCTCCTAGTCAGCTGTGGTAAATACAGTACCTAGAGACAGTGGTCCAAGGAGGAATATGCCATGAACCTATTGGACATCAAGATGCGCAAGGGCAACAAAGGCTGTACTGTCTGGTCTGAACCTACAGAAGGGCAACTGTGGCACAAGTCTTAGAACTGTAATTTTACTTACTTGAGGAATGTGTCACTACAAAGTACATAGCACCCTGCTCCATATTGTGTTTTGTAGCTGCAGACCAGCCTGAGTGCCATGGCCGGATCCAGGGGGATGTGGGGTTGGGCTACGCCCCCAGATTTTTGCCGCGCCCCGCACCAGCTCCTCCTGATTTACTGACGTATACTTCAGCCCATTGACCGTGTGCTTCAGCCAAAATCTAAAGATCGTTCAATCATTTAATTGCATTTTTCAGATGGATTTTCTTGATGTTTCTGATTGGCTGGTTGAATATTGGCAACGAAGTCTGTAGCTCCACCTCCACGGTCACTGATAAAACTGATACCAACCAGAAGTTTCTTACCACACTCGTCTCGCCTCGAGTAATTATCAGACGTGTCGGATAGCGATTTCATTAACTTTTATTGTACAATTAGTTTCTACTATTAAACACTAATATTCCATACCTTAATTTAAAGCTTATACCTTTATTTGTACTCTTCATATTTCATCGTCCACATAGTCTATCACTTAACATAAATAGGTAAGCTAATCCTGTTAGCTTGGTTATCCACAACCACTTTTTTCTTATTTGCGTACGAGTTTGTTTAAAGGAAAAAAGAAAAAATGACGCATCGATTTATCATCACCAAAGCGTCTACTGGCTCAGACACGTCTAGTGCAAGACCTACTCAAGAGCAGGCAGAGCGCGCTAGCATTAGCTTTTCTTCCTCTCATGGTGCGGAGAATAATGCTACAGTCGGCGAGCATGGTCTTAAAAACGTGCCTCATGCGGATATTTCGCCAAGATCCCGGGCATTCAACTCAAGTTGGTACCACTCTGGACCATGGTTAGAGTTCTCAGTAAAGCTAGATGCATATTTCTGTTTACCCAGTTGAAAGTTTGTGGCTAAAAATGACAAAGACATCACGTTCACTAGACGAGGTTTCACTAATTGGAAAATGGCATGAGAGTCTGACTGGGGATTCAGTTAACATGCCTTTAGCCCAGTGGTTCTCAAACTGGGTCCTGAGGGACCGCTGTCACTGTGTATGCTGGTTTTCATTGCAACCACAAATGCAACCCTAGAATTCTATTAAGCTGTTGATTTGTTTTAATTAGTTGAATTTTTTTACCCTCTAACTTCATATGAGAGAAATGCTATGCCTGCCATGGGAAATTAAAGCCCCATGTTCATATTGTGTCTATAATGCCGCAATGCAAGTAATTGCACAAGGTCTAATATATTTACTAATCCAAGTTATACAAAATTTAATTATTGAGCCCCTATAGGTTGCTGCACACAAGCTTAAAGTTCTGATTTTTTTTTTTTTTACAATACAAGCACAAAACAGGTGCTAGTCATTGTCAATTGCTCTGCCTTCTAACTCCTCATTATCAAATAAATGGTTCAATTTAGTGACCATTCATCAATAATTATACTAATCAAGAGCCTGCTGATATTTTGAAAGTTTTGGTTCATCTGTTTAAATTTCTCTCTTTTTATTCTGCAGTTTCCCATATAGCATGATGTGAATATGAAACTTTAATTGTTCATAACATGCATAACTATTTTTGACAATATTGCCTAAAAGGGTCCTGAAGAAGTAACAACTCATTAAAATTCTATGGTTGCGTTTGCGGTTGGAATGAAAACCTGCATGTACACGGCGGTCCCCCAGGACTGAGTTCAAGAAGCACGGCTCCAGCCTCTGCCTTGTACAAGTCTCATAATCATGGGCAGAAATGAGAAAGAGACGGCAACAGGAGGAACTATCGCTTACCTGTTAGGCCCAAACCATACTGAGAGGAATAGGTACAGTACTACATTAAAAGCATAGGGGAGACTGTAAGGTTTCTTGCTGTTAATGAGTTGCCCCTCCGTGGAACCTCTGAGAGCCCTCTGTCTATGACTGATGATTTCTCTGCTGGGCTTTTCCTGAAGCTGTTTGAGTACACACTCACAAAGGATGCTAAGCTTAGAGAGATCGCCAGTAATATACATCAAAATGCAAAGTATACTTCTCATAATTTGCTAAATAAGATTATTGAAACCCTGGCAAATTTGGTGTTGCTTCAGATTAAAAACATATGTGACCACGCTGACACAACAGGGTTTTGCATTAAAAGTGATAGGTGCAACATGGAAAAATCTATCAATAATTAGTTTCTTTCTGGAATTCTGATTAATTTTGACTTCACTAGCACTTACACTTAGCACTCTCCTCTTCTGGTGGTCTGTACCTACTCTTTTGTTTACTTGACGTTCTTCATTGCAGCTTGCAATGCTTTCATCATTTTGTAAGTCGCTTATGGATAATAGCGTCTGCTAAATGGAAATGTAAGTGGATTAACAAATACTAAACATTTTGAATCAGGAATGGCATAGTTTTTTTTTTTTTTGCAAGAGTGTATGAGTGTGTGGAGGGATGGGTTTTGGGGATTTTAGGCCTCAGTTTACCGACAACTAGAAACTAGACCAACACTGTGTACCATTACACCCCCAGAAATTTTCACTGCACCCCCAGTCAAAGCAGGCTGTATCCGGCCCTGCTGAGTGCCCATTCTAACCCCAGCCCACTGCCGAAAGTGTGTACGATGGGCACGTGAGCATGGGAACTGGACCTTGGAGCAACTGAAGAGGGTCGTCGGGTCAGTTTTCCTTCACATCATTAGCATTGGGCAGGGACGTGTGCCCCTCTTATCTGGGGAAGATATATTGAAAGGATGCACTGTCAGGAAATAATGAAGCTGGTGGAGGGAGAGTGATACTCTGGGAAATTTTCTGCTGGGAAACCCTGGGTCTGTGAATTTAAGTGAACATCAGTTTCACGGACTAGCTTTAGTGGCACAAGGGGGACCTACATAATATCAGGCAGATGGTTTTAATGTTGTGGTTGATCAGTTTGTTATGCATGTTGTTCTGAATGAGGCCATGCAGAATTTAATGAAGAACACTGGAGCAGTTGGCCTCTCCTTAACTTTTATTATAATATCCAATTAAAGATGATCGGTAAGCGGAAGTCTGCTCCTCACTTACCTTTCTCTCTTGTCTAATGAAGCTGTTGTTGTTATGAGAATAACCTTTGAAAAAAAAAAAAAGAGGGGCCAGTTTCTCTCTCTCTGGCTTGTATTAAAGATGGGAGACAATTAAAGTGCCTCCCACTGCCCACCTGCCTATCAAACAGAGATGATGGGGTTTTAGGTGGGCAGGGAGTCATAACACAGAATGACAGTGTCTGGAGGAGGGCGAGGGGTTGATGGTATGGAGAAAATAAATGATAATATTTAGGACACGGGCGCAACTCAAGATTTATACCACTTCATAGGTACAGTTGAGGCTGGTCATGAGTCAAAGTCTTTTTAAATATCAGAATGCACTATTATTGACACATTTGTAAAACTAGTTTGCCAATGTCATGAGTGATTTCCACAGATGAGCAGTATTCTTAGATGCAGGCGTCTAAGTGATGCGGTATTTGTAATTATACAGGAAATACATGATTGCATTTTGAATATTCATGAGGTGGCACCGCCTTAAAACTATTCGAGAAAAAGCTCCTGAGTCTGAAATGGTGACATAGATGTTGCATGAATCGCGTCTCCCAATTAAACCTGATCTGCTACCAGCCTGGCAAATCTGGCCTCAGAAGCTACCAGGGAATCTTTCATAATGAAGACCTTGTCTAACCTCACAGCAATGTAAAGCCACTCATACTCAAATGAACGTGAGTGCAATAGTGAAATGCTGCTTAGGGAATAATGAAATTAACACAATAAATGCCTGTGTTGTCAATCAACTCTCAGAATCTCCAAATTTATTTTGATATTAATACACCATGTCACCATTGCTAATGAGAGAAGTCTGTTTTAAAAATCAGCATTCATTTTTTTTCCCATCATTTGTGAGCCCTCCAGAAAAAACACAGCCAAATCCAAAATTCTCTTTTAGCACTTTTTTTTCGTATCTTTTTAATTATAATCTTGTTCTTGAGGGGTTGTAATCTATCATATAAAGAGAACTTGCTTTGTGTGTTGTGTTTCAGCACATCACAATGCACAGATAATAGAATTCAGAGGAAAGTTTAGCTAAAATACTCCTATCTTAAGCAGGGTTTACACATAGGCACGATTCGTTACGAATATCATTTTCCCGTCATTCGTGGCGCATTCGTGACATTTGTAACGTGACTTAACGCATCTGAATAGGGTTCTTAACAGCGTGTGTCGGTTCGTGACATTCGTGGAGCCTGTTTTTGGCTGCCAAAAAATCTTCCACGAATGTCACGAATCACCCTCGATTCGAGGAGTTCGCAACTGAGCGTGTCGATTCTTGGTGATTCGTCATAGAGCGTGACAGCATTCGTAGTGTATTCTTGCCATTCTTTGAGCCCATACTGTCACGCGTCGTTACGAATCGACACGAATGTTGTCAAGAACTGAACTGAATGACGCGTGACGCCTCTGCCTCGAATCATCAAATTCAATTCAAATTCGTGATCCTCGGTCACGAATTTAGATTCATGGCATTCGTGACTTGTCGTCGTTATATGTAAACCCAGCATTAGCCATTTAGCTAATTGTGCTCTAGTTTAACTTCTCCTTTTTACTGAGTATTGAAACTTATTGCAAGAACAATCACAAATTTTGGATAAGATGCGTATGACTGAGCCAAATCATATGTTTTACCGCTAGTTAAATCTAAACCCTGAGCATTCTGTCATATTTTCCCTCATATTCACTGTCAAATGGATTAATAGGAAATAATATCCACTTGCATTTGATGCAGACGTTTGTACTATGCATTTAAACAGTTGCATGTAAGTAACACATTGTACTGTTTGTAATTCACAACAAAGTAAAAATCTCCCATTTTAGCTGTTTGAGGAGCTAGGTGTGCAGCTTATATTTGGCTTTTCAGATAAACAGTGGTTATGTGTATCACCCTCAGATGAGGCACACTTCTGATCAATGAGTTTGTAATCTAGGGAAATGTGCTGCTTTACCTCCTTGCCATTTTTTATTTCACTGTATTTCTTTGCAACTTCAATGCTGAATTTTCATGAAATTTATTTGCCACTTGGTCCCAAAAACAAAAATAAGTTCTATTTCCAAATGATCGGTGAGTCTTGCTTCATTTAAATTATCTTTGTGTAATGCTTAGGTCCCGAGTCATAAAACATTAAAAACAGGTCATGCTCACATAGGCAAGGCTTGGCTTGATTTGGCATCTGCATAAAGGGGTCAGTTATGAATGACACCATGTTTCAAATTGTAAGCCAAATGATTCAGTTTTGCATATTTCTCCCTTTCTCAGTCCAGGACTTGCATTTCAAGACCTGTGTGCAAGAAGTACCTGAGTCACAAAATAACACTTTTGAGATTTCAGTGCTCAAAGTTCTCAAAACATGTTGCAGATAATTTTTTTTTTGTCCTATCATACTATGGAGCCCAGTGCTGTTTGCAGGGGTTATTGAGAGCTGACAACCCCATTTTATGGAAAAATACCAATGTATTATGAAGTTAATAAGAAAATTAGTTTTGGACTTAAGTTTTTTTTTCTGCTGAATACCCAAACTTAAGTACATTTACCCCTAAATGACTGGACTTGAGTACTTTTTGACAGATGAAGCCGACTTTCCAGGCTCCATGGATTCCATTTTTCACAACTAGTCATATGGCACATTCTAAGATTTTATGTGACATTTTCTAAGACAGTCATGAACTTTTATGGACGTGGGCATTTCTTGCACTAAAGTTTAGTGAATCTGACAATGGCCACTCACCAATATAGAGGACCTGAGTACTTCTTCTGTGAAATTTTTGGTATCAGATGATGCCCCAGCCACTGTGGCTTTTAATACTGGTGTCAGCTCATTTCTTGCACATGACATTAGTACTTTTTGCAGGCGGATCTTAATTTTTGAACATCACAGTTACCTGTTTACACTGGAACCTAATAAATTCTTGATTTATAAACAACTGCATTTTAGAACCAGGAGTATGTGGTCTTAAGCTGGTTATTTCTACTAAAGGACATATAATGTGATTCTGTCCTTAAAACTGTTCGGGGAAAGTTCTTAGCTGGTCCAGCACGCACAGTGCACGTTACATCCATGGTTTGTCAAGATTGAGGATTTTTCCCCTCACATCCTCACTCTGCTCATCTGTGTCAATAGGAAACCTCATAAATTTCAGTGACTTCAGCTATGTTGTGCAGACTTTCAAATAACAAAAATTTATAGCAGGAACTCTCCCTTTTGCTTGTGAAGATGAGTTATCAACCCATCCACGTTATGAAAGTGGGTTCAAGTACCGGGCATGAAGTTCAAGTGTAGTTCCTTCAGGAAGAGTACTTTATGCTTTTTTTCTTCTGTAAATATATTCTGTGCATTTGAAGAAAATACATAATGAGGCTGAGGAGCCGACATACGTTTCATTATTTGGTTAAAGGTACGATAAGGGTCTGAACTGTGTAGAAAAAGTATGCTGCCTGACTTAGACACAGTCATCCCATAAAATTATTTAAATGTCATTTGGGTTTACTCTCTTCAGCTTAGGAAAGCCATCTCTGATCAACCTTTGCACCTTGGACCCAGTAATTGGTTTATATTCCTAACAAGATCAGTGTTGTACAACTTCTCTGACCTACATAGACCTTCACAGAGCCCTATCCTTAACTCCATCAAGCACCACTTTGATCAACTGGAAACCTGACTCTGAGCCTGGCTTAATCATCATTAGTGATTAAAATCAGCCTTTTTTTGAAAAGCTTTGCCACCAGTTGCTATAGCACAGTAATGCTGGGCTTGCAATGTGCAGCTTTAGCCAGCAATGGCTAATTATTGGCAGTGCCCTGAATAGCCCAGCTAGCAATGGCCATAGGGTAGCAAAGTCCTGCTTGCATTGAACAGTTTTAAGCCAGCAGGGGCAAGTACTCAGGAGTGACACAAAGCTATGAATAAGCGTTGCAGTAATGAGACATTTACCAGAAATTCAGCAATTATTGAACCTGTTTCATGACAAAAACTTCTGGCTGACTTCATCCATGTGCGAACAGAGCAAGAAAATATGAAAACAATGATAATAAGGCAATTAAAGTTCGAGCTTGGTAATAAAGACCAACTTAACATACTGAGGGGTGTGTTACCAAATCCATTTGAAAGCTGCACAAAATGACTGTCACCTGCATTCCTGGGTACTCTTGGACATCGTACGAGTTTAAAGTTCTAAAAAAAATACATCAGAGCTTTGGGTAAGACCCCTCAGTTAGCATCATCATTATGACTCCCAACCAGTTTCTTATCGATCTGATAACTCACCCTTAGTGATTTCTGCTCACCGCCTGTTCATTCACACAACTTCCTGATTTGCGCAGCTCTTCGGATCCTTTATCACTATTTGGCTCGAAACTCTCTTTAGTGCTGTTTTCCACTCGCCATTTGCTTGTATGTGATGCATGAGCCAGAAATCTGCAAAGACCTGTCAAATGCAAAGGCCTGAATACCTCTCATAAACTATGCCTCAACAGCGATGAATTGTGGTCAGCAATGACCTGTAAGAATAAATGAGCCAGGAATGGCTTGTGGACTGCAGAGATATGAACAGCAATTACGCGACGTGTACCAGTAAATGCTTGTAGTCTGCACAAGGACTATGCGGAACTTTAGATAATGCATTAAATGTTCAGTCAATCTCTCCAGGCCATTTCATGTCTGGTGATCTCCAGGAATAGCAGTTGGTCGTCCTGAGGAGAGACATGGAAAAGCTGTGAATAATGGATGATGTCCATTGGTCTCACGAGTCAGTTTCAGGAAAGGTTATTTTGGCAGGTGGTTTACCATTTTGGATGTCATTTAGCGCCATGCTGCTTGTGGGACAGAATCTAGGTTCAGAATGGGTCAGGACTGCTGTGCATGCAAAGTCTTGCAGGTCCTTGATTTCTGTTGACCCACTGGAAACTGCACAGACCTGAATGTGACTGACGAGCTAGCTATGGCCCATGGTCTGCTAAATCTGAATGCTGTGCATTGACTTGAGGTGTGCAAAGAGCTGAATGCGACAATGGCTTCAGAGACGTAGCAGGAAAATAGTTTTGGGCAGGCCAAGATTGGATGCATTAATTGTGGTCCCCTGAGGTACTACGTATGTGCAGTATGGACAGGCCTACAGCTTACATAGACCCACCATGGCTGTCTGAGCAAGCTTGATCATTCTGACTATTCGGGATAGGTAACGTGCAAGAGGGCGTTTGTCGGAGAAAATCCAGTTCTCCCAGTCTTTTGGGGCAGGTGTGACATGCGTCTTTGCAAAGGTTAATCTCTTGTCTTCCTGTAATTTGGTTAGTCGTGGAAGTTTCTGTCTTTTGTGAGCTCAAACCCAGTCTCCTGTTGAGGTGACAATGTACAGTGTCTTTGGAAACATTTTCTCCAAGATTTTTTAACCTTTGACTTAGTCGGGGGCAGGATTGGTGCCTTTTGCCCCTGGCCTTGCAGATTACGTCCTTGGGCATGGAACTAAGTCAGATTTAGGCTTGTCATTGAGGGAATTCTCATGCTTGTGTCACTGCCACCATTTCTGAGCCCATTGTTCACTTCTACCCAGCGATTTGGCTACGTCCTGATGGGTTTTTCCAGCCTCTGGAAGGGCAATGGCTTGGGCACAAAGCTGGAATTCTGTAAGAGTGCCCTTTCCAGATTTGCTATTTCTTTTCTTTAAGTCCTTCGAGTGCTCCGCCTCCTCTGCGTCTGTTTTTTTCTTTAAGTTCTTCGAGTGCTCTGCCTCCTCCACGTATATTTCTTTTGACGCAGAGGAGGCGGAGCACTCAAAGGACTTAAAGAAAAGAAACTGACGCGGAGGAGGCGGAGCACTCGAAGAACTTTGATCAAAAAGTATCCTGCCATCAGAAACCGAATAAATGAAAGGACTACCCCCACAGCCGAATGTGAGATGCACTGATCAAAACTGTTCAGATTCTTTCTTGAAACCAAAGAAAAAAAAATTCAGTAAATTATTCGCCCTTCCAAGCTTGCTTAATTAGTGCACTTATTTCCTCTGTTGGTGGTTCAGGAAAAGAAACTTTCACAATTTAAAATGACTTGGAGCAAGCATGGATGAGCAAGTCTGAATTACTGTGAATGAAAAACGCAGACGGGGTGCACGCAAAGGATACTTAAACGACTTCACATGGACTGGGTGTACTACAGTTGTGTTGCCTTGTATTAATAGATCATTCACCATAAGTTGAGTTGCGCCGCTCAGTTATGAGTAGATGACCAGTCATCTATGTTTTGTGCTTGCAAAACAGGAAGAGCAGAGATGATGACATATTTACATTCGGCTTGAGGGGCTGCTGCAGGTCTGAATTTAGTGAAAAATGCTTTGTTAGTGACATCAGGGGCTAAGAAGGCACAATCTGAAATAATAACCACAGAACTGGCAAAAAAGCGAGATTTAAAATTACAGTGCTGACCTGTATGATGACTTGGGCATAACAGAAGCGTGAACGTACGAAAGGCAGACAGCGAATCATACTTAAAAAGACAGCAGTAAGATAACGGACCAATGACATAGGAGTGGCACTGTGGAATTGGATACATGTGATCAGGTGATAGGACAGCTGTGTCAATTGACTGATCCCAAGCCCCGCCTCCCATTGTTACTGTTGCTAGGTCGGACAACTAACCAGGAAACTTCAGCCTTGCCTGAGTTCAAAACGACAAGCATAGAGGTGCCAGTTCCGTTCACTGATGTGTTGCATGCGAGTCGGTGTTATTTTGGCATCGACATTTTATCTCCCTAAATATGTGCTTTTTGGAGGATGAAAAGCGGCCCACTTACTAATGGGAAGATCGAAATGTGACTCGGTGTCAACGTTTAAGTGCGAGCAGAAAAGTTAAGTTAACGTGACCGAGGCTTTTAATGACCCTCTAATAAGATATGTGCTTGGAAGTTTTCCCCGTTATAAGGAACGTCGATGTATGTCCGTGTACGTTATCAAATTACTCTCTGGTTTCCTCACTTCATTGTACCCTGGTTGAGCATATTTGCCGTCAACCGAATTGTTCATATTGAATCATATAGCTAATGCCAACATTGTTAAAAGGAAGGGCTAGTTAACTCTGGCTACTTTTTTACTAAGCGTCATCTTTGCCCATGTCCCGTTATAACACTGCTCTCAGAAATGATCACTGCACAGCACGGATTGAGGGGACAGAGAAAACTTTTCTTCTGATTTCTAGCTAACAGCCAAGCCTTTCTCCCCTCCTTATCTTTTTGAACTCTGTATAAAAAGACAAAGCGACTTGTCCACTGTTTTAAAAATTATGCAGGTAAGAAGTATTGTCGTTGAATGTCAGTTTCAAGCAGCTAGCTTGTTAGCCACCTCTTTAATTTTATTCCCTGCTAAGTCAATGCAGTCCCCGCACGGTAAGGGTACCAAGGTAGCTCGCTGGTGACCATTATCAATCGCTAGTGTTTGTTGTTGGTCAGCGGTCTATTCAAGTCAATGGGACGGCTAATTAGCTAGCTAGCATGAAACGTTTTATTACAGCCCTTCAAATGACTATTGCTGCAAAAGGCATAAGATTACAACTGCGGAGGTTTGCTTGATAAAAGTGCCTTCTGTAATATTCTTGTGTTGTAAATTGTAATTATCTTCTGAGTTTTATCACCAATGAAAAAGACACTAATTTCACAACTGTTTCAGATCTTTTTTTAAATTAGTTTTGGAATACATTAAAAAGCTTATTATGGTTTTGGAAATGGAATTAAAAAACACATCTTTAACATGGTTGGCATATCGAGTGTCTGTTACATGTTACATCGTTGTACCATCGTCAGAAACCCAAAATTCCTGGTTTGACGGCTGCCTGAGGTGAAAGTTGTCCGGGGTTCGGTCTGACCCCTGCTTGCCCCATTGTGACGTAGCCAAAAGTGCGCGGGGCTTGGGATTGGTCAATTGACAGCCCCAGACAATGAGAGTAGGAATTATGAGTGAGCGTGCATGAGATGAGTGAATGGCAGATTGAATGAGAATTAAACAACGGGCCAAACCATGTGAAAGGAGAGTCTTCATGACTTAACTTTCATCAGAGATTCTTTTTTGTCTCGTAGAGTACATTCAAACAAACGTTTCCTTTCATTGCACAAATTTCAGGATATGGCCAGCACTGGAATACTTGAGGAAAGAAATAATCCAAGACACATGGTTTAGAAGGAGATAAAGAATGTTTTTTTTTTTTAATACTTTGTTTATTGGATTTTCCAGTTAAACAAACCAGTGTTGACAATACAAACAAAGGCAAAAAATACTCACAACTAGACGAGTACAGCTGCATGATTAAGACAACAGCCACGGGAAAGAAAAAAATGATAATAGAAATACGAAGTACACAGTAGTGGGTGACAATATAAGGGGAGGAAAGAGACAAAAAACAAGAAATAAAAATAGATAAATAATTTTACATTGGCAGTTAGATTGTTGGGAAGGTTAATTTTTCCACGTATGCAATGAAAGGGAACCAGGTTCTATCATATTTTTTAAGTGATCTATTAAGAGAAAATCTTAACTTTTCAATTTTGAGATTCATCATGACCTCTTTGATCCACTGTAAGAAGGAAGGGGGGCTAACAGCTCTCCGTTTAAAAAGGATAAATCGCCTGGCCGTCAGTGAAGCAAATGCTATAGCCTTCGACTGATATACAGTAAGTTTATGTTCTACAAGTGACATGCCGAAAATTGCCATATATGGGTTGGGAACAATTGTTTTTTTTACACATATGGGAGAACACATCAAATATTGAGGTCCAGAAGCTAATCAACGAGGAGCATGACCAAACATATGGCCCATTGTAGCTGGAGAGTGACGGCATCTAGGACACCTAGCATCTGAATTGGGGTAGATGTTAACCAATTTCTCTCTAGTAAAGTAAAGACGATGAAAAAGGTTAAACTGTAATAGGCAGTGATGTATACAAATAGATGAGGAGTGAATACGTTCAATAATTAGATCCCAATTAGCATCAGAAATAGACTCATTGAGATCTCCTTCCCATGCTTGTTTTGTTTTGGTCAGTGTTGGAGAGTTTGTGTTCAATAACATGATACAATCTTGAGATATAGCCTTTGCCCACATTCTCAGGATTAAGACAGTCTTCCAAGAGATTACCTGTTTGGAGAATTGGGAATGATGTATAATTTTTCATGACAAAACTTCGAGCTTGCAAGTATCTAAAAAAATGAGATTGAGGAATGTTGTAGTTCTTCACTAGAGTATCAAAAGCAATAAATGTGTTGTTCTCAAAAAGATCCTTGAAGAAAATTAAACCACTTCTGAACCACAAGTTAAATGCTGGGTCTATCTGGGCTGGGGTAAAGAAAGGGTTTAATGTTATGGAGGAATAACCAAGAGCTTGATTATAATCAAAGTGGTGTCTAAATTGATACCAAATTCTTAAAGTATTATGAACCACTGGGTTCAATAAGTGACTGTGCAATTTTAAGGGTAAGGAGAACAGAGCAGTGAGATGGCAGAAATTGGCAAGCATGAGTGTAGTTTCATATAGGACCAAACAGGACCTTCACCATCACGAAATGTGGATAACCAGATTGTTAATTTTGCGATATTTGCAGCCCAATAATAATGTAGAAAATTAGGTAAGGCTTGGCCACCAGATACCTTTGATCTCTCCAGATGGGTCTTGCGAATTTGAGCAACTTTTTTAATCCAGATGAAGGCTGACATCAATTTGTCCAGTATCTTAAAAAAAGATTTAGGTAGAAAGATGGGGACCATTTGAAATAGATACAGGAACCTTGGTAATATTGTCATCTTATTAGAGTTGATGCGGCCCGCAAGAGATACAGGTAAGGTTTGACCAGCTTGTGAGATCTCGTTTGGTCCGATCAATTACAGGTTTAAAATTATATTTAAAAAATTGCTGAGGCCAAGAATGTTGATGAAATCTGTTGCCCAATTCAACTGACAAAGATTTTGGTACCCCCAAAACTTCAATCTTCACTGCAAATAAACTTTTTTCCTGAGTCACTACTGTACAGAGTCCCAGGAAAATAACATCCATCCTTTGGGAGCTGATGCTCTTTGAAGAGAAGTTGACAGGGATCTCCAGGGGAGCAGAACTAACCTGGCCTGCATTACCAACGCATTACATCATGTGCATGTGACTTCTGCAGCTCAAAGGCCTATGGTCCCGAGGGCTGGTGTGTGATCGCTTTCTGTCAACCAAATTCTTTGTGCCTCATTTCGCATACTTCGTTCATCCTCTGAAATAAGATGACTCAAGGCTGAACTTTCACCTCGGTGGTCAAATGAAAACTAATTTAATTTACCTCCACAATAACATTAACCTCTGTGGAAATTATAATTGTGTCATTTGTCACTCACTCACTCACTCACACGGGCATCGTGGATTACAAATAAGGCGGAATAGAAATTAGGCTGGGTATTTGTCATAAAATTTGTGAGCGTCATGGATTGTATAATTTTTTTCCCCCTTATTTGGATGTTTTGTGATTTTGCGCATTTTTTCCGCAGTTTAACAATATTGTCAAATTCTGCAAAAACAGTGGAACGCATTGGGATTGTATCAATCAAGATATAATGGAGGTTCTCTGAGTGAAAAAACCATCTCTCCACTCTTGCTCATGCCACGTGGATGAGAAATGCCTAGGTTATGAGATGCCAATATTCTTTGAGACACGCTGACAATGCCCGCCATGCCCTGATCAGCGCCCGATGAAGCTCCTGGGTTAGTGTGGTGCCACTGATCATGATGCCTGTCGTGATAACGTCAATAAAGAAGGCACTCAGTTCTTTTGTTTAAAAAACTAATTAACAAAAATAAAATATTGGTCAACTGTATTGTTAAGGTGTATATGGCACTTTTTTTCGGTACTTAGTTCTTTGATGCAAGTATGTGCAAAAAATCATTCTCACATGAAAACACCAAGAAAATTTTATTGATTCCATTTGTTTTGCGTTCAAAAATACCACTATTTTGACTTGAAATTTGTCGCAAGGATGTGTGGCCAAAAAGTCAAGTGATTTACTCTTGTGAGGTCAGTTGATTTGACTCAAAACAAAACATGGCGGAAAGCAAGAGGAAGGCAGTGAAGAAAGGAGGCCGATATTGTGAGGCTGGAGCGCCGACCAACTGGAGTTGTACAAATACATTTTATACAGCGGGCATATCGATGTATGTGTTTCCCTCTGATCCCACTTTGAGGGCAAGTTGGGTCAAATTTGCGCAGCAGGACTGCGTTGATTTTGGCAAGCAAATGTAAATCAAATGGTTCAAAGCTGAGCCACGCCGGGACTTCAATCAATTACACAGACGTCACGAGTACGCATTCTCGAATTCAGTCCCCGCTACAATTTTAGAGGAAGAATCAGCATATTTCAGGTGGCAGAAAGTAACGAAAAAATATTTTTACGTCATTTCTAGAAAAAAAATGTGTTTGTTGCATACTACAAACAACCAGAGACATGAAAAAAAAAAAAAAATGCATGCATCATATACACTTCAAACTAGAGCACATTTCTTTCAGAAAATTCAAAGTGATCACAGCTGAATCAGAACTCGTGGCATTTAGCTGCCAGGTCAAACTAGAAGGCTTGAGAAGAGGGTCACTTCATGGAGTAGTTGTCAAGCAAGATGAAAGGTTGATTGGTGATCGAGGGGAGAGTACTGAGGGAAGTGGATTGGATGATTGGTTGAATGCCATGTCCATCAAAGAGCCATTTCCATGTCTATCAGAACAGTTTCAAACCCACAAGTGCATACAGCCAGCAACAGAACAGACAAGAAATTATAGATGTCATAAAATGTGAGCTACATTCCAAAAAAAAACAACACACACACACACACACTGACACACAGGTCATGAGTGACACAAATCTGTGAATAAAGATTTGGAGTTGATGTCTGTAAAATTGGGGGGAGTACAGAGTATCAAATAGCAGGTGATTATTATTATTATTATTATTACATCCCCAAAAGTTGGGACAGTATTTTACATTAAAGTTAAAACATGTTTATTGTGTTCTGAAATCCAAATAAATAAATTGGTTTTTAAAAAATTTTTTAACTAACAGCAGCAATAGGTAAATTCTATTTCATTTAAATCTTGTTGTAACAGTACAACAGCACATTTGACGTTTCACCACACACTGCTATAAAGTGACTGAATTTAACAGTTAAGTTAACGCATTGTCTCCTTGTTATTTTAACTGTAAGTAGAGTCCTGTGTGCATTTAACTGTGGTTTACAGTTAACATACACAGAACCTCTGTTATAAACTGATTGTAAAATTACAGTTGAAATAACTGACGAAAAAGATGCCAGTTAAAATAACTGGCAAAAAGGCGCCAGTTTATAACAGTGCATGAATATTATTGATTTTTCAAAATAATTTCTTATTTCAATTTTGATTCTTCAATAATTTTAAAAAAGAGTTTGGGACAGAAATATGTTTATAATGTAGTAATGTCGCTATTCTTTTTCACAACTCTTAATACACGTTTACGGACTAAAGGCACCAAGTGATCAAGTTTTCTGGGTGTAATTTTGCACCACTTTTCCTGCAAACAAGTCTTAAGGTGTACAACAGTACGGGTCCAAGTAGTCGCATTTAGTCTTTTAAAATGTGCCACATGTTCTCCATAGGGGACAATTCAGTACTGCAGGCAGGCCAGTTAAGCAAGTACACCCTCTCCTTATGCATCCCTGCCTTTGTAACGCGTGCAGAACGCGGTTTTGCACTGTCTTTTCGAAATATAAAATTCCTGAAAAAGATGTCTTGAAAGCAGCATTTGTTGCTTCAAAATCCCAGTGTATTTTTCAGCATTAACAATGCCTTCACAGTAGTGTAATTATGCATGCCAAGGGCACTTATACAACCCCATACATTGATAGATCATGGCTTTTGGTCTTGTTGTGAATAACAGTGTGGCTGGTCCTTGTCTTGTTTAGTCCTGAGCAAACAGTGTCCATTTCTTCCAAAAAAAACCCTGAAATATTTATTTGGGTGACCACAATATGCGATGGCCCACTGCAGATGCCTGAGAGCCGGGAGTTCGACGGCACTTCTGGACACTTCCTTACTGCACACTTCCTATCATGAGGCTTCCTTACTGCGCAGTAAAGCTTTAACTGGCATTTGTGGATGTAGCTACATTTTGTAGTATTGAAGAAATGTTTGTCAAAGTAATCCTGAGCCCATGTGGTTATATCACTTACAGATAAATTACGATTCTAGCAGAGCCGTCCAAGTGATCAAAGATTAAAGGTCCCCTATTATGTCACATGGTACACAGCCAACTAGTTATTAACAGCCATTTCAAGATCTTTCCCCTCTTGACATCACATGGGGAAGTAACCAATCAGAGGCAAGAAGAACTGATCAACTTCAGCCAAGCAGTCAATCGGATTTCATTATTCTGGGTGGCCAAACCCCCCCTTGTGATTTCAGAAAGGGGAGATTTTGAACTGGCTCATAATGGCTAATTAGCTGTGCACCTGGTGGCATAATAGGGGACCTTAAAAGGTATTCATCATAGGCTTGTGCCCTTTCCCCGTTATGTGCAGAAATTACCTCAGATTCCTTGAATCTTAAACATGTTATGCACCGAACACTCTCAGAAAAAAGAACCTATTTGTACCTTTAGGGGTAAAAGGCTTGTCACTAGGGCGGTACCCTCAAAGGTACCGCTATTGTACCCTCAGAAGTGGGTACTTATTTGCTTTGGAACATAAAAGTACCTTTAAGCCCTCAAAAAGGTTCACACAGGGACCTTGAGGTCCTATAATTAGCCCTAGGGGGTACATAAGTGCTGAATTTACCTTGGGGAACAGAAAGGGACTCCTGCTGTATCCTTATTTCTGACAGTGTAGAGGTTGAAATATCCAAATCCCTCCAGATGTTTCTCTGACATTGTGTTTAAAATTCCCAATGATTTTCTTACTTATTTTAGGGCAAATTAGCGATTTTGAGCCCATCTTTGCTCTTGAAGGACTAGATCTTGCCTGCATGCTGCTTTTGTTCCAAATCTGCTGACATCTGCTGCTTCAAATCCCGTCATTATTTTTATCTATTCTTTTAAAGTGTAGTGGGGGCTGCTGGGTCAGCTCATTCAGTAATGACGCCACACTGTGGCGCAGGAGTGGCCACCGTGGCATCGGATCGAAAACAGTCATGCCAGTCCCATCTGTGACCAGCAGCTTTTCGTAGGAAGTAGCACATAACTGGCTCCATGTTTGTAGAGGAAAATAAACCAAATTACGAGTCAGTGGCGTGTAGGTTGATCTGAGTTAGCCTTAGTCAGCTGCAGGGAGCGCACCCAAATACTTCAGCAGTGCTGTTCGATGACTGCCTCAAAGTTGTACCCGACACTTTTTATACATTTTTAAACCCAACTGTCCTCTCATATTTTTTCACCAAATAAGGAAAAAGATGTTGGCTCCTGAGCCTCATTAGATATATCCGCAGTAGATAATTGCATTAGGAAGTGAATAGAAAGGACCTTTCCTCAAGGAAGGATGCTTAAACATCATTTTGGTATTTTAACCCTTTTTCATAACATAGTGGCTTTTGTAGATTTCTTCAGAAGCAAAAGAGGGAGAGTTCCCACAATAAATTTTGTCATAATTTGTGTCCACACGAGAGAAACAGAAATTCCTAAAACTGAGTGTATGTTTCTTGTGGACACGAGCCAGATGGAGTGAAGACTGTTATTTTTGTCTCTCGCGTGTTGCTCAGGGATGTGGGAAGGTTACAGTCGGTTTGGGTTGGCACTGTTTGTAGCTCAAGCTCCAACGCCTCCTGCTGGCCATCTGGACACTCATCAGTGACTTTCTAAGCAAGAAATGGTTTTGGTTGACTTCGCCCTCGCTCCGTGCTTGTGAGGTTTGAAGCATCGAGTGTAAACAGGCAGCAGCTGCCAGGTGCATGCTTTGGAGGAGAACTGTCTGCGCTATCCCGAAATGGCAGCATGAGTCACATACGTGCATGTTTGTGTGAGATTCACTCATTAGACATTCTAGTTTCAGGTGGGATTGGAAATACTATAATTAAAAAAAAAAAAAAGATAATAATTTGTAATGAAAATGACCGGAAAACACACTAAATATCTTGTCTTCCAACTGCAATGTCAAAGTAAATTTATAAATCACTGCTGTCTCTTATGCGCATTTTCCATACTGTCCCAACTTCTCCAAAGTTGTGGTTGTATTTTTATTATCACCTTGGCCAGAGGGTATTGCAATCGCTTGCATGCATGTTTTTCAGCAGGATTACTCAAAAACCATCCAACAATTAACCACAAAATTTTACGGGAAGTTGGACAACATGAGTGAGAACAGGTGATAACATTTCCAAATCAATCCAGATACTGATCCAGATTCTGCATCTGATTATAAGCGCTAGTGGATCAAAACTTGCTGGCGGGGGTATGCGCTGTCAGTGCCCTCTAGTTATTATTATTATTATTATTATATTATTGTTATTATTATGTCCCCTGCGAAAGCTGAGGACATGCTGCTTTACCCTCCAGCCATAATTCCGTGATTCCGTAAGTCCAAAATACTACCGTTTCCAGGTCATATCTCATAAACCATTTATGGGCTGACTACGCCTTGACAGTTTGATCAATATAATTTTTCTGTTTTCCTGATTTTCAGAGAACAGTTATGTTTTATCTGGGGGTGGGGGCCATCACAGTGCATCACAAACACTGGTAGCAGTGTTTGAAGGGCCAAGCAAAGGCCGCAGTCTGTGGTAAATGTGAGCACTGAAGAGTTGATTCTCCACTTGAAAGCGGATCCTTCTGTCCATGCCTGAGGAATTTGTAGTATTTAAACCTCTCCTGCAAACTAGTTTTTATTTAAGCACATTTCATTTACACTTCGCTGTCAGGTGAATTTGTGGTGATCCCAATTAAAAATTTTTTGTCTGTAAGATGCAATCCTTTGTCCGTGAGGTGACAAGCCTCTGTCTGTTTTGTTCCACCAAATGATAAGCAAATATGATGGGCACTTTCAACAGCAAGTTTGTGTCACAGTTTTAGTTTTATTAAGGTAAGTGAAGATGTTTGGCAGACAATGTAGCCTCTAACAGAAGCCCACTGACTTTTTTTTTTTTTAATTGACCCCGGTTTTGGCCATATCAAATTCAGTTTGATAACTGAAATTACTCTGATCTCAATGAAACCGAACTTGTGTGTCCATATTGCGAGTGAGAATTTGGTGTTGTTGGAATGTTAAACATGCTTATCCCCAAGCTTGCTGAGATTGAAAGGTGACATTACATGATGTATTACTTTGGGAGGAGTTATGCACATTTTTTTAGAGATGAATGAATTTACAGAAACCATCTCAAGTAATTTTGCTGATCCAACCTGTATCTGTTCCTAATTTGTCCTCAGTTCATTTCACCCTGCATTTTCATTTGGATATTCCTTATCTGGATATTATTCTAATCCTTACTATGCACAGAACAAACAGGGGTAAACAGGGTCTAGGTGGGGATTGCACTGGTTCCATTTGTCCATGCCCAGTAGAACAAGTGAAGCAAGGAAAGAATAAAGTGATTTTTGAGATTTATGATGTAATTTAGGCCATAAACTATGCACTTCGGAAAAGGCTTGCACATGATGTATAAGAACATTCCTCTTTGTGTCACCACATTACAAAATAACCACATTGGTAACTGATTGTCCTCATGATGAAAGCACTTCGACACTGCCTGGGCAAAAAAATGGCACGCTATAATATTTTATTGGCCTGCCTTTAGCTTTGATCACACCACACATTCAAACTGTCATTGCTTCAACAATCTGATGCAATGTAACAACATTTGTTTCTGATAGAATTGCATTAATTTCTGGCTGAGATCTTATATTGATGAGGAGAGAGTCAAATTGCTCCGTAAAGCCTTCTCCAGCACATCCCAAAAACTCTTAATTGGTTAAGACCAGGAATCTGTGGCGACCAATTCATGTATGAAAATGATTCCCCATGCTCACTGAACCACTTTTCCACAATTTCAGCCATGGCCGTAACCACCATTGAGGACACCGAGGTCCAGACCTCGGTTAATTGTCCCTGAATTTTCGTTTTTATTCCCCACCTATTTTTCCCCTCACTGTCCCTGTTTATTCAGCAAATTGTGTGTGTGTGTGTGTGTGTGTGTGTGTGACTGAGAGAGAGAGAGAGAGAGATCCCGCATCCTCATAGTGCAGTGTAGGCTATCACGTCACCGTGCGTTTAATACCACGGCTTGCGCTGCGAATGCGCTGCAGCGCAGGTTGAGGTAAACGGATAAACACATTCGCGAGTCTTGTGAGAGAGAGTTCAATTGTATCATTGCTGTGAAGGGAGACCATATGCTAGCCTGAGACTGAGACCCAAAATGCGCAGAACACTGAGGCAGACAAAACTGTTGTTTTCGAAGCCAACCGAAGAGGAGGCAAAGTGGAGGCAGGGCTCTCAAGTTTTGAATGCAGGCTAGAGTGAGATTTTCTCCTGGGGGGGGGGTTGGGGGATGCATGATAATCCCGTTTTCAAAGGTGCATAGTGACGAAGTTACAGTGGGCTACAGTAGTTTTTTTGAAGATTTGTACTTTACTTAAGATTTTTTTTTTTAAACCGGGACTTTTACTTTTACTCTACTACATTTAAAAGATAAAAAGTATACTTTCACTTCGTTACTTTGACACTGGCAACTTAGGCTACGTTCAGACAGCAGGCAAATGCGTCCCAAATCCGATTTTTTTGCCCATATGTGACCTGTATCTGATCTGTTAAAGACAGTTTGAACAGCATAAATCCGATTTTTTTAAATCCGACCCAGGCCACTTTCATATGTGGTCCTAAATCAGATACGTATCTGATATTTTGCAATGCGACTGCTGTCTGAACGGCCAGGTCTCATTTATCCGACCTTTATGTAATTGAAATGCGACAAACATCACACATCTGCCTCCCAGGAGGAGGAGCGGCGGGCAAAACAATAACAACAACAGCCATGGCGGAGGACGGAGTGGAAAGTAGACAGTGAAGGGACAGCGAGGTCATAGAATTAATAAATATTTGGGGTGACAATCATGCAGGCAAAACTCGGGGGAACGTACAGAAACTGTGTCGTATTTGAATGTATATCCACAGAAATGCGTGAGCCACACACGCGCCGAGACGAGATGCCTCCATATTTTCTTCCGTAAACAAACAGTGTGTGCCTGCGTGGTCACGTATTACCACAGGACCTCTTTTGCACATGCGGGTCACTTCAGGGTCGCATTCAGCTCATACTCAAAACTGATACAAGTCGCATATAATGTGTAATATGAACGAGCACACAAAAAAATCGGATTTCTCAAAAAAAATCCGAATTGTACATCAAGACCTGCTGTCTGAACGTAGCTTTAGTTACTTGTTTCAAATTAAAATATTAATTTAATTCATCATTTACGGATTATCTGGATTTGGCGTGTTCGAGAAGAACAACGGTGTATCTTTGTGCAGATGTGTCTGCCAGTGGACGTGGAGCTGCAAATTTATGCACGCAGTTACACTATTCTATCACTAGATGGGACACACGGATCAGTTATTGAATATTCACAAGCAAGCGGAGCTCGAATGCGGTTTTATGGACGAGTTCACTCCAATCCCTGTTTTTCAGGAATTGCCTGAATTAAACTCCTCAGCTAAGCCTGATGTGCAAACTGCTCAATATACTTGCCCATAGTATCTATCCAGCAGTTCAAAAAAAAAAAAAAAAAATCTCTTGCTACAAAAATAATCGTTGTCCTCTGCAGCAGGTGCTTCAGCTACAGTGAGCCAATGGTATCCCAATCAGTAGTTAAGAAAAATCAGTTTTCTGAAGCAAAAATTTGACGTTATTGATACTATGTAATTCTACTATTAATTATAGTCAATTATAGTGGTTTTTAAGCTGCCAGTAAACTCAAAGAAGAAGAAGAAGTATATTAAGGAGAGACTGTCTGTTTTTTGAATACCTTCATTCACCTGAAAATTGATTGAAGAGCACAAGGAGAGAACAACCAGTGGTTGCTTTGCTTCTTTCTATGCGTACGATGAAAAATACTTTGTACTTGTACTTGCACTTTTGATACTTAAGAATACTTTTTCACAAAATACTTTTGTGATGGGTGGTGATAGGACGCCAGGTGCCGCGACCAGTGGGAGAAAACAAAGAGCAGCTCAGCTAAGAGACAAACACAAAAGAGGTACACACCTCCGGTAAAAGCTCGCGCTTCCAAGGACGAATAAATGTCCGCAACACGGAAGCAAAGTCTTGAGAAAAAAACAACAAGAGAGAAGAGAGAAAATTTCTAAAAGAAGCAATTTCTAACAATAAATAGAATAACAAATCACTAGGAAATCAGACTAGAGATTTTCTCCGGCCGAAGTGCGAGAAACAATCAGACACTCTAGCGATAGGCGTGGCAAACCCCCGGCCATATATATAGAGTCCGGAAAACTCCGCCTTAGCTCAATCAGCCAGCTGGGCCAGGAATTCGATGGAAAAGAAACTCGATATCGTCCCAGACAATAGAACAAAGAAAGGTCCAACAAACGCACGCCTAAACCATGACAACTTTTGGTACTTAAGTACATTTAATGTGAGCTACTTTAGGACGTTTGCTCAAGTAATTTTCTTATGGGTGACTTCATCTTTTACCAAAGTAACTTTCAGTTATGATACTTCTACTTTTACAGTAATTTTTTTTTTCCAGTACTTTATAAACCTCTGCCAGTTTTGTACTGTAAGTGAATGAATAATGCAGCTTTCAGAACGTTGTTGTAGCAGGATCACGTACATAATTCCAGGATAACTGTATCCAGAGGAATGCTCTAGAGGAATCTTCCCAATCCGTTCCCGCAACTCCCGTTTCTCCTCCGCGCACCAGCCAGCGCTCCGCCGTCTTCATACCTCCGCCACGAAGCACCACCCGTTCGCCCCAACCGGGGTGCTCATATTCCAAACTACGCTCTATCCGCGATGACGACTAAGGCCATTCTCCTGTCCGGGCTTCATGCAGCAGGAAATTCAACTGGCGGTCTCCAGGGCCGTCCCGCAGCAGCAACGTCCCTCGTCAACCCCGGCGCTCTGAAGAGAGAGCCCGTGGCTCCCCAGCAAGGCTTACCACGGCTCGCACTCTACGCTCATCCGAGGCTCCATGTCGGACCGTCGCCAGACTCCATCGGGCACTCAAACGGAAGAATATCCCCTTCCACCGCTCCGACAACAAGGCCAAACTTCTAAAACTATACACTGACTCCCTCGGTAACGTAGCTGGTCCCCCTCATCGTCCAGTAGCAGACCACACAGCACTTCCAGGTTCCGCCATCAGCGTCCCCAGCGCCAACGTCATCACGATCGGCGACGTCATCTCCGCTCCAGATTCGGCGGAAGTCACTCCGTCCGCAAACCAGCCAGTCCCCCCCCGTGCCTGGTCCCTCTGTTTACGACCTCTCTGGTCTCTTTTCGTCCCGTTTCATCCCCGTGTTGGCAGGCTGCACTTTTCCTTGTGCACATGCATCCCCCCCCCATCCCATCCTTTCTGCCGGACGAAACCCAGCTTCCGCGCTCCTTCAGTCCACAACCGATTTCTCCAAGGCTCCAGCAGTTCCGGTGTTAACCCACCTACACCCGGAGAAGCACCCGCCGTTGCTTCATCTGCTCTCTTTCCCACCACCATTATCTTTCACCGCCCCCTCCCCTTCCCCGTTTCCCAATGTTATCAATTCTGTGCTTCCTCCTACAGGTCCGCCCCTCCCATCAACCACTTCGGCCACTCGCAGTTTCCCTGACCTCAGTCTCAGTACACACTAGCCACCGCCATACCTCCCGTACGCCCCTCGCAGCCTATTAAAAACCCTTCGCCATTATCCCCCACACTTAGACAACAGATTATATCGGGTATGTACGTCAATCTGGCCCAGCTCATTCAACCATCCTATTTCCGCATTCATATTTCAGTTGCAAAAAAAAAAAAAATCCAAACCTACCTCAACCCTGCCCAGCTCAAACACCTGACCCCTGCTTGTTCCAAGGAGCTCATTGCAACCGAGTTTGCATTTTCCTTCTAACTTTACCGAGACACAATATGCCAGTCCTTTCCTCATCGGAGGCAAGAACTGGACGATTACCTTACACTCGTTCTCGATCTCGCTTTACGCTTCGGCAGTATGGTAAGCGATTGCCTGTTGGCTGTGTCGATATGTTTCAATATTTCAAGTGACCTTGAAAGGTCAAACTCAGCATTACCACTTCTCCGAGTGCTCTAGCAGCCAAACGATGCAAGATAGACCCATAGGTACTATTGAAGACCAATAGGAAGCCATATATGGGGAATCTAATGCCACCGTGACCTTGACCTTTAAATGACCTTGAAAGGTCAAAATGGCTGACCTTTATATTTTCAGGCTCTGTAACTGGGAAACCGCCAGAGATAGGCCCTATGTTATGCTCAACCACAAATAGGAAACCATATATGGGGACACCAATTCCACCATAACATTGACCTTCACGTGGCGTTGAGGGCACGGGCGGGGTGCAGTGGCCTTCTGGACATACCCTCCAGTTTAATCTCTCAACGAAAAGCGCCTTTGAGACAGTCTATCCGTGAAAAGCGCTATACAAATAAATGGAATTAATTGAATTGAATTAGATCCAATATTTCGCCCAAATACTTCCCTCGGCATTCTTTCACATCGGCGTCGCCACCACAGCATCCAAGCGAGGAGTGCCGGACCACCTGATTAAAATCCTCGGCCGCTGGACATCAAACTCTTACGCAAGCGATATTCACAATAATATCGACAGCGTACATACAGCCCATGTATTGTCGATTCATTAAAACCTTTTGGGGGCTTAGGGGCCTACACGGACTCCGACGAGAGACGAGAGCCCCACCCTGAGTCTCGACACCTGGGTACGCCCACCGTTCGCACAATCACAGACCAAGTCCATACGACGTCACATTCGCCCCCATCTCCTATCCGCAGTCCCACCTAACATTCTTCTCCACTTTGGGAGTTGTCCAAAATTCAGTAATAGGGTGTTGGACAGTTCTTAACCTAATTCTTGTGATTTTAGCAAACTCCTTAGTTGTTTTCTTTGCTTGATGTAAGCAATTGATTAGCCCCTCTTAGACACTAACATCTTTTCCAAAACCATGGGCTACATCTTTGGACAGGATTTATGAAATGAGAAGATACACACTTCATCAGTCAGGGTTAAAAAAATTGTTACCAGCTGTATTAATGACTGTATTAATTAATAGGTGCTTACGCTTATTTAAGTCCAAATGGGAACTTTTTTTGGCCAGGGTATCTCAGCCTGCAGCCTCATGTCTATGACCGCATTACGTGTGTGATGATATTCAGCAACAATATCACTCCTTCTCCAGTGATATTGCTTAAATATCTGGAATCCACTGCTTGAATGAATGTGAACACTACTTTGCACATAATACATGAATTAAAATACTTTGTTTCGCATGTATATTATGAAAGGGTTCCCAAAATGAAAATGATAAATGCGCAAATGCATGTTGCTGTGAACATATATTTACATTAAGTATTTAATTTTTTTTTAATTTAATTTTATTTGCAATGCAGATATAGCCCAGTCCTTGACATCTAAAGTCTGTCTGTAACAGGCAACAAAGATGAATTGGTTGGTCTCGGGAAGTAATATACAGTGGAAGAAACTTTACACCATTTTCAGAGTATAACTTTATAATTACACAATCTTATATCATTGTTGCCACGGTTCTTTTGTCATTGTTCCAACCATTATTTGTCTCTGGAAATAAGTTATTTATGATTGCTGTTCTTGTTTCTACAGTTGTAGGTGTAACATGGAGTTAACAGTCTTTTCTTTATAAACTTTCACATGCGAGGGCAGATATAACAAGGGCAAACTTCCTTTAAGTCAGTTTGGCAAAGAAAAGGAATGAAAAAACTTAAGCTGGGCATTTAGGGACAGCCATAGCTCCAGTTCCTCCCAGAATCAATTTGCTAAGTGTACATTGTCAGACTCCTTTAGCACAAGATGGATAACGTGGGGAACACATCACTTGAGGGGACAGGAGTCACCAGCAGCGGATTCTGTCGCCACGAGACAGACACACGGATTAAACTGCCTTTCCTGAATTTGGAGGGAAAGATGCCATGAAGGGATAAAAATGGAGCAGGTGAGCCGGGACAGAAAGTCGTGTATTGCTACCTGAGATTTCTCTCTGTAGGGGTTAAATAAAAAGAGGCTCTGCACCCCAACTGCCCCTCCAATGAGCCACTGCCTCTTGACGGCACAATATTGGCACCCTACCATCCATCACAATTCACTTTTGAGCCCTGCGTAAACTTGTCTCTTACCTCATACCCTACCCATTGTGCCACAACATCCCTGGCATGATTACATACACTGCAGGTTAACTTTCAAAGACCTTTTTAAACAATGAGTTCAGGCCTGATGACTGCTGAGGCTACTCTGAAATTGATTTAGTATGAACCAATCACAACAGTTTTAACAACTTTGCCTTGTATCAAAATTCAGAGTTCAATCCTCTTGCTAGCACTGCAGCATTCCTTGTAAAGGTTGCTATCTTTGTACACTCCAACTTTCTATTTCTCGCCTTTTTCTAATTCAAATGAAACTTCTATTGTGTATGCCTCATACGTTTGGAGAAAGCCAATGTGTGATATTTTTTGAAAAGGGTTATTCCATGCTGACTCACCCAGGGCCTCCCAGGTAAGTCATGGATTTTCTTTCAAAAAATTAGGCCGATTAGTTCCCTAGGGAAATGAATCTGTGCAAAACCTTAAAGTTTCCCTCCAAATAGTTTATGAGTTATGAATTTTGGAATTTTGATCCAAAATGCATATCAAGTTTTTTTTTTTTCCCCCAATAAAAATCTTTTCAAGATGAGCCTCAACAAATGCTTATTTTTTACTGAGTATAGAAATGACCCCGAGGAAGTTTTTTGATTGTTATTTGAGATTTGAGATTGTTGTTTTTCAACAACACAGCAAAAAGGCAAAAAAGGTCAATACAAAAACAAATAGGAAAATGTGTTCCAAACAATTAGAAATGTGCTGGAATAACAACAACAGCCCTTGTAATAAGTTTTACAAAGTTACTTGAATACACAGTAGAAGCGTCTGTACAAGACTACGGTTTAGCAACAGGCTTACGAGACTTTGCACTGAATAAGTGTCAAGTTTGCATTTAAACAGGCATGGCTATGGCAATGACACATAACAGATGCCAATAATCAAGGTGGAGCGTGGAATGCGGGCCGGGTCTTAATAGGCTGGTAATTGAGAGCGCTGGAGGCATGGCTCTACAACGCGATTAGTTATTGCTTAATGAGTGTGCGTTTACCTCGACACGGTTGAAACTGTGTGAGCCAGCAGAAAGCATGGCATCGAAGAAAAGACAAGCGTTTGTAAATGGCTATTTAAGAAAAAACCAAATTGTCTTGTGAGTGAAAAATAACTTGCAGTATCTCAGCTAGTATTTAACAGTATAGGTACACTATATACTGTAGATTATTTATGCCGTAATGTCAACAGAAAAAAAAACATTTAGGTTGAAATAGGCTCGTAAAATCATGAGTCATCAGGTCTAGCCATCACATGATATTTATGACATTGATATGCATCGTGATGCTGGCTGATGCTGCCATGACTCGCGCTCTTTGCTGTTCCTCTAATACACAATTTTAATTTTAAAGGGGTGTTGAGGGGCCTCAAGAACTAAACAATTTTGGAACCTGGTGGGATAATAATTAGAACACCATGTGATGAAGGCTGTCAGGATGTGAAGAACAACCCCAATTCTGAAATAGTTGGGACAAAGTGTAAATTGTGAATAAAATCAAAATGCAATGACTTTCAGATCACATGAGCCAATATGTTATTTACAATAGAACACAGAAACATTTCAAATGTTGAAACTGAGACATTTTACATTTTTATCCACAAAATGAGCTTATGACAATTTTTTTGGCTGCAACAGGTCTTAAAAAAGTTGGGACACAGGCAAAAAAGGGCTGAAAAAGCAATTAATATATAAGAGAATCAGCTGAAAGAACATTTAGCAGGTAATTAAGTTAACTGGCATCAGGTGTGTAACATGATTGGCCATAAAAGGGATGTCTTAGAGAGGCTGAGTCTCTCAGAAGTAAAGATGGCCAGTGGCTCTCCAACCTGTGAAGGCTTGCGTAAAAAAATTGTGGAATACTTTAAAAACAATGTTCCTCAACGCCAAATTGCAAAGGCTTTGAAAGTCTCATCATCGACAGTGCATAACATCATTAAAAGTGTAATGAACATACGAGGACTCCAATCGCGGATCAAGCTCAGAAGAGCGTCTTTTATTTGACTGGGAATGTTCAATGCTCATGGTCAGAAAAAACAGAAACAAGTCAGAAGCCAGAATCAGGAATATCACAGGTAATGAGAATCGTAAACCAGGGACAGGCAAGGGATCTATAAACCAGAAAATCCGTCAGCACAAAATACAGAAACAAAGGGGTATCTAAACTAAGGGAAATAGGGGAATAGGGGAAAGGGTAATTGGATAGGGAAAGGAGACAAAGAAATTAACTAAACGAAGGGAATGCAAGGGAATATGGGAAAACGACAGACTAGCAATCAAAATTCACAATCACTCGACGCAAATACAAAATATCAACTAGAAACAATGAAACACGCAGACAAATCTTACAACAATCGCAGAAGCTCACTAGAAAGAAAGGCAAAGACGAGACGACCAAGACTGAGCAATGGAACAAAAACGAATCGACACTGACAAGAGGAAAAGTGGGGGTTTTTATAAACAAACTAATCAGAGTGTTTAGCCCAAGTAATAAAGGACAGCTGGAGAGGAGGCGGAATCTAGAACAGCAAAGGATGGTGATAGAACAGATTGGGGAAGTAGGTGTGCCCTGCTTCTTCAAACTAACTAATCACCGTGCCTAACTACTCTGCTCTAATGTGTAGTCCTACCCATTTCTAATCACCCGTGCCTCAGCTAAACTATTCTCAGGTGCAGACAGTTAACAAGCACAGGAAGAAGGGAAGCAGGAAGTACCCAACCAGAAAAAACAGGGGAAAAAAGATTGTGAATGGAAACAAGACAAGACACCACACTTGGGAAACACAAAAGGGAGCTCAGTACAAGTAAGACAAGAGACAAGCATTCAAAAAAACATGAACAGTCACACTAGAAAACATTAACACAATGAAACTAATAAATCTAAGCAAAAACATACAACAAACATAAAATCCTTAATTCACAACAGAACCCCCCCCGTCGCCACCTGGCGGCAACTCAACTTTGTGAAAGTCTCTAATCAGTCTCTTATCGAGGATGTGCCGAGCCGGCACCCAGGAACGCTCCTCCGGACCGTAGCCCTCCCAATCCACAAGGTACTGTAGGCCGCGACCCGGGCGGGGCGGACGTTCAGCAGCTTCCTGACGGTGTAGGCTTCTCCTCCATCGATGAGGCGAGGGGGGGGGATTGGGCGGGGGGGGGGGGGGGGAAACAGACACTGGCTTGAGACAGGACACATGAAAAACAGGATGGATACGGACATGGACTGGGGTAACTGGTTGCACTGAAACAGGGTTAACAATCTTGACTATGGGGAAAGGGCCAATGTAACGGGGGGCTAACTTATGGTCGGGAAGGGGGATGTCCTTAGTGGACAGCCAGACTTTCTGGCCAACTTTGTAGTCTGGGGGCTGGAGCGGCGACGGTTGGCCTGCCTGGTCATCTGGCGGAGGCCTTGAGAGGGCGGCGCGGGTCTCCTGCCATGTCCGGCGGCACCTCCGGATGAGCTCCTCAATACTAGGGACGTCGACCTCGGCCTCCTGGGAGGGAAACAGGGGGGCTGATAACCCGAGGCAGGCCTGGAAGGGGGAGACACGGAGGCAGCTGCAGGCAGACTGTTTAAGTACTCCACCCACGCCAGCTGGTCACTCCAATCGGTCTGGTCGCGGGAGGCCAGGCACCGAGCACCGTCTCAACCTGCTGGTTGGCTCTCTCAGTCTGCCCATTGCTCTGTGGGTGGAAACCGGAAGACAGGTTGACAGCAATTCCCAAAGCGCTGCAGAAGGCCCTCCAGACCTGGGGAGACAACTGCGGACCACGGTCAGAGACAACATCAGCAGGAATCCCATGTAACCTAATTACGTGCTGTATAAGCAGGTCAGCTGTCTCCTTAGCAGAAGGGAGCTTAGGTAGTGGAACCAGGTGTACAGCCTTTGAGAAGCGATCGATGATGGTCAGGATGACCGTGTTACCTTGTGACGGTGGCAACCCAGTAACAAAGTCCATAGCAATACTAGCCCAGGGTCTGGATGGCACAGGGAGTGGGTGGAGGAGACCGGCTGGAGGAGTGTGGGTGGTCTTGCTCTGGGCGCACACCAGCAGGCGGTCGAACTCCTTGACATCCTGGCGGACTGAGGGCCACCAGAATCTTCTGCGCAGCATGGACAGGGTACGGTTGGCTCCTGGATGGCAGGCAAGCCGGGACGAATGGGCCCACTGCAACACATCAGACCTGAGGGCATCAGGGACAAACAGACACTCCCTAGGACAATTAGCAGGTGGCCCACCAGGAGGTTGTGCTCCTCTGACCCGGTTCTCCAGCTCCCAGACAAGCGCCCCCACCAGACATCTGTCGGGCAGGATTCTCTGTGGCTCCTTGGGTGCAGCATCAGGGGAAAACTTGCGGGACAGAGCATCAGGCTTTTTATTCAGGGACCCCGGCGATAAGCCAGAATGAAATTAAAACGGTCAAAAAAACAAAGACCAGCGAGATTGGCGAGAATTTAACCTTTTGGCAGACTTGAGGTATTCCAGATTTTTATGATCCGTCCAAACTTGAAAGCGGACTTTAGCACCCTCTAACCAGTGACGCCACTCCTCCAATGCCATCTTGACAGCAAGTAGCTCACGATTGCCGATATCATAATTCTGTTCTGCTGAACTGAGTCTCCGTGAAAAAAAAGGCGCATGGGTGTACCTTGTTGTCTGTGAGGTTGCGCTGAGACAGCACTGCTCCAACTCCAGTATTTGAAGCGTCCACCTCAACAATGAACTGCCGTTCCGGGTCGGGCTGTTGGAGGATGGGGGCACTGGTGAAGCGGCTCTTGAGCTCCTGGAAGGCCCTCTCTGCGTCAGAGGACCACACAAACTGGACTTTGGGAGACGTCAGGGAGGTGAGTGGTGCAGCAACAGAACTATAATTGCGGACAAACCTTCTATAAAAGTTAGCAAACCCCAGGAAGCATTGTAACTCCTTGCGGGACGTAGGAGTAGCCCAGTCTTTAACAGCCTTGACCTTCTCTGGGTCCATCAGGATGCCCCGGGGTGACCCACGAAACCCAGGAACGGAACCGTGTCCAGGTGGAAATCGCACTTCTCAGCCTTTGCGAAGAGCTGGTTCTCAAGGAGTCGCTGCAGGACTGCTCTGACATGGCGCCGTGTTCCTCCTTGGAGCGTGAAAACACTAAGATGTCATCCAGATAAACAAATACAAACTGGTTAATCATGTCATGCAACACATCGTTAATGAGGTTCTGGAAGACCGCGGGCGCGTTGGCCAGCCCGAAAGGCATCACCAGATACTCGTAGTGGCCCCTGGCAGTGTTGAAGGCGGTCTTCCACTCGTCTCCTTCCTTAATGCGGACCGAGGTGGTGCAGCGTTCCGTAAGTCCAGCTTAGTGAAGATGGTGGCCCCCTGCAACAACTCAAAGGCGGAGTTCATTAACGGTAGAGGGTAACGGTTCTTTACCGTGATATTGTTTAATCCTCTGTAATCAATACAGGGTCGGAGGGAGCCATCTTTCTTCCCAACAAAGAAGAATCCCGCTCCGGCTGGGGAGGACGAGGGACGGATGATGCCGGCAGCCAGGGACTCCTCTACGTACTTCTGCATAGCCTCTTGTTCTGGACGAGACAGGGAATACAGTCCTCCCCTAGGGGGCGTAGTGCCCGGTGCAGCTCTATGGCGCCAGTCATAGGGTCTGTCTTGAGGCAGAGATAGAGCACAGACTTAGAGAACACTTGACGAGGTCATGGTACTCACGGGGCACTTTAGACAGGTCAGGAACATATGGTGGTTCACTGGACTGGCTGTTGCTCTGGTTGGGTGGGGCTCTCTTTAAGGCAGGAACGTAAACAGTGGGTGCTCCACTCAACCACTTGTCCTGTCTCCCAGTTGATGGTGGGGTTGTGGATCTTCAGCCAAGGAAGGCCCAGGACGATGGGAGCAGAGGAGCAGGGTATGACGTGGAGCCTGATCTGTTCCTGATGATTGCCAGAGACAACGAGGGTGATTAGTGGGGTGACGTGTGTAATCTGGCCCAACGATTGCCCACCAAGTCCAAGAGGATGGAGCGGAGTAAGGAGTTTCTGGGGTTGAAGCTGCAGACGGTTGAACAGGTCAGCGTCGATCAGGTTAAAGTCGGATCCTGAGTCGAACAGCACATTGGAGGTTAGCGTCTTGTTTCCAACAACAATGGTGACGGAACCTGTCTGCGTGAACCGTCAGCATAACACAGCTGCCCTACCTTCCCGTTTGCATCCGGCTTGCAGAGGAGTGAACAGCTCTTAATGCGGTGACCCTCCTTCCCACAGTATAAGCAGGCGCCTGTCGCATTCTTCTGGCGCTCTTGTGGTGACAAAGCGGCATCGATCCACCTGCATGGGTTCCTCCGGTCTCTGGTGCCGCCGGTCTCCTGCACAGAATGTACAGGAGCATCGCCCCAAGAGGACCGGAAGTTTCCACGCTGAGTAGATCGGGCGTGTCTCAGGTTGACTCTGGCGCTCCCTCTCGCGCTGCTGCAGTCGGGAATCAACCTGGATGGCCACCGAATAAGCCCTTGCAGATTCGAAGGCAGCTCACGTGACGCCAGCTCGTCTTTTTTTTTTTTCGCCAATCCTCGGTAGAATACGTCAAACTGAGCGTCCTCGCTCCACTGGGTGGCGGCAGCCAGCGACCGGAACTGAATGGCGTAATCAGACACGCTCTGGTGGCCTTGCATCAGACTAAGAAGTGCGCTGCCTGCTTCGCGTCCCTGGAACGAGCGATCGAACACCTCCCTCATCTCAGCCATGAACGCCTCAATGGTGCTGGTGCAGGGGTGGGCGGCGTCCCACATTGAGGTTCCCCACTCCCTCGCCTTACCAGTCAGAAGGGTGATGACATAGGCCACGCAGAGCGCCTTGGCGTGGGGAACGTCAGTGGCTGGAGCTCGAATATAATGGAGCACTGGGACAGGAAGGCTCGGCAGGACTTCGGATCTCCATCGTACTCCCGCGGGGGAGTAAGGCGGGGCTCCCGGATGGGAGCTGCCTCTGCTGGCGCGACTGCAGTGCTGGGGCCGGATGATCCCAGGGTGAGACGCTGGAGGGTCTCCCTCAGTGCGTGCATGTCGCGCTGCTGCTGCTGAATCACGGCTTCATGGGACGGAGAAGCTGCAGCGTAGAATCGAATCGCTGGAGTCTGTGCTGGTCGATTCGTACTGTAATGAACATATCGAGGACTCAATCGCGGATCAAGCTCAGAAGAGCGTCTTTTATTTGACTGGGAATGTTCAATGCTCATGGTCAGAAAAAACAGAAACAAGTCAGAAGCCAGAATCAGGAATATCACAGGTAATGAGAATCGTAAACCAGGGACAGGCAAGGGATCTATAAACCAGAAAATCCGTCAGCACAAAATACAGAAACAAAGGGGTATCTAAACTAAGGGAAATAGGGGAATAGGGGAAAGGGTAATTGGATAGGGAAAGGGAGACAAAGAAATTAACTAAACGAAGGGAATGCAAGGGAATATGGGAAAAACGACAGACTAGCAATCAAAATTCACAATCACTTTCGCAAATACAAAATATCAACTAGAAACAATGAAACACGCAGACAAATCTTACAACAATTCACTAGAAAGAAAAGGCAAAGACGAGACGCACCAAGACTGAGCAATGGAACAAAAACGAATCGACACTGACAAGAGGAAAAAAGGGGTTTTTATAAACAAACTAATCAGAGTGTTTAGCCCAAGTAATAAAGGACAGCTGGAGAGGAGGCGGAATCTAGAACAGCAAAGGATGGTGATAGGACAGATTGGGGAAGTAGGTGTGCCCTGCTTCTTCAAACTAACTAATCACCGTGCCTAACTACTCTGCTCTAATGTGTAGTCCTACCCATTTCTAATCACCCGTGCCTCAGCTAAACTATTCTCAGGTGCAGACAGTTAACAAGCACAGGAAGAAGGAAGCAGGAAGTACCCAACCAGAAAAAACAGGGGAAAAGATTGTGAATGGAAACAAGACAAGACACCACACTTGGGAAACACAAAAGGGAGCTCAGTACAAGTAAGACAAGAGACAAGCATTCAAAAAACATGAACAGTCACACTAGAAAACATTAACACAATGAAACTAATAAATCTAAGCAAAAACATACAACAAACATAAAATCCTTAATTCACAACAAAAAGATTCAGAGAAACTGGAAAAATCTCTGTGCGTAAGGGACAAGGCCAAAGATCTTTACTGGATGCCCGTGATCTTCGGGCCCTCAGACGCCACTGCGTCACTTACCGGCATGACTCTGTCATTGACATTACTAAATGGGCTTAGGAATACTTCAAGAAACCACTGTCTGTAAACAGTGCGCTGTGCCATCCACAGATGCCACCTAATACTCTATCATGCAAAAAGGAAGCCATTGTTGAGCATGATCCAGAAGCGCCGCCATGTTCTGTGGGCCAAGGCTCATTTAAAATGGACTGTAGCAAAGTGGCAAAGTGTCCTGTAGTCAGGGGAGTCCAAATTTGACATTCTTGTTGGAAATCATGGGCGTCGTGTCCTCCGGGCTAAAGAGGAGAAAGACCACCCCTCCTGTTATCAGCGTTTAGTTCAAAAGCCAGCATCTCTGATGGTATGGGGATGCATTAGTGCATATGGTGTGGGACACTTGCATGTTTTAAAAAGCACCATGAATGCTGAAAAGTATATAAAGGTTTTAGAGCAACATATGCTCTCCTCCAGATGACATCTATTCCAGGGAAGGCCTTGTGTATTTCAGCAGGACAATGCAAAACCACATACTGCAGCTATTACAACAGCATGGCTTCGTAGTAGAAGAGTCCGTGTGGTGAACTGGCCTGTCTGCAGTCCTGACCTTTCACCGATTGAGAACATTTGGCGCATAATTAAACGAAAAGTCCGTCAAAAGAGACCCAAAACTCTCCAGCCGCTGGAAGCCTGCATTAAACAAGATTGGGATCAAATTCCAATGGCTAAACTCAAGAAACTTGTCTCCTCAATGCCCAGGTGACTCCACTCTATGTTAAAAAGAAGAGGGGATGCTACAGCATGGTAAACAGGCCCCTGCCCCAACTTTTTTGAGACCTATAGCAGCCATCAAATTTGAAATGAGCTCATTTTGTGGACAAAATTGTAAAATTTCTCAGTTTCAACATTTGCTATGTTATCTCTGTTCTACTGTGAATAAAATACTGGCTGGTGTGATTTGAGAGTCATTGCTTTTTGATTTTATTCACAATTTACACTTTGTCCCAACTATTTCAGAATCGGGGTCGTAGCTAACTTAACTTTATAAATAAACGTGAGCCGGTGCTACATTCTCCTGGCAGCTAGGGACAGCCAGCCCACTGCCTGATACATAGTGCAGTGATGAGCTCTAAAATGATTCCAAGTAATTTAGTAAAGTTCTGCATGATAGTGCCAAGCTGTATTAAGGTGGCAGAGGCCACATGCAAATAGATAATATCGTCATAATCAAGAACTGAGAGGGACGTAGACTGAACTAAAAGCATCCTATTACCATGCAAGAAACATGATCAATTTTTGTAAAAGAACCCAAGTTTCACCGTTAACTTTTTAGTTGGCTCATTAGTATGCATTTTAAAAGGCAGTTTTTCATCAATAAATATCCCAGCATATTTGTGGGATGACACTTTCTCAATTTCAGATCCCCCCAATGTGCAAATTTCTAAAGCATGTTCCCTCAATGAACAGGATTTAAACAATCGCATATATTTTGTTTTTGCTTCCTTTATGACAAGTTTTAGCTCGTGAAATGAGCACAGGATAGAGTCAACTGTTGTCGGGAAGGCAGATAATGCTTTTTCTAAAGAGGAAACAGAAGTATAAAGCACTGAATCATCAGCACAGAAGTGCACCTTACAGCCGTTTTCAGCGGAGACCGCATTATTAAAACTAACTCTGAAAAAGTTGGTAAGGAAAATGCACATAAAAAAGAAAGCAGTGATTTCCGCATTTACTTTGAATTGTATTTCATTGCAGACGACATGAAGACAAGACATTTTCATTTTATTTGTAAAAGCAAGCCGGTACAGGAGCAATTTCGGACAGGTAATGAGGTAAACATTAGATTAATGGTGCGATTTGACACGTGATGTCAGCCAGTGAAAGCAACTATGACTGGTACAAAATCAGCATCACAGAAAGGCCTAAACCTTCAGGAGAAAAGATGGGCTAAGGATCACACATTTCAATTCAATCAATCTGATGGAATTTCTGTTCCTAAAAGGCAAGGGTGCAAGTCGAAGCTGAATACCTGTGATTTCTAATCACTCAGACAGCACCGAATCAAGGATCTTCATTTATCTATAACTGATGAAAGTGCTGTGAAAAAGTATTTGTCATCTTCCAAATTTTTGACTATTTTTGTCATACGTTGTATTTAAATGCTTTTATCTTCCAACTTATTACAATGCTAGTTTTAAATGAACATATAATTTATTGAGGCTAAAGAAGTATTCAAAATCTGTATCACCCATGTGAAAAAAATAGTACCCCCCCCTAAATGTAATACCTGGTTATGCCACCAATGGTGGCAACAAATGCAATCAAACATTAACTATAACTGGCCAGTGAGTTATTGACATCGCTGTGGAGGAATTTTGGCCCACTCTTCTTGCAGAATTGTTATAATACTGCCATATCAGGGTTTTTTTGAGCATGCACTACCTGTTTAAGGTCAAGTCATAGCATCTCAGACGGATTCAAGTCAGGCCACTTCAAACCTCAGTGTTGTGTCTTTTTTGCTTGTGTGCTTCGGATCATAGTTCTGTTGCATGACCCAATTATGCATGAGCTTTAGGTTTTGAACAGATGGCTCAACATTCTCCTTCAGGATTTTCTGAAGTTTGCCAACTTAATTAACCCTTACTTAAGTAACCCCCGCTTATTCCCTGGTCACTTAGACCATGCATGAGTAGTCATCATAGTCCACTGCAGGGCACTCCAAATCACGGTCCTCAAGGGCCGAGAACTGCCGGTTTTCCACCCCCCCTAAACCTGGTAGTCAGGTGTGATGACAGGCAGGCCAATCAGAGGGAATGACTGTCCACTCAAGTCCGTGGAAGGATGGAAAACAAGGCCTGAATTTGGATTCAAGGGCCAGATTTGAGGAGCCCTGGTCTACTGTATTTGTATTTCTCTGGGGAAGACCTGTTTTGCACCTGACCATACAGAACCACACATCACAGTCCATAAATATATAATGCATTGCACAGTGAATTGTGCTATCACTTGAAGATAGAACAAAAAATGCAGTACATCCATTTGAAGCCTCTTCAGAAAAATGCAAATTTTTGCTATGGGATAAGTTAGAATAGAAGAGCTTTCTTATTTGTTAATATGCTTTATTAAACAAGCCAAAACACTATACCTTGATGAAATGAAATATAAAAAAAAAGATTTTGTTGAAAAGTGAACTTCATCGTGATTATTTGGCAAAAAGTAATATATCCTCCGAAATGTCTCTTTGCAAAACACACCATGTCCATTCCTTCAAACTGGGGTTAAAATCAACTTTATTTTGTCAATTTTTTGCCATGGGTTTGCCTCCCTTGACCATCGCAATATGAGCAATGGATACCAAAACTTTAGCAAATCTGGCCTAAAACACACACGGACTGGCTTTACCTCCATGTTAGGCAAATGTCTCCTATTTCACATACTTCCAACCCAGCAACCACCTCTGTTACAGAGACGACATATTTTGAAGGGGGAGTTGATGCCAAATTAGCATCCATGTCATGTCACTTGTGATGTTGTAATTCTCGCTTATATTTGAACTGGGTGGAATATGGCATTATTCCCACTGCCATTAATTATTTAATTTGTATTTTATGGCCTGTAAAATATAGTGTGAACATTTTTTGTTTGTAACCTGCGTAAGGAACTCTAGGTCATGCACCATGCCACTTTTACATGCAATACTGTAAGGGCTCTATCTTTCACACTGCCCTACCTGTTGCCACTACCCGCTACCCGTGAATTACGCATTTAGCAGCTTCCACTATCCCTAAACGGTATCTTGCGGCCACACTACCCACTATGCATTATGCCGACTCCCTTATTTGCGCCTGGAGGTGTGCCCGTGGGCGTGTTTATGCGCTTTCCCTACAATTGCTATCTTGACTACACAAGTTAGGGAAAACGTAAAGCGGGTCCTCAAACCACCTGCTACCCATTTGGGCTTTTACAAGAGCGCGCCCAGACGGCTTCAATGCGCGTCCACTTGGACACATGTGGACGTGCGCATGCGGCTCCACTTCCCGAATTAACTCGCCCATAAAAAAAGCCACCTTGCTTTAGCCTCAGTTGAACCCCTGAGAAAATGGCAGAGATAGTACTAAATCGCCTTGATCGCCAGTTAAATAATAGAAGACGCCCAGAACGCGTGTACCGCCAGCGCACCAGCTACCTGGGCCTTTCAGGTAAGTCTATATTGTTTGTATTTTGTATCAATCATTTTGTCCACTTTTATAATATTGTATAATTATTATATATAATATATATTAATTATATATATTATATATAATATCAGGGCTGGCGCTAGACCTGAAAATTTGGAGGAAAATATCCTTCCCTTTATTGACTACAATTAGTCCTGGCTAATTCTAGATGGTTTTCCTTTATTAACACGTTTTCCAATTCAAGAATAATCAAGTGGCAATTGAAGACACGGCTTCTCTCCCCCATGCAATCTAACAGCGACAAAACAATGGGCTACATTCAGTACAGAAAAATAATTTAATTATAAATAGGTCTATGCACTGGCACTCAGCAACGGTAATTTTTTTTTTTTCCAGTGAGAGCGGCATTTCAGAACTCTCTTGTGAATGAAGGTAATTTCGGCGACAAGTACGCACAACTGTTTTTGCAGCACGGTAACGCAATTTGCTGTAAAAAATAGACAGCTGTCCGATTGGAAAATATTAACAGACGAAACCACGTACTTGTCACCAGAATTACCTTCGCTGACGAGTTCTGAAATGCCACTCTCGCTGGAAAAAAAAGTTACGTCGCTGAGTGCCAGTGACCTAATTTTATTTTTCTAAAATGGGATTTTGTTCTATGCTTCATTTCAGACGGGAGAGGGAGTTGGAAGTGCATGGCGAAACACATTTTTTTCTTTTTCTTTTTTGAAGTTTCCATCGCAAAAGGGGTAGGCTTGATGTTTTTTTTATTACATACCAAACATTAAACAATATGTCAATGTCAAATAATAATAATAATAATAATAATAATAATAATAATAATAATACAATTTATGATTAACTTAACAAAAACAGATCCTCCCCTGTCTGTATTTGACCTCATACACAAGCAATTTAACTTCGTCTTCGGAGAAACATGGCAACCTTCCTCTCTCCATCACGGGTTTCGGTTTGAGGATTTGGGATAGCGCAGCCTGCTCATAAAGGCAATGGCACCTGGCACACTGATTGGTTTAACTGGTGTAACGCCCAAACCACGCCTATGCATAATGTAACGGGTAGCGCAGGTGCTTTAGGGATATAGGCAGGTGTGCAAGATAGCAACTTTTGCAGGGGAACGCCTCTTACGCAATGCGAAATCCCCAAATAATGGGTTTAGGGACTGAGCGTAAGATAGGGCCCTAAATCCATAAATCATAATATCACTGTTGCACCACGTAATTTGGTCTGGCCTAACTGAACAGATTTTATGTGAGATGGTCGATGCAAGAAGGAAACAAAGATGAAAATATAGGTGAAGTCAATAAAGGAGGAAATGATTATTCAAACAAATAACAACAGAAAAAATAAAGATGAAAAGTTGTAATGTTTAATCTGCTAGTTCCAATCATTGTCTTGCTACATTTTTATTAGTGTTATTGGTCATGCAATGAGAATTTATTGGCGGTGCCTTCAACAGTTGTCATAATTCCCTCCAGTGGAATCTGCCTGCCTATTCTTCCTTTGTGCACATAATGCATGACACATCAGGACTTTGTTTTGAATCTTCCAAGCTTTACTTGTATTTATTTTATTTCTTTAAAACAACAATCCCGTATTTATGTACTCAAACCACTGCAATTGGCCTGGAGTGTTTTCATAGCGGCTTCATGCTTTTTCCAATACCATTAGCAGAACTTTTCAGGTAAGAGGATCTGAGAGGTGAACATGAGGTCAAGGTGTGCCGTTAAATGCCTGCACCGGGCCAGTTAGGAAGCTTCTCAGACACAGGCATAAGCTATATGAGTGCAAAGTATCAAAAGCTCATGAAAATAGCGATCTGGAAATGGAAGGCTTAAAGAACTTTTTTTTTCCCAAAAAACAGAAATAAATCAAGGAAGTCAGAAGTTATAAGTGCGTACTGCCATTTCGGAGAGGAAAATGAGGACGGGAGAGAGAAGCGCGAGCCTCTCGATGACAGGGAAGAGCGGATTCCTCCGAGACAAAACAGACGCGTTTCGTGATTCGGGCAGCAGCCTTCATCAATCTATGTCCTCCCCCGGAGAGTGACAGAGAGCGAGGCCGGCATAGCGAGGCACATCTTCCCATTCGCATCGCAAAGATGATTTGAGTAAATGATGTACCTGGTGCCTAGACTCTTTTGAGTGAGGTTAACACCAAATATATTGGAGAGCGCCGCTCGCCGAGTCGAGAGGCAAATGTAATCACCTGCAAAGCATGGAATTTACATATAAATGAAACCTATTTTATAAATTAAAGTGCTTCTTTTGCTATCACTTCCTGTGTGTTCTGTAAGCCTATGCCTCTCCCTGGTCCATGGGGCAATCTGGATCAGGAGGTCGCTTGAATGTGTTTGGCAGAGAAGTCACACAATATCTTTGCGCTAATTGATGCAGGGAATTATTCGATGGCGCAGCGGTAAAGGTGTTTTCAAGCTACCTATTTAGCCTTTCATCAGCTGTCATAAGTCAGTCAAATGTTAATTAAATATTCCCAGATAAACCCAAAATGACAAACTTCCTGGCAGTCTTGGAACTCCACTTAGATGAATTATCAGTTTGTTTCTACACCCTGTTTCTTTCCCTTTCCAACAATGACACTGATGCTCAAACTCCTTCACCATTTGACTACCTTGTGATCTTACATCCAGAAAATACAGCCTAATTTGAAGGTTATTGTGCTTATTTTTAAAAATAGGCTTGCTGAGAAATTGGATTATTTGAAAAATTGTACGCTCAACATATGACAAATGTACTCAGCTCTGTGTTCTACAACTACATGTTGAAAATGGGAGTAGCCAGCCTTGTTATTTCAAACCCAGCACATATGAATGATCGCTGATACCTGTGAAATTGAGCTGCAATGGCTGCCATTTTGACAAATCTACAACCAAATTCGTTCTCTTATCAAAAAGGGAGTGAATTACAGAGCTGTAGCGCTCAATGAACTCAGGGCTAGATTCATTGACAAGGCTCATTTTAGTGATTAAGTGAAATCAGTTCGTGAGAAACCAGCCCTATGCACCTTACAAAGTTGGAGAAACTGACATTTTGATATCCAGGGTACCTTTCTCAGATTCAACTGAAAGAAAAAGTGCTCAGGAACCACGCGTGTTAGTCCCAGCCAATGTATTCAGCTCCGAATCCACTTTAAATTAACAGGGGACCTCCTCTATTTGCTTAGGTGTGTGTAGCATTGTGTTATGTGGACTGCTTCTGCTGTAGCATAACATTACGTCAGTCTGTTACTTTAACACTGATACAACAGTGAATCTTTAAAGTAGATATAGAATTGCAAAACATGCAAAATTGCCAGCAGTATAAATCACCGCGGGTCGAAATGAGAGATGTCAGCGTGAGAAATGGCATCATGGAGGCAGCATACTGTCACAGAATCCCAAACTGGAAGCTCCAGAGAGAGGCGAGATGCAGGGGTTTGGTCTGTGCTGTTCGTTGCGCAGGTTGATGCCGGTTGCGATCGAAGGCGATTGATTAATTGCCCTTGCTTATGAGAAATCGAGTCTGTCTCTCTCTTTCAGCGGCATCGGGCGATCAATCACTGCTGGCTCCAGCCGTGCGTGGGGACCGCCGTGTACTCTCTGACCAAGCCTTTTCCTTTCCCTTCTGAAAACATTAGTTTACTTTTGTGCAACGTGGTCATTTTGATAGTCATCTCAGTTTGTGAAAGTATCAAAAGTTTACACATTAGAATAGAGCACCTCTCTTGAATGCTATATCGTATACCCTTTCTGAATTAAATGATTATTTGGTTATTAAGGGTTATGCAGCTATGCAAGTCTGCAGAAAGTTATTTACCACTGCTACACGTCCTCTAAACAACTTAAAATGTCCATGATGCATGTGTTAAATTTGGTGGTTGGCTCTACCTATCAAATTATTATCACCCAGCAGCGGTCCGTCAGCGGTAACGAAGGTCTTAGGTAACCTCACCTTTCAGTGTTTAATTACATAATCCTCTCATCGCAGTTTGCCTAATTAGCAACAGCTGCTAAGGCGAATCAGTGGGATGACTGTAAAATTTATTTTTGATAGCATTGTTGAACATTGCATCACAAAGTTTTCTTTTACGCTTAAATGATAACGTAAAATGTCTGAATGCCTTAAATTCTGAAGTCACGTAACGTTAGCTCACGAAATGGCTCAGATTTGCGTAAATTAGTTTGTGAGGCTCAATTAGCAATAAGGCAGAAGAATTCCTGCAATTTCTGAATATAGCCGCGGCTAAAGGGCTGTGAGGCACGACACGCAGTGGAGTGACAGTGTAATAATCCGAATAAATGAAAAAAATCCGAGAGATGAAATTTGGTGAAAGTTTTTGATTTTTCAGATTGTCATCCTTGCAGTGTCACATTAATTAATCAATATCGCCAATAATCTCTTTGTCATTGGCATTTCTTAATCATTACGGGTCATGCATTGTTCTTGGTTGTTTAGTCAATAAATTTTTTAATTGTTAATCAGGCAAACTTGATCGTAAACAGCTTAAGAGCAATTATGCAGGAAAGGGTGATGTTACTGAAGACCTTCCTGGCATCTGTCAGCACACCACTGCTATTACCCTGATTCGAAATGCCCAATAATTTTCAAATATAGCAATGTACATTTGCGGCAGGCCGAAGGAAGGCCCGAGCGGGGTTTGAGCCCCAGACTCCTGAGTAAGTGTCACACGCGCTGACCACATCACCAAAGGTAGCCAGGGCGCGGACTTATGAGGAGGCATTTCTAATGACAGGACCCATCAACTGTCACACATTGTCTCAGCCGTAGAGCGTAGCCAACAATGTTTCTCCTTTAAAACATACAGCCAACTGATTCTTTTCAGATATTATCTCTCTCGTTCTTGTCTCCAACACACAGCAATGTATGTGCACTGTGGCATTAGTGGTTCTCCACCTTTTTGAGTCGCGACCCCCAAGATAACTTTAGTTGGTGTCTGCGACCCCTCACCCCCACCACATGCGCGCCCGCCCACTCTCCCTTCCCTCCTCCCTCCCAGTGTGAATGTATGCAGCGCTGTCCGGGCCGAAAGCAAAAGCAGAGCAGATAGACTGAAAGATCATCTGAGAAATTCACTTTGATATTTTAGTCTTCTCCCTTTAATGGTTGTAAATAAAATATGACTCTAATTACACACCCCTCTCATTGCAGAAATCGAAAGACAGCGGAAAAATAACAGCTTAAGTGAAGCGATAGCCAAAAAGCACGAGAGAGAAAAGGTTTTGGAGAAAGAGAACGGCAGCTTTGCGTCCGTGGACGGGCTTCCCCTCAAGATTTTGAGCAGTGTTCTGAATGATATGATGAATAAATGTATATAATTCTTAACAGTTACTTTTTTCATGACATTTTGTTTAATTTCGTAACTTTGGCTTAACAATGTTCCGTGGCCTTTTCTATCACTGACACACTGGACCAAAATACCATTTGTAACCTCCTGATTTACAAATTAAGCGCTGAATAGTATATCACACTTGCCATCAAACTCACATAGCGAGACATATCGTTTTGCCCAAAGACATAACACCTAATTCAATTTTGGCAAATCGTTTTTGGATTTATTGAAAAACAGAAAACCGCATCACAATAACCAATAAACGTGACCAATAGACCGACAATCGCATTACATCTCATATTTTGATAGTTAGCCTGTTAACATAAAACATACAACTCAAATTTTGTTCTACATTTCTTCTTTTTTTGATAAAACAAAAACAATCAGCACATACTTATTTAAATCCTGACGAAAAACGATGAGGAGAAAAATAAACAGCTCACGTTTCATTTTTAATATTCATGTTGCTGAACAAGGCTTGTTAACATAAAAAAGAAGGAGTCATAACCCTTTGGTCTTTCAAACTGAAGCTAATAACGTTTTGGTCTCAGTAAATCTTTTAGTCAAAATCAACTCATTCAGCCAGGTTCCCTTTAAAAGCGGAGATATTTAGTTTTTGTCGACCTCCATTTCCCTTCATTTTTTCTGCTGCATGTGTCAGAACAGAATCTCATGCGCGCACAATTCAACTCATACGAACTCGGTTGATAAAAAATGAATTCTGGACAAATAATGAAACGGCAAACGAGTAAAACTCCCCATTTTAAATAATGTAATTTAATATTTACAATGTAAATGTATATTTTTTCCACAATCATTCAGCGACCCCCTAAAATCATCTCGCGACCCCCGTGGGTCGGGACCCCAAGGTTGAGAAAGGCTGCTGTAAAGACTAAGGATTAAACCATGCCTCTCAGTGTAAAGGATTTACCTGGAGCTCAATCTACAATTAGATGAACATGCAATTAGGTGACATTAGACATTTTTGTGATACCATATCCTCAGTTTTCTTCCATTATCCATGAGTGGTTTTTTTGGTTTTTTTTTTTCGCCACAAACAAAAATAAGTTGGAAGTTACAGTTTGATGAGAGTTTAATCATCGATGAAAATGTGGAAGCAGAAGTTAGCCGCTCAACAATTGGTGGTTTTGCTTCCAAAAAGGGATGCTGGAACAGTGCCGGAGCAGCTGGAAGATCACCTTGAAAGCATTCAATCCTGATATACAGTATGTACATTAATCTTTAGAACAGTGTAATGCTTTGGGGTTTATCAACATGTTTTTTGGCGAATGTGAGATGAGCTTTTGTGTTTCTTTGGTCAGCACTGGTTTTTGACTTGCAGCTCACCCATGGATGCCATTTTTGCCCAGTCGCTTTCTTTGCAAATGAAGCCTGCAGTTCGTTAGATGTCCATCTGGTTTCTTATGTGACTTTCTGGATGAGTTGTCAATGTGCTCTTGTAATTTTGGAGGGCCACCCACTAATGGCAAAGTTCACCATCGCTGTAGATAATTTGTGGATAATGGCTTTCACCGTGGTTTGCTGGAGTGCCAGAGCCTTAGAAATTGCTTAGTAAACCCTTCCAGACTGATAGATGTCATCAACTTTGTTTCTAATTTGATCTTGAATTTCTTTTTATCACGGCTTCATGTGCTGCTTTTTGCCCACTACACATTGCTAGACAGGTTCTATTTAAGTTATAATTAGATTCAGCTGGGCAGGCAGTAATCATGCCTGGGTGTCGAGTGAAATTGAGCCCAATTACACTATGTAACAAAATGTAGACTTTTTCTTGTTCCTAGGAAGAAAGCGGTATTTCCCAATTGCTTATACCAAAAGTAAATGAAAAAGACCCTCTTTTTCCATTTTCCTGAACATTAAAGGTAGATTCAGTGCTGACTTGCTAATAGAGAATTTTCAAGAGCTAACAAGAATTTTCAAGAGCTTTCTAGAATGTTGTACAACTTCCAAGAAGTTTTGAGAATTTTCCAGGATGTTGTGGAACTTAAGAGAATTTCAAGAAACATTTAAAATTGTCTAGATCTTTCCTTAGTAATATATATACTGGGGCTCACCACTCTCGTCTGCCGTGTAGTTCTCGCTGCCTCTGTGAGCAGATGGACATATCTGAATTTCTGAGATGGCATCAAGAAGCTGCAAGCATTCTCCAGATGCCTTCTGTAATATATGTGGCCAATTTATCAAAACCAGAGCAAAAAAGTACTCTCTGACAGCATCTGCTAAAATGTATGAAGCTTACAAGGTATATTTTGGCATGCCTGTCGAGGAGCAACACAAACTCTAGGCACCTTATGCATTTTACCTACGAACACAGCAAAAATCCAATAGAGGGTAAGGCAGACTATGTTTGCTCGCTTGAATAGGAACATTTGGTATTATACAATTTTTATTAAATTTGATTCATCTTTTGTTTTATTCAGACCTTATGTGAATGAAAATGTGCAACTTTGCCTGTTTTTGCATAGAAAATAGGTGAATTCCTAAATTTCATTATCCAGGTCACAAAACCAAAGTTTGAAGGAAACAATTGGCATTTTTTATTCTTGTACAACATAAGCAATAAAGAAATAACACACACTATCCAGGAACAAAATAGTGTTATCAATAAAATTTGTTTAATTTGTTAATTCAGTAAAAGGGGGCCATTGCCTTTTCACATATGGCCTGGTAGGGTTGGCTGGCTTTTTTTTCTTCAAAGAATGAAATCATTTTTAAAAATGGCATCCTGTGTTTACTCAGGCCATGTCTGTCTATTATTAAAATAAGTTTGATCTTAAATATTTAAGTATGACAATTATGGTGAAATATAAGAAATCCGGGGGATTGTAACAACCTGGTGCCAAAGGGTGTTGAATGGGCAACAGGAAGGTGATGGAATGTAAAGGACTCAGGTGCAGGAATGTAAATTTATTAAATAAGGTGAATAAATAACATAAAATACCACAAACTTCAAGGCAAATCACAAAAAGGGAGTGCTGTCACCAAAGAGTGTTACACACCAAGGCTCCCTGCCAGTGAGGCGGGAAAACTAAGGTTTAAACAGATAAGGGAATGATACTCTACTGAGGAAAACCAGGTGTAATTTGGAGGGAAAACAGAGCAGATAATTGAATAATTAGATGGGGGCAGGTAGCCATGAGTCCGGAATGCCTAGGGGGAGGGGCGTTACAAAAATACTTTTTCGCAGCACTCAGCACTTATACCCAAATACAGAGGTAAAATTTACAGATGCCAGCAATAAAAGAATTTGAGCCAAATCTAAGGGACATTTCCAAATTTTAACACGAGATTGAGAAACATAATTGGCAGCCTTTTATAGTGCTTTACTAAGTGTTATTAGACACTTCCTTGGAGCTGTTACCAATGACTGTACTGCATCACAACTAATGCATAACTAAACTCAGTATGTCCTTATTCACGTCTTCCCTTAGTTTGTTTACAGAGCATGCAAATAGCAAAGCTAAAAGAGAAAGTGATATTTCTGTATTATGGCGAGGCCATTGACCAATGGCCATTAGATGTGAGTAACAGGCACTAATGTTCACTGCCAGGGAAACCTCTTTATGATTGTTAGCAGGAATGACAGGGTCCAGAGGGAGTCTGTAATGCTCTCTTAACACCAGCTCCCTTCTTTTCCTGAATCCAAGGCTGCCTGTCACACACTACAAATTAGACCGTGTATAACTTGCAAGGTATGTCACACTGCACTATAACTATTGTCCAAGGAAAATATCATAGAAAAATCACTGCCATTGTAAAAGAATAAATGAACAAATGGAAGAGAATTTTCCTGAGCGTAATTACTGCATGCCATCATCTTCCATCTTGTTTTTGTATGGCTATATTAACAGTAACATAAATAATAGCCAACATCAACTTTAAAATGTAAAGATCCGTGGTTTAGAAGAGCCACAGCAATTCAGTAATTAAGAGAAAATTACATTATTCAGAGTGAGAACTGAAAACGCATCATCATTAACCTTTATTTATACAGGGGTGGCCGTTGAGAGAAACACTCTATTGCAAGGGTGCCCTGATTACAATACAAATATATAATGCAAGAAACATTAATCTAGGAATGTAAAAGGAAAAAAAATAAAATTATGGACAAACAAGAAATTAGAAAAACAAAAGTATAAGAAAGAAAGAAAGAAAGGGTTATTTCACTGCTGTTGGCAAAATAGTTTATGCTCTTTACATATCATTGAAGGGGGTCATCTAATTGTTTTTAAATCTACAGTCAAGCCACGTGAAAAGCACTTGAACAGCCTTGAATTTTTACACACAATGTTGAAACACATCACAGGTAAATGGGTTCACTGCAAATGATGGGGAATCTGCATATTCAATATGCAAAGGGACACACTCACGCTGAACTGAAATGTCAACAAAATATCACACGGCCATCACTCTTCCTGGGTTCTAAGGTGTGTTCTTCAAACCTTCTCTTTCTTCCTCAGCTAACCAACTGATACCAGGAGATCAGTGACGTGCCGTCGAAGGTAAGTTAGTTGAGGCTGAATTCTTACCGTTAAATGAACGATAACTCCCGATTACTTTGCTTGATTAGCAGTCAGAGGATTGATTAACTAATTTGCTAAGACTAATCGGCGGAATGATGGGCCAATTTTAGTTTCTGCAGCATTATTGCGCTCAGTGCATCAAACTTGAAATGCTCACAAGACAGCAAGTTTGCTCATATTTGCTTACAGGAAGCTGACGCAATGCCATTAAAAAATATTAAAACCTTTCTTATGCCGCATTCAATGCTTGGTCAGTATGTTTACAATAATTTTTTGCCCCGTGAATACATACTTTTTAATACCATTCAAAAAATGCGGAGTTTATTTTCAGTCTTTTTTCATAATCCGATAAGCAAAAGGTTGAAATGATACACGGAATTACCAAGAGAGTTGAGATTTTTTTTTAATTAATTACTAAGATTTTCATCCTTCTAGTCTCGAATCAAAGCGTATATGTAAATGAATCTTTTTGTCATCATCACCACTTAATTAGTACAGGCTACACATAGGCTATGTCTTAATTGTTTGGTAAAAAAAGCAAAAACTGATTGATTGTCAATCAGGCATAGTACGTGAAAACAGGTTGACAAAATCCAGCGATAAAAGGGGAAGTCACTGCCTCCCCTGACAGCATGTCTCCGCAGATCTCTCTTTCAGTGTTCTTGCTGGTCTCTCTTTCTAACCACGAGTGAGCCTGTAATTTGTGCCCATTCATTGCTTAGGTACTGGCTCACAGTGATGACTGAACTACAGTCATAATCATTGGCCCCAGGGCCTGGATTCACTCCTGCCTATCAGAGCAGCCGCAGTCTGGTAGACAAAACACACTCACCTGCACACAACTCCGACACTGAAAACTTGTTTTTGGAAAGAGCTATTCAACTGGCAGCCTGATTTAATTCAGACTGGCCCACTAATCATTTTTGTTAATGAATTAAATAATAAATAATCTGGCGGATAATTGCTGTGATTATTCTACACTTATGACACAATAAAATCAATCCTCTATATTTTCAATAGTCGAACTGAGGGCTCCAGCAGTGCTGTTAGGAAGCTGGATACACTGTGGTATCAACTACAACTACATTTAATTGAAATTAACAGGATGAAGCCAGTGTATCTTTTTTTGCAACAAATATTTCTGTGGTTAAGGCCGCGCGCGTTTTTTCATTTGAATAAGTGAAAGTTTGTCGGTCCATGGCTGCTTGATCTCTAGAACTTTCCTGTCTTGTATCCCAAATGATTTGGTGTCTTACTTTATTATTAGTGTTGTGTTTTTGCTCTGTTTGTCTGCCTCTCTGGTGCGTTTTTAGTTCCTGCCATGTTTCTGCCATAGCCATGCCCATAGTTCTTGCCATGTGTTTTTATTTATTCATGTGTCTTTCTATTTTCTAGATCTCGTTTGCTTTTCTGTTAATAATCTCACCCTTCCCTCTCTGCTGCATCTTACATTGGTACTGAAGCTGAAGACGCCCATTCTCTTAATGGGCTCGTTAAGTCTTACTGCTTGTCCCATGTCTCATGCTTCTGTGCCTCGCCTCTCTCGTTTTGCCCAGGTGTTCCTTGTTTCCCGGATCCCGCCCCGAGCCCATATATTCTGAGTTGGAGCTCCAATCTGGCAAATGGATCCTTGTTTCGCCACAGTCCTGTTTTGCCGATGTGTTGTTCAGTGCTTATCAAGTTCTCGTTCTTTGCAACCTGTCCTCCAAACATACGCTCAAATAGGTCGATTATTCTCATTTACTCTGATTTATGACCCATAGGAGCATTTCCTAAAATCGCGCCCCTACTGGCAGCAGGAAGGTACTGTTAGAGTTACAGTTTGAGTTCCAGATACAGTTTCAGTCATATTTACACTTAAAATAACAGTTTGGGTAAGGATTAGGGTTGGGGTTAGGGTTAGAGTTAGAATTAGGATCAGGGTTAGGATTAGGTTTAGGTTAGGGATTTACTGACGGCAACACTGACGATGGAAACCAGATTGTAGTTATTTAAATGACTGCTAGAGGTCGCTTAACTCCTAAACGTAACTTTAGGTCGTAATAATCTGCTTGAAAAATGACCTTTCTGGGCATATTTTGTTGGAGGACGGGCTCGTTCTTTGCCATAGTCTCTGTGTCTAGTCCTCACCATTTTATTATTAGCTTTGTAATTTCCTCCATTTTTATCAGCTCTTTGAGTGTAGTTTTTTTGTTGGCCTTACGTACCCCGATTTAGTAATTTCTGTTCAAATTTTCAGCTCCTTGAGTGAAGCTTTTTGTTGGCCCTCGTGCCATGTTTTATTTGTGTGTCATTTAATAAAACCCCTTTATTTTGGATTTACGTCTTGCGTCTGGTGTTTCCCATCGCCGCGCCTAACAATTAGGTCAGTTGTGTGAGCAAAGTGTAAATATTTCTATTGCAGGTTTTCATTACAAATCAGAACAGCACGTGTATAGCCAGTAAAATGTATCCACATTATGGAAAAGTAAAACAGAAAAATAAAATCTATGTTAGGCCTAAAAGTGTCAGGTACTTTAGAGTATGACACTTTCCTCAAAATCTCCGCTACTTTCCCGCATACTTGTCTTGGTCGAGTCCCTTTTTGACTAACAGCTGTCGCAGTTTCACTGTGAGGATTCTTGCCACAGCCCATCAACTCTCTGTAAATCGCACTCAATAATTAAGAACCTTTCTCTATGTTCATTTAATGCTTAAAGCCCATCCAACTGTCAAACAGTGTAAAAATAATGAAAAGAGACATGATTGCAAGGCAACAACAGCCCTCTGATCCTGGGGTTGATTATCTTTGCCAAAGCTGCTTTGAATGACTTGACCAACTGGAGAGGTTGAAGGTTTTAAATAGGGCATTGCTAAGGAAGTGCTATTGTGTCCAAAAATGAACAAAAACTGTGCCTGCCACCACATTTCCACACCCTGTAGAGTTCACACCTAACCAAGCCCTGACTGGAGTGTAGAGTTGAGTGGATGGTGCAGCAGAGCGAGCTGATGTTTGAAGTGTACGGATTGAGACACAGCCAAGGGAAACTTTAAGTCACCAAAAATATACTGTATGGCTAAAAAAAAAAGTCACCACCTAGGTATAACTAAGCAAATAGTCAAAGCCGTCCATTGGCTAATGACTGTAATAATTAATATGTTTCAGCTGGCAACAAGTTATTTAACCCTAACTGATGCAGTGAGTAGCTTCTCATTTTTTAAACAGCCATGTCAGAAGACATATCCTGTGGTTGGGGAAAAGACGTTACTTTGTTTCAGGCGGGTCAAATTATTTACCGGCATCAAGTAATGCTGGGTTTACACATAACGACGACAAGTCATGAATGCCACGAATCTAAATTTGTGACCAAGGATCACGAATTTGAATTGAATTTGATGATTCGGGGCAGAGGCGTCACGCGCCGTCATGAACTGTCGCGACCTGCTACCATGCGTTACGGTTAATGGCACGAATCCCTGGCGAATCATCTCAAATCATTACGCACGGTCACGAATATTGTCCCGCACTGTTGCGCGCCATTGCGAATCGTCATGTTCCGTCACGAATCTGTCATGAATGTTGCGAATCGGGCAAATTTGGTATATATATGGCTCCACACACACCCCACAGTCATTCTACCATCAGCTGCTGAACTGTTCACATCGCTCCAGATTGCTCCACAACATCCAGATGAATCCACAGCAAAAGAAGAACTTAGTGATTGCATGCTTAGTTGGGCTCTATGCCATAGAGTTGCGCAGAGAGGAGGAGGAGGAGGAGGCGGAGAGAGCCAGACTGGAGGAAGCTCGTGCTGTCATGCGCAGGAGGCCCAGAAGAGTCTGGGTGCAAGAGTGGCTCAAACAAAGGCAGAGATTCCATCAAGAATACACTATGAATGCTGTCCCGCTCTATTATGAATCACCACTAATCTCCACGAATCGACACGCTCAGTTGCAAACTCCACGAATCGAGTGTGATTTGTGACATTCATGGAAGATTTTTTGGCAGCCAAAAACATGCTCCACGAATATCATGAATGTCACGAACCGACACGCGCTGTTAAGAACCCTATTCAGATGCGTTAAGTCACGTTATGAATGTCACGAATGTGCCACGAATGATGGGAAAATGATATTCGTAACGCATCGTGCCTATGTGTAAACCCAGCATAAAGAAAGCAACTAAAGAGACTTCTGAAACTACTAGAATTGGGTTAAGAACTGTCCAACACATTATTAATACCTGGAAGGATAGTGAAGAACCATCATCTTTGAGGAAGAAATGTGGTAAGAAAAAAATCTTGAATGATTGTGTGACAGTTGAAGGGTCCTGTCACGAGAAATCCCTCCTAATAAGTACGCGCCCTGACTACCTTGCCAATGAGCTTGGCTCTTTGGCGATGTGGTCAGCGCATGTGACTCTTACCCAGGAGTTTGGGGTACAATTCCCCGTGCCCTGGAAAGGTAGCCAGGGCGCGTACTTATTAGGAGGCATTTCTAGTGACAGGACTCTTCAACTGTTACATCATCCTGCCGATTATGCCAAAATTGTCAGGTCTAGTGTACTTAACCAACACAAGTTCGGACCTCTCGGAGACACAATTACTAAACTGAGATAAAGTTTACAGTATTTATTGGATAATAAGCACCAACTAAAACACAGTCAGCAAGCAGCAGGCAGTCACAATGGCATCCCCTCGTTCTGGCCGATGGCAACTACCCTCCCTCTTAGGGCCCAGGCTCACCACACACCCCACATGGTACCCACGAGATGCTCCCATACAGCACAGGGAAAAGAGGAAAAAAGACAAATTTCATATGATCAATACCATACAATGAGTCATAAACACACTCTCAAAATACATGCCAAAAATGCCCCTCATTACATTCAAGAGAATCGCACTGCAATTCAGTAAATTTAAGGCACACCACTCAATTAAATGACACGGATCCGAGACATGCAATAAATAGCACTTCACACACAATATATGGCAGGGTCACATCCGTTTGTCCAATACACCCACATCACAGTCCACGCCCCCCCTTGCTGCTGCACTGTCCGGCTCCACAGGCACGCGACTGAAATCAAAGTGATTGGCGGCTTCCCTCCTCGCCAACCAAAAAAAAAAAAAAGGAACAATTCCACAATAGTCCCAGTGGTCTGATGTCTCCGTTCCATGTCGGCAGCTGGTCCAGCCCCCCAGACACCAGTTCGGCCGCGGCTCACCCAGTTCCAGGCAGGTGAGAGTAAGCGGCACTTCCTGGTTGTGGCAGCCGTCCCTCGTCTTCCCTTAGCTGGAACACGCACCGCGATCCTTTGGTTGGCGCGTAAACACGGGTCTCGCCGTGGATCAGCTGTTCCCCTCCGCTCCAGCGCAGAATCCCGCCGCAGCAGCCTCCCTCGGGCAGAGAACAACAAACTTTCAGGGCTGAGAAGCCAAGCGCTGGCCCACTCACAGCCAAAACAACGGGGTGCCAAAGTTACTTCCCTTTAGCTAGCGTGTATACATGCATCTCCTCAATCCATCAGCTGTCCTCTGATCCAGCAACACAGTCACAACGCAGCGGTCTCCCTTGGGAATAAAACAATCGCTTTCAGGGCTCAGAAGCCAAGCGCTGGTCCATTCACACAAAAGACGAGAGTAGCAATGGTTACTTTCCTTTAGTTGGCACGCGTGTCTCAGCCAGCACACCGGCCACCTGTCTTCCTCCAGTCAGCTGTGTATCCGGAACTGCGTCATCAGGCCAGCCCCAAGCCTCCTTTTCTCAATGCAGTCCTTTCACCCTATAAAAGGGATTCCCCTCCCGCTTGTCCCAATCAGCTGTCACCCCGCAAACCCCAGTGCAATCAGTCCATGCACCAATCACAACACATCATAATAGCAGATCTTTGCAATGGTCCATAGCAAAGGGAAAATTTTCCATGAACAAACATACCCCCCATTCCCAATGTACAAATAAATTTGACACAACCCAAAATAATACAGAAGAATACACCAATACTGAGAAACAATACATGCACCATTGTGACAACTGTGATCAGAGATCACTTAAACATTTAGTGAAATCAAATTGTAAAAAATCAACAGCAGAACTCACGACTATGCTTTAAAGTGAGCATAAGAACATTCTCACACGCACAATGCAAAAAAACTCAAGGGATTGGGACTAACAGCAGTGTAGCCTTAAGAAAACCACTTATCAGTGAGGCTAAAGTGAAAAAAGGCTTCAGTTTCCTAGGGAGCATAAATTTGCTCTGGAGCGATGGAAACAGGTCATGTGGTCTGATGAGTCCAGATTTACCCTGTTCCAGAGTGATGGGTGCATCAGGGTGAGAAGAGAGGCGGATGAAGTGATGCCCCCATCATGCCTTGTAGCCTATCGTACAAACCTGTGGGGGCAGTGTTATGATCTGGGGTTGCTTCAGCTAGTCAGGTCTAGATGGGTGCCAAAAAAAATTAGGCCGGCTGACTACCTGAATTAACTGAATAACCAGGTTTTTCCATCAGTGGATTTTTTCTTCCATGACTAATCAGGCATATTCCCTGATGAAAAAGCCAGGACTCATCGAGCTCAGATTGTGAAAGAGTGGTTCAAGGGCATGAGACATCATTTTCACACAAGGACTGACCATTACAGAGTCCAGACCTTAATCCCATTATGAATATTTGGGATGTGCTGAGGAAGACTTAACACAGCAGCCTGACTCTCCCATCATCAATCTTGGCAAAAAAACTTTGAACAGGAATAAGTGCTGTGACATTGCATCAGCTTTTTGAACTGCTGCCACCGTGAATGCGCGCCGTAATTAAAGCTAAAGGATGTTGAACAAAATATTAGATTTCGTGTCTATTTTCGCTGGGCAGTGTATATCTTTTAAATGATTTAAAAATCTGACCAGTCAGGGCTGCTTGTTGTCCACATGCTCAAGGCTTCAGCCCAGGGAAGCCCTTGCATTGCGGTGATCGAAATTAAGGCTTGTCAGATTGTTCAGGACAAGTGGAAAACGTAATTGGACAACCAACATGTTCCGTCATGTTGTCCGATCGAATAAGTGTCAATTTATGGCTTTAAACGTTCAAATTCTTTATTTTCTTTGCATATTTCCACATGGAACCTCGATTACCTGGTCGCCGCCATTTTGATTCTTGTGTTTACAACCTGTCTTGTACCGCATACTGCGGGAGTTTGTCTTCGGTATTTCCCATCACACTCCTCCAGCGAACAAAGCAAAGTACTGTACAAATGTATTTACAAACCCACTGTATGGAGTGTGTGCTCGTAGCACCTCCTTGCAGATGCTATTTGGTGAAAAAATATTGCAAAAATGAACTTATATATCAATGCATCTACAACGTACAGAAAAGAAATATAGAGGAGATAATTTTGTTCCTCAAACTTCCCAAACTGGGGAAAATACCTGGTAAAGTACCAGTAAAAAAAAAAAAAAAGCTTCTACACCAGCCAGTCAAGAAGAAGCTAAGAAGAGGTATGAATAGAAAGGGAGAGAGAGAGAAAATTTGTGACCAGTTGGACTAAAGACGATCTGTGGCTATGACATAACAAAGATGAGACAGACATCTTTTGCCAAGCCTGTGGTGATTTTCCTGTGATTGCTGATCACTATGCTATTTTCATATTTATTTATTTATTATCATACGTAGGAAAAAAATGTAAAAATACTGTATTTTATCCCATACATGATTAAAACTTGGTGTAATACAGCCATATCATGCAGGTTTGATATTAAAGACGTGTAATACAGCTTTCTCACATTGCCATTGGTCAGATTCCATTCATTGACAACCACATTAATAATACCATTCCTGCTGGTAACCGCTAACTACCGTTAGTTTCTAATTTGCAGTTTATTAAAGTCAATGGGATAGGTAATTCTCAAGCCAGCATGCTTGCGCTTTTTGCCATTAAAGTAATTATAATAATAATAATAATGACTAGAACTGGACTTGCGAGAGCCCATACCTCTGCCAGCATAGCTGGATTTGAACTTTGGCCTATATCTCAGCTGTTATTTGGCCTAGATAAGCCAAAATTTTATCACTTGTTCCTCCTGTGCTACTCTAACATCCTGAAAAGTTTGGTTAACATCTATGCAGCCGTTTCTGAGATATCCTGCTAACAGACAGACAAACAAACAAATATATAAACAAACAGAAGCAAAACATAATCTCCCGGCGAAGGTAATAATGAGGAATAATTGTACAGAGCATCCCACAGATAAGGAGTACTAAATGACAATTTTATTTTGAATATGTATAATTTTGCCAAATTTGTCAACTTTTATTTCCACATTATATGTACTGAAAGTCATACTTACAACAAAATTGTAAATAAACTTTTGCCTGCTCCCACTCTCCTTGCAAACCAGTTTGCAGGGCTTAATGTAACAGGAAAAACTGGGTGGCAAGAAATCGCAGGCTTGCAACTCGCAAGAGTAGTGTTGTACTAGATGATAGAATTTTGTTTAAAATATGCAGTACACTACAGGTGTCAGCTAGTGGAGTGGGGGGGGGGGGACAAATTACTTCTCCTCACAATACAAGGGTGAAACGGTTGCGCTTTGTGCACAGTTCAGATGCACGGAGGACAGGAAGTTAAGGACTGGACTCAGGTGCAAGGATGGACTTGGTTGTATTTATTATGCCTTCTGCACAACAGAAAGCACAAACGTTGCAATACAAAACAAAACGGAAATGAGGTTCCTCAACACTATTAGTAATACAGACTCTGGGCTTCAGCTGCAGTAACAATGTATTGTATTACAAATACGAAAACAAAAGGAAGCGAGGTTCTGTTAAATAAAGTGCTGGCATAAAACAATAAACAGCCTTGTTAAATCTTGAGAATAATACACGCGACACGCAAAAAGTACTTCTATACAAGACTAGGAATACAGCACACGCATGTAGTGACAATGCTTTGCAAAGGCTAAGTGCAAAGCTTGATCTTAAATAGAGCACCGCTACCGCGCAACGGATATGAACAACAGGTGCAGGTGATAATTGAATAATGGGTGAAGTGTAGTCCGGGTCTTAGTAGACTGGTGAGCTGGATGGCTGGAGGCGTGGTCTAACAAAGGGTGAGGATATTGTACAGAACAGGCACCAAACACCAAAAAGAACTGTGTACTATTTAGTCAGGCGTGATTAAACAAAAGCATATTAGAAAGGAAAGTTGCCTGAAATAAAAAGTGCAAATATTGACAACAGTTACATGTTAGGAGTCAAAGTAAAGTTCACAACTAAACTAGATAACTCGGTCGCCACAGGGACCGAGTCGTATATCTCCCCGATCCCCAAATTTCGAACAGAATGGCCGCCGGCAGCCATATTGGACATCCAAAATTGACGAAAATCGGTCTTGAGCATTGTGATATATACATCTTCGCCTGTGTAAAATTTGAAAACATTCCTGTAATAATTGCGGCTTCCAGAGCCCGGAACATAAAAAATTTCGGACAAAATGGCCCCCGGCAGCCATATTGGATGTCCGAAATTGATGAAAATCGGTCTTGAGCATTGTCATATATATATTTCCGCCTGTGTAAAATTTGAAAACATTCCTGTAATAATTGTGGCTTCCAGAGCCCGGAACAGAAAATCTCTGCGGCGACGGCAGTGGCCCCGAAACTAAACCATAGTATTTCCCGACTATCTTCGTCAGGGAGAAACAAATATGCATTATTCATCGAAGCCAGTCACCGGATTTTCTGAGAAATTTTTCCTAAAAAATGCAAAAATTCTAGTGTGAAAAAGCCAACAGATTGGCCAGTAGAGTGCAGCATAATGCATAAAATAGCACCATTTTTAAATATTTTCCGGGGGGTGAAGAACCTCCTTTCTTCACTGCCTTCCTCTTGCTTTCCACTGTTATGTGTTGTGAGTCAAGTCAACTGACCTCACAAGGGTACAGTGCTGAGAAAAAGTATTTGCCCCCTTCCTGATTTCTTACTTTTTTGCATATTTTTCACAATTAAATGTTTCAGATCATCAAACAAATTTTAATAGTAGACAAAGATAACTCGAGTAAATACAAAATGCAGTTTTTAAATGATTATTTCATTTATTACAGGGAAAAACCTATCCAAACCTACCTGGCCCTATGTGAAAAAGTAATTGTTCCCCTTCTTAAATCATGAATTAACTGTGGTTTACCACATTTTTTGAGTCCAATTTCACAAGCCACACCCAGGCCTGATTACTGCCAGACCTGTTGAATCAAGAAATCACTTAAATATAACCTGTCTGACAAAGTGAAGTAGGCTAAAAGATCTCAAAAAGTGACACTTCAGGCTGCGAACTTAAGAAATTCAAGAACAGATAAGAAACAAAGTCTGGAAAGGCCAGACTCAGCCATTTCTAAGGCTTTGGGACTCCGGCGAATCACGGTGAGAGCCATTATCCACAAACTTCGATCAGTTGTGAACCTTCCCAGGAGTGGCCGGCCTACCAAAATTACTCCAAGAGCGCATCAACGACTCATCCAGGAGGTCACAAAAGAACCCAAAACAAGATCTGAAGAACCGCAGACCTCACTTGCCTCAGTTAAAGTCAGTGTTCATGATTCAACAATAAGAAAGAGACTGGGCAAAATGGCATCCATGGGAGGGTTCCAAGGCGAAAACCACTGCTGAGCAAAAAGAACACGAAGGCTCATCTCACATTTGCCAAAAAACATCTTGATGATCCCCAAGACTTTTGGGAAAATATTCTGTGGACTGACGAGACAAAAGTTGAACTTTTTGGAAGCTGCGCGTCCCATTACATCAGGCATAAAACTAACACAGCATTTCATAAAAAGAACATCATACCAACAGAGAAACATGGTGGTGGTAGTGTGATGATTTGGGGCTGCTTTGCTGCTTCAGGACCTGGAAGACTTGCCGTCATTGATGGAACCATGAATTCTGCTCTCTACTGGAAAATCCTGAAGGAGAATGTCCGAACATCAGTTTGTGACCTCAAGCTCAAGCGCACTTGGGTTATGCAGAAGGACAATGATCTGAAACATACTAGCAAGTCCACCTCTGAATGGTTTAAAAAAAATGAAGGTTTTGGAGTGGTCTAGTCAAAATCCGGACTTAAATCTGATTGAGATGCTGTGGCATGACCTTAAACAGACCGTTCATTCTCAAAAACCCTCCAATGTGGCTGAAATAAAACAATTCTGCAAAGAAGAGTGGGCCAAAATTCTTCCACAGGGATGTGAAAGACTCATTGCCAGTTATCGCAAACATTTGATTGCAGTTGTTGTTGCCGAGGGTGGCACAACCAGTTATTAGGATTTAGGGGGCAATTACTTTTTTCCCATAGGGCCAGGTAGGTTTGGATAGCTTTTTCCCCTTAATAAATGAAATCATCATTTAAAAACTGCATTTTGTATTTACTCGAGTTATCTTTATGTAATACTAAAATTTGTTTGATGATCTGAAACATTTAAGTGCGACAAATACTTAAGAAAAATAGAAAATCAGGAAGGGGGCAAATACTTTTTCACGGCACTGTATATCACATGATGCGCATCCTTGCCACAACTTTCAAGTTAAAATAACAGTGTATTTCAATGGAAAAAAATGGGCTCAGTTAAATTTTAGAAGTTTCTTGATGTCAGAATGCTTTTTCTACACATATCAAAGATCCCAATACAGGATAAAAATCACAGAATGCACACTTTAACCTTTTAACTAATGAAACTGTCAGTTAATTGTAATATTCATAATAAATACACTCGTTTTCATAAATCTGAGACAGATTATTGTTCCTGTCTCAAAACAACATGGCCAAATCCATATCAGAGCATTGTGGTGTGTTTCTAACTCCCGTGTAACATGTGCAAGACTGCTTGTTTCTGTGTACGTGCATTCATTTACGCATATGTAAAATATTTTTTTAAATTGCGACTACCCGTTTACGCGTGCATGCATAAGTTTCTACGGAGCGTTTTTTTCTATGTATGTGCACTGCCTGGCCAAAAGAAGTTGTGCACTTTAATATTTTCTTGCACCGTTGTTTCAACAGCCATATGCAACATCACAACATTTATTTGCCCCCAGAGTTGCATTAATTTTTGGCTGAGATCTTATATTGACGATGGGAGAGTGGAATCACTCCATAAAGTTCTCCTCAGCACATCCTAAAGAGTTTCAAAGGGATTATAATGCGTTGGACAGATTCTTAACCCAATTCCAGTGATTTCAGCAATCTACTCAGCTGTTCTCTTTGCTTGATGCAGGCCCCTATAATTTGGCCCTTATGTAACAGAGTAACATATTTTCCACAACCACAAGACATGTCTTCTGACATGGTTGCATTAGAAATGGGAAGCTACTCATTGTTGCAGGTGAAACATGTTAAACACTGCAGTAATGATCCAATCGCAGGCTTATTTTCGGCCAGGCAGTGTTTCTGTTTTGGCAAGTGTGTGTACACTGTGCAGCAGAAATCATCACCTCTGGCCTTTGAATCCAAATCCAGCCCTTGTTTTCTTTTCTCCCTGGTAATTAATTGATAAATTAATAAACTGAACAATTAATGCTTCTGATTGGCTAGAATTCCTTTACACCAGGCGCAGGGATGGTGGAAAACCTGCAGTTCTCAGGCCGAGAGGACTATGAGTTTATGATCCCTGGAGTACTGTGTGCTGACATTTAATGTCTCAATAATGTTTTGTTCTTGAATTTTCCCTTCTCCTGACCTGACCATGCTTATGCAGATCCACAGTGACATCACCGGGAAACCCATAACCCCATTTGAAGACCGATACTCAATTCTCCACCTTCTGTTGTCTACCTCAGGGGGATATCCTGGCTTACCTCCAAGGTTGGCTCAAGCCCCTGTGCACCTTGGAACTGATAAATAATTAAAACCCCGTTTCATGCTCTTTACATATGCAGCCATACAATCGCTTTTCATTTGGGTTCCTATTACAACCGAAAGCCATAGGCAGCTAATTAAGGGGTTTTTGCTCTCGTAGGTATTAGCTAGGAGGAGAACAGAGTATCATATTGGAAGAGAGCAGTCTTGACTGACGGCACTTCTCGGCGGGCAAACTGTGGTCCAGATTGAGGGATTCTGAGACTTGAATGCTAATAAGATAGCAATAATGGCGCGACTGGTCCTGTTGGGCAGAGTGGAGGGGGTCTGGGGGTATTTACATGCTTTTCAGAGCTCAAGCTTACATAGAAAAAGAAAGAAAGGGATGCTGCTGCACTTCAAACAGGCCCCCGACCCATCTGGCGAATCCTGCCGAGCCCTACAGTTAGCTGCTGGCACAGACACTGATCTCTGGCCAACAGGGGGAGCCGTCCTGCCCTAGCCCTTCAAGGCAACATCACCTTCTGAAGCCGAAGCAACAGCAGTCGGCCTCGCTGCAAATCTGACTGCCAGTGAGAAGCCACGGCTACTGACACATTTCTTTTCATTTGAATTGAAAATGCTGTCACAATTCTGCACAGCCTGTAAAATTCAGGTTCAGAAGGCAAATTTCCTGCACGTTATTTTGTTCTAACACACCTAGATCGCTGATCTTTCTGCAAGACGGCTGGTCTACCAATTAAAATCAGGGGGCTGAGGAAAAGCACGGTACTTACTCAACAAGTTTTACTTCCTGTGCCCTGAATTTATACATCTGTGATTCTGTACAACTGAGCCTTATGATGCAAACTTTGTGCAATGAAAAGAATTCAAGTTCGCAAAGCATAATATGTGACCCCGGATCACAAAACCAGTCGTAAGTCGCACAAGCCCACTTTGCGCTGCAGCCGTCTAATACATTTTACATTAAAATTATCGATTTTTCGATTTGTGCATTAAACGTTAGAAAAATAACTTAAGACACCATTCCAAGTGAGTATTTCGCAAAAATCCTACCATAGGTGCCTCCAAACTTGATTTAGGAGAAGTGGGTGGTGAAAATCTTTGTGTAATTAGCCCAAAAACAATGAAAAATGCGCCGACAAAAATCGCTTCCAGCGCGGCGCCAGTTGGGGATTCCCCAACATTGTTGGGATCATTGCAAAGAGGAGAATTCCCTCTATTTGATTATTTATGAGATGAATACGTAGGTTCAAACGTGACCCAATAGGAGACGTCAGAACAAACCGCACTTGGCGTAAACAAAGACGGGTCTTCCCTAGAAACACAGTTTTTTTTTTTTTGGTTTTTTTTTTTTTTTTACCGGGACTTTTACTCCACTACATTGAAAAGATAAAAAGTATACTTTTACTTTTTTATTTTTGACACTGGCCACTTCGTTACTCGCTACAAATTAAAATATGAATGTAATTCATCATTTAAGGATTATCTGGATGACCCGTGTTCGAGAAGAACAGCGGTGCTCGGCAGGCTATATGAAGCACTTAGTGCAGATGTGTCTGTCAGCGGACATGGAGCTGCAAATTTGTGCACGCAGTTACAATATTATACCACTAGATGACACCCCCGGATCAAGCCTGATGTGCAAACTGCTCAATATCCTTGCCCATAGTATCTATTCAACAGTTCATAAAATTCTCTCTTGCTACAGAAGAAAATCATTGTCCTCTATAGGAACCACTTCAGCTACAGAGAGCCAATGATATCCTAATTAGTAGTTAATAAAAATCAAGTCTTCTGAAGCAAAAATTCGACATGGTATCGATACTATGTCATTCTGCTATCAATTATACTCAATTATAGTGTTTTTTTAAACTGCCTGTAAACTCGAAGAAGTAGTAGAATATAAAGGAGAGACTGCCTGTTTGTTTTTTGAATACTGCGTTTTTCATTCACCTGAAATTGATTAAAGAACACGAGGAGAGAACAATGCGTGGTTTCTTTGCTTCTTTCTATGCGTAGGCTACCATGAAAAATACTTTGTACTTGCACTTTTTAAAGGCGATAGTATGCTTAATGAATGGTGCAAGTTTCATTTAATTCTCTCTGTTACAAATATGTGTTGCTAAGGAGTGAAAATGACAATTTTTAAACTCAATTTTCTCCGTTTTCTGGAAATTTCGATTGCCCAAGTTTCCCATCTTCAAAATGCCATATCTCGGTCAATTTTTAGCCGATCTTGACAAACTATACATTGTTGGAAAGCATTTTTAGTACTTTTTCAGAATATGCATGAATCTCCATATGAAAAAATTTACCCATGTGACTGGTTTTGTGGTCCGGGGTCACATATACTAAAGCATATCATTCTATAACATCAGTGATTTGGGTAAGTTAAATGCAGGTTGCACTCCAGAGTAGGGCTGCAACTAACGATTATTTTAATAATCGATTGATCTCTCGATTATTTTTTTTTTTTTTTTCGACTAATTGCTAATTGATGAATCGGATAAAAAACAAAACATTTGTCATTTAAATCCTTTTATTAAAAATAGATTATTTAAAATGGACAGCAGTGCAAAAAAGTGCACAAATAACAGGTCGCTGCTCAAACGTGCCAGAGAAATTCAAGTGGTATTAATAATTATAATAATATTAAAAAAAAAATAAATCACAGCCTGTTACATGTCGTCAGGCTTTGTTATGTCAAATTGCCATGGACCCATACACAAAAAAACATACAAATGTATGCTATACAACATCTGCAAAATATACAGGCTCTTGGTTTTTTTTTAAGTGCACAAAAAGGGGTATTTTCTTTAACAAACCTCAACTGTCAGAACAGTGACAAACCATAAATAATAAACAAAAATGTAAATCACTCTTAACAGGATTTTTGTTTCAACAGAAACACAACGGTAGCAGTCTTAGCACCTAATGCTGCAAAGTGCAAGCTATCAAAAGTGATCAGACATACTCACTCTCACTCAAAATGTACTGACTTGCACAAATCCATGTGGAACCGGTGGCACTGAGCATGCATTAACGGTGTCAGTGGGGCTTGCTACAGCCTTAGTCACCGGGGAGGCCCATATGGTACTGGTGTAGTGTTAAGTAAATCCATGTGGAACCGCAGCACTGAGCATGCATCAACGGTGCCAGTGGGGCTTGCTACAGCCTTAGTCACCGGGTAGGTCCATATGGTACTAGTGTTTAGTAAATCAATAGTGATCTTGCAGCCTGGTGTAAGTGCTGGGCCTCTGTGCTGCAGGAAGTGCATGGAGGGGTGTTGACTGTTTCCTGACCAGTCTGCTAATAATTTCTCACTTGGCACATGACAGAGGACGGTATTTTTATTAACATGCAGTAGTTTCATCCAGTGCCTCACCCCACTTTTTTTTTTCTGTGTCTCTTTCCGAGGATCTTTCCGTCCACTACCCTGAGTCCTGGACCGTCTGAGCCCTGTCCCTCACCATGAGCGCTGGCTGCTGCTGTCCTGTCCTGCTGTCCTGATCCAGTTCTGCACCATCCTCGACATGCCACTTCCTGGAGCGACCGATGCCACTGTTTGGATGGACTTTAATGGATCTCTTTTTCCATTTCTTTTCCGCTTTACTTTATTTTGTTTTTAATTAGCTAGCCCGCGGAGGATGGGCTTCCCCACCATAGTCGGGTTCCTCCTGAGATTTCTTCCCACTGGGGAGTTTTTTCTCACCACTGTTTTGAGGATTTTCTCCCCACTGGGAGTTTTTTGCCTCATTTGCTGTAGCGGGGAAAAGGATTAGGCTGGGTGCTGCCCTTTCATTCTACTCATGAACTTGACTTGACTTGAATTACTGGTATTTAAATCTTTCTGTGTTCTTATTCTATCCCTATTTTTATTGTATTTTATTCACCTCCGCCAAGGAGGTGTATGTTTTTGCCAGCGTTTATTTGTTTGTCTGTTTATCTGTTGGCAGGATATCTCAAAAACGGCCGCATAGATTTTAACCAAACTTTGCAGGATCTTAGAGTAGCACAAGAGGAACAACTGATTGAATTTGGCATATCTAGGCCAAAGTACAGCTGAGATATAGGCCAAAGTTCAAATCCAGCTATGCTGGCAGAGATTTCAAGTCTTTCCAATGGGCTGGATTTCCAGTCAGCGTGCTTTTGGGTTTTGCTGCCTCCTGGCGGTGGAATGCAACAACACCCCACATCAGCCAACGAAAATAACTAATGCACAGAGTTGCCTTGGCGTGGCGGAGGTGCTGCGCTCTCTGAGTGCTCTTGTTGTATTTATTCTTTTCTCTATGTACAGTGCCGTGAAAAAGTATTGGCCCCCTCCCTGATTTTTTTTTTTTTTTTTTTGCATAATTTTCACACTTAAATGTTTCAGATCATCAAACAAATCTTAATATTAGACAAAGATAACCCGGGTAAATACAAAATGCAGTGCTTAAATTTCATTTATTTCTTATGATTTAATTTATTGAGGGAAAAAAGCTATCCAAACCTACCCGGGCCCATGTGAAAAAGTAATTGCCCCCCCTTGTTAAATTATGAATGAACTGTGATTAACCAAATTTTTTTGTTAAATTTCACTAACTACACTCAGGCCTGATTACTGCCAGACCTGTTGAATCAGGAAATCACCTAAATAAAACCTGTCTGACAAAGTGAAGTAGGCTAATGGATCTCAAAAAGCAATACATAATGCCGCAATCTAAAGAAATTCAAGAACAGATGAGAAACAAAGAAATTGACATCTATCAGTCTGGAAAGGGTTGCAAAGCCATTTCTAAGGCTTTAAGAGTCCGGCGAATCACAGTGAGAGCCATTATCCACAAATGGAGAAAACTTGGAACAGAGGTGAACCTTCCCAGGAGTGGCTGGCCTACCAACGTTACTCCAAGAGCGCATCGACGACTCATCCAGGAGGTCACAAAAGAACCCAGAACAACATCTAAAGAACTGCAGGCCTCACTTGCCTCAGTTAAAGTCAGTGTTCATGATTCAACAATAAGAAAGAGACTGGGCAAAAATGGCATCCATGGGGGAGTTCCAAGGCGAAAACTACCGCTGAGCAAAAAGAACACGAAGGCTGGTCTCACATTTGTCAAAAAAACATCTTGATGATCTCCAAGACTTTTGGGAAAATATTCTGTGGACTGATGAGACAAAAGTTGAACTTTTTGGAAGGTGTGCATCCCGTTACATCTGGGTAAAACTAACACAGCATTTCATGAAAAGAACATCATACCAACAGTCAAACATGGTGGTGGTAGTGTGATGGTTTGGGCCTGTTTTACTGCTTCAGGACCTGGACGACTTGCCATAATTGAAGGAACCATGAATTCTGCTCTCTAGCAGAAAATCCTGAAGGAGAATGCCTGACCATCAGTTTGTGACCTCAAGTTCAAGCGCACTTGGGTTATGCAGCAGGGCAATAATTCGAAACACACCAGCAAGTCCACCTCTGAATGGCTTAAAAAAAACAAAATGAAGGTTTTGGAGCGGCCTAAGCAAAGTCCGGACTTAAATCTAATTGAGATGCTGGGGCATGACCTTAAACAGACTGTTCATGCTCAAAACCCCTCCAATGTGGCTAAATTAAAACAATTCTGCAAAGAAGAGTGGGCCAAAATTCCTCTACAGCAAGACAAAAGACTCATTGCCAGTTATTGCAAATGCTTATTTGCAGTTGTTGTCGCCGAGGGTAAGTTTAGGTTCAGGGGGCAATTACTTTTTCACATAGGGCCAGGTAGGTTTGGATAGTTTTTTTCCCTTAACTAATGAAATCATCATTTAAAAACTGCATTTTGTATTTATTCAGGTTATCTCTGTCAAATATAATAAACATTTGATGATCTGAAACATTTAAGTGTGAGAAATATGCAAAAAAAATAAAAATAAAATCAGGAAGGGGGCAAATACTTTTTCATGGCACTGTAAATGACTGCGAAGCACTTTGTGACCCCGTCTGTGAAAGGTGCTATATAAATAAACTTTACTTACTTACACTCACAGACACACAGTTACAGACTCACACTCACAGATGCACACACACACACACTCACTCACTCACACTTCCTTTCTTCAGGAACTTTGCATTGCAATGCAAAAATGTTAGCACGTCCACATGCTCTTGGCTAAGGCTGGCTCTCCTCTGAGATGCGATGTTGCCTGCTGCAGAGTACAGCCGCTCGGATGGCGTTGAGGTGCCAGGGATGCATAAATAAGACTTTTCCAGTCTGGCCAGCGTGGGATACCTGTCTTTGTAAGTCTTCCACCACTGTAGTGGGTTTTCTTCCTTGGCAAGGTTCTTCTCTCCAAAGTATGCAAGGACTTCTTTGCTCACTTGGGAGTGGACATCCTCAGCCTCCCCTGCGATGTCCTCCTCATCACCTTCGGGTTTAAAAAGTGAATCAATAAGAGTGGCAGGAGCTGTTGATTTAGCAGCTGTGGTACTGGTAGAGGTGCCACTGCAACTGCCATGGTGCTGCACATCCATCTCCCTTCTCTCGTCAGATGCCAGTGTTTGCACTTCGGTTTGAACAAGAAGGACTTCGTCAGGTGTGAGAAATTTCATTCTCCTATACCTCAGGTCCAAGGCTGTCGCAAGAATCACTGTGTTTGGTTCTGAGTCTGAGAAAGGAGTTTCCCTCTTCCGTCGCTCTTGCGGCTGTTGTGCAGCCGTGAGTTGGAAAGCTTGCAGGGGGGCGGACTCAAAGGCAGCACTCCGGGTGGACTTCAGTAACCCCTTTACAAGTGGAGGTATTGCAGATATTGTGGTGTATTTCTGTCCACTCGTGAACACAGCGATACATTCAAAAGGCTTGGGGGCTGCTGAAAGCTCTTCTAGCAGGTTCCACTGATCTGGTTTCAAATCCAGGTACCTTTTCCCTCTGCGTGTGACAGAGCTGTCAGAGAGTGTTGCTGTTGCGGGCCACCTTTGCTCAAGCAGTCTGCTGATCATATAGAATGTGCTATTCCATCCTGTGCTAATGTCCTGAACAAGGCTGTGCTCAGGTGTGGCCATTTCCTTTTGTTTTTCTTTCAGCTTTGTACTGGCTAGCTCACTTTTTAAAAAATGTTCTACCAGACATCTTGCAGCCCCAATCGCTTTTTCAATGCTTGGATGTCTCAGTGCAGTGTTGATCACAAGTTGCAAGCTGTGGCCAGTGCAACGGACAGAGGACCACCCATGCTTCCCCTCAAGCATCCTTGCAGCAGCCACTACATTTGCGCCACTGTCATGGACGAGAGCAATGACTTTGGCTGGAGGAATTTCAAATCTGGCCACAACCTCCCCTAACCACTCTGTGATATTAGATGCAGTGTGTCTGTACTGTAGTGGCATGGTATGGATGGATGAAATGACAGGAGACTCCAAGGTGGGCTTCAGTGGTCGCACTTGTCCACACATCTGAAGTCAGAGCAAGTTTGCTGTTGCTTGTGTTAACTGCAGCCTTCACCTTCTTAAATGTTTCCTCATGTTTTCTCTCCATGAGTTTGGTGAAGTGGGTCCTCGAGGGAAGAGTGTACCCAGGGTTGAAGTTACGGGTCGTGCTGGCAAAAGCCATCATTCTCCACCATCGACAGAGGGCTCATGTCAGTCACAAGCATGTTGAAGATGCCATCAGTCAAAACAGCTGCTTGTCGTAGTGTACATGACACATTTCCCGTCAGCCAGTCTCTCATGGTATGCTGTTTTTTTCAAGAATGATAAAGATAATATGAGTGTGTTTAATATAAGGACCCGAATGTTCTGCTTTCTGAAAGTCCAATTCCACTTTTTTCTGCTTTCTAAATTTAGCATTTTTCACATTCATTCTTTCCATGTAAGCAGGTGAGTAACGATGGTATTACATGTCTGCTTTTCATAGCTATAGTAGTAATAAACACATCCAATTATTTATTTTGCTTTATTAGTGTACAACTCTATTTAGCTGTTACATTGTTGTATTGTACTTCGAGATGAAAAATAAACTGAAATGAAATATAAATTTTACTTTGAAAATTTAAACAACCACTGAACTGAGCACGCGCACACATGATCGTCCAACAGTCTGCGCGCTGGCGAACCAGGCTAGACGAAAAACAGCTACATGCGATATGCACTGATAGTAGCTGTGTAGTGTACAGACACTATGCATATGCATATCTACAATACACGCACGCGCGCTTGATGGAAAATTACCGATGGGACTGAAGACTTTTGTTAGGGAAAGAGAGAGAATCTAAATCGTGCACAACCAACACTCGCTGGGTTCGCATTCGCACATTGCACAATGCACAAGGTCTTTATTTTGACTCGCTGCATGCTATGTAAGTGAATCCTGTGATCTCTGGAGGAATAACATTGTAAGGGTAAATGGCGGCCAAATGTTACTTTTAAGGTGATATTTACTGGTAATAAGTGAGATTAGCATTAAAAATGAGTTGTCATTCCTAAATTGGGTTCATATGTATTTATTTTGCAGAAATGATCATAAATATTTTTATTTTCCGCAAAGTAGAAAACTCAGGTCTTTAGTTTAATAATTTTAGTATGTTGTTTGCCTGAGGTTACTCGACAAACCATGCCACCTCTGCTCTGTCATTAGCGAGCTAACGCTAGCGTTAGCTTGACGAACTTTTCATGCTTGTCAAGCAGGATCATAAGGATATACCGATACCAAAGGAGCTACCACAGAGACTAACGTTACGTTTTCTCTCTAAAAAAAAAATAATAAACGTCCGATTTTGTAAGGACTTACCCTGCCGTTGAGCCCTCCTCCTCATCTATGACTCTGACACTTTAGACATTTTCTGCCGAGCCACTGTCTCTTCCTCTGCCATGTTTCATGTTTTTTTCTGTCTTGAAAATACCGGATCCGCTCCCTCTCTGCTAACTATTGGACCTTCTTTGCCACTCTCAACTCTGCGTGTGACCCAAGCGTGCGTCTGCCGGCGTCTGCATGTGACATATCAGCTCCGTGACACAGTGAGTGACAGGATAATCGTGCAACACAAAGAATCGATGATGAAATTTGTTGCCAACACTTTTAATTGTCGAATTTTATCAATATTATCAATTCGTTATTGCAGCCCTACTCCAGAGTAGCTGTAAAAAATGTCATTTGCGCAGATTGTGCCCCTTTATCTTGGCTTTGTTGAAAAGACAGTTGAAGACCACAAAAGAAAAACGAGTCCAAATTTTGCATTTTTGTATATTTTCTACATTATTATGATATTCATAATAATATAAAATAATATTATATATTATTATAATATTTTGTATATTTTATACAACATATTTTTTGAATATTTTCTCAGTACTTTGCGTCTAAGATTGTTTTGAATTTTTAATTCATAATTTCTCCACAACGTGAAAATGTGACTGATCATTTTTTGATTGTGGTCTTCAATTATTACCTCCGCTAAACGAAGTTGGCAGGAGGTTATGTGATCGGTGCCGTTTGTCTGTTTGGTTGTCTGTTTGCTTGTGAACAAGATAACTCAAAAAGTAATGAACGGATATCTTTGAAATTTTGTGGGTGGGTTGCTATTACATCAGAAATAGACCATATTGATTTTCCCCACGATTATTCAAACAATGTGGCCGCCACGGCAGCAAACAATATGGCCGCCACTTGAACAAGATAACTCAAAAAGTAATGAACGGACATCTCTGAAATTTTGTGGGTGGGTTGCAATTATGTCAGGGATGGACCCAAGTGATTTTCATCGCGATCAGTCAAACAGTATGGCCGCCACAGCAGCAAACAGTATGGCCACCATGGCAGCCAACTTGAAATCTTATGACACGCGATAACTGAACTTTGCTCCCACTCAGCAAGATTTCGACTGTGCTGCCTTGGCGGAGGTTTGCACTCTAGGTGTGCCTCTAGTTTAAACATGAAATGATTGAGTAGCGACTTATCACATCATATGAGCCCATCTTTGAATTAATAAACTATGGCAGTTACTGTAGAGTAACATATACAGGCATAAAAATTTGGACATTGACAAAGCTATTGTTAAACTAGTTCAGTCAGGAGAGAGCAATGAATTGCATAAAGGTAATCTTTTATTACGGATTACAGAATGAACAGATTAATGGCTGTGATGATAGCCATTAAGTCCTTGGTGCTTGGACACGACAGGGAGATTTTGTAATTCAGGAGCCTCTGGCCTGAGGCGCTGCAGGATAAATCCCCCCATGGAGTCCAGATACTGGTGGTGGTGGCTGATGACTGATAGGCTGATGATGGTGAAGCAGATGAACCTGCAAAGGCTGGGCAGTGATGGGAAGGTGGTGGGTGCGCACATCAGCAGCCTGCACAAACCAAAATCAGAGAGAACCATATTTAAAAAGACAGCGAGAGGATAGGCCAACAACGTAGGTGTGTCGCAGTGGTATTGGATGGATGCCATCAGCTGATAACTCAATTGACAGCCCCATGTGATGACAGCTGGAATTATGACAGCATGTGTTAGAGGAGTGAAAGCAGATTGAATGAAAACAAAATAAACTGGCTGAAGCATGCGAAGGGAGAGTCTTCCTGACTGAACTTTTTCTAGAGCCGCAACTGTCCAGCTTAGCTGTTGGAGTTGAAACTAAATAAAGAATGTAAGCTCAAACTGGTTAAACGGCGTAGAATTTGCAGCAATTTTTATCCCTGAGAGCACTTATATATTTTTCCGGATATGCTGTTTAACCTCGCTAAAACTATGTGAAGATACAGTCTAACCTGTATGCCATCGTGCTAATGGGGTATTTGTCTCACTGGAAAATGTGTTCTTAAAGGAAAGGGATTGGGGCAGATTCAGTATAGTCATCAGTTTAAGGGGATGATTTTGGCCCAGTAAATTATTAAGCTTAGCAACCACTACTGCAAGGAATTTTAGAGACAGAAGTGATGTTTTGTGCATGAACCAACCAAAAGCTGGAATACCAATACTAAATTGTTTACAAGAGAAACACAATTCCTCACACTGACATACTTTTAATAGAAACAATGGGGAAAAAGCACCCACACTATAGAGTCCTGAATACTGGATTTTTTTGGTGGCACATCAGAGATGTATTGCTTTTTCCAGGATCAGATACTGAAAGATGAGACTAAACATCAGGGTAAGCTGATTTGTTTATTTTATGGTGAGCGTCGGTTCATTTATAGGTCATACTGCAGGTGCAGAAAAATGCATATACAAAGCTGTTTAATTTTTTAATGTAATGCTTTGTTCAGTACTTTCTTACGATGCTTTCAGTGGGTCGAGATGAGCACTTTCTAACATTCATACAGAAACACAGCTTTTAAAAGCCAGACTAGAAAACCAGCATCAAAGATTAGTCATGGCCCGTAAGGTCAATATGTGAGTCGGGAATTACATTGCACTAATAGTGTCGCTAGGCATGTCATGGTTTATTTAATGAGCATTTGTTTATACCATGACCGCAATTGGCTTTTTAAATCTGCTTTTTATTGAAATCCACTCAGTTTGGGGAACTGGAACCCTTGCTGTTAGGTCTATGTCATGAATAAGTAACTACTGGATTACATAATATGCCATGGAGAGGATTATGTATTTTATTTTCCATTTTCCTGTTTTCATTAAAACCTGCTTATTTATTTTCTTCCATTTACATCATTTCACATTTATTTGGGTGGCGCTTTCATCTGAAGCAGCTCGCAGTGTGTGAACATAGGGATTGAGACCAGGGCAATGAAGTGATCTTAGCTTGGCTGGCACTATTGTTTGCGGGAGAGAGCTGAAAAAGTAGGACATGGACGGTAGGATTCTGATTTCTTTTCTTTCTTTAGTGCTACTTCAGGTTTGCATTGCAGACAAAGGGAACAGCCCTGCCTGCAGTGGTTACAAGCCTGGAATAGCATGACGACAGGGCTGGTTTGGGACATACTGAGTCACTGAGTTCGCAGTGGTCGTCGTATTGTAGTGTTACACACTGTTAGGGATGCAGCACCTACAACTTGGGTACACACACTCTAAGGGCTGAAGTATACTCGCTGCAGAGAACGCGTTCGCATACGCATCATGGCTGCCACGCGTATTTAGCAGTCGTTTGGCACGTAGTCCTCTCACTTCGACACGAGGTAACGTGACGCATGCGCGAGGTGCAATAATGACATGACCACTAGAGGTGCTCATGCGAAGTAGACCCCTAGAGACCGTGAACGAACTGCCTTCTTCGCTTTCGTGACCTCTGTGTCCGAGTGCTGCGGTCTGCCCCTAGCGGAGACCACCAGTATCAGCGTTTTGATTGCGTCGGCGAACGACCGTTGCTGCAGCTAGTATACATACAGGCACAGCACACAGCACACATGGTACACGTGCGTTTTACCATGCAGCGAGTATACTGGCGCCCTAAGTTTACAATTTGGAAATAACAATTATACAAATCATTCTTTTCATTAGCTGCTCAGGCTAATTGACACACAGGTTAAGTATATTGCTACGTTAATCCGTAATTATATTTTTCTTGTGTGTTTTTGTGTTCTGTCTCTTTTCTCCACCTCGCGCACGTAGAAACATAGATAACAGTCTCTCCATGATATCTTTTCAATATACAGTCTGTCTGAACTCAGCTTTAATAATTTAACACCAGTCGTATGGCGCTGCATGAAGAGCCCTGCAACTCTACAGTTCCACACTACTTACATTACAGCTCCAGTAGTACCACACAACCTACAAAACTGCAACACCCACACAGTACCACACTTTCTATGTTCTAACACCCAATGCCTAACGCAGTACAACTCTTACAAAACTGCAATACCCACACAGTACAAGACTACATATCTGACTCGTGATGGCAAAGTTTTAAGTTTTAAGTCGCACCTATGCATTTCCAATTAATGCCAAATATATGCCCGAGGGCATAAATTTTCAAAAAATGGTTTTGTTCGTTTCAGACGTTTTATAATATCAAAATTCTGCCTGGTACACTTTGCTGGTGGGAAAATATTAATAAAGGGTATGAAATGGGCCATTTGTAAATAGTGGTTCACGTCATAATGGAAAATTATCTGAAACAAAGCCGTAACAAGTGGTGCCTGGCACAACAAACCCCGCCACTTGCTCATACTTTCACCTACTTGTACGAAATTCAATAGGGCTCTATTCTGGGTCAGTGGCAATCCCTACACCGAATTTGGGGCGAATCTGGCCATTAGATTTGCTGCTAGAGTGTTAACAAACAAACACACAAACAAACCGAACCAAAAACAATACCCCTTGCCCTCACCCTTCCGGTGGGGCGGGGTAATTAACCAACTTCATTAATAAATTTGTCCATGTCTTTGCAAGCGAGTCCCCATCATCTATATACCAACATAACGTGCATAGAAACATAGATTTTCATTCTATCACATGAAACACAAACTGTAACTAAACGAATGATTGAAGTGCTGAAAATGCATTTCAGATGTTGGGGTAAATTCTGCATGGGTAGACCCTTTATTTGCAATTATCTGAAATTCCAATTTTGAATCCGACCTGATCTATTAATACAGTGCCTGCTGTACGGCTTCTATTATAAAATACAAACTCTACATTTAATTTGAAATGGCTTCATTATTATTGACAGTTTGGCTGTCAAACGAAGGAGCCCGAAAAAGCAACACTTTCATGTAGCAGCAAAAGCAATGAATGACATTGTCGTCACCAGCTGTAATTAATCCAAATTTCTTCCATATATCCGACTGGATTTTCAATCGTCAGTCAAGTGGAAGCAAATTCTGTTCAATCCTGTTGGACATTATTCCGGGGGTTACGTTATCATAATCAAAATAACATTAGTTTAGTTTCTTTCGTGCTGGCTGTTTTCCTTGCCCATTTTAATTTCTCTCAGTTGTTCCCCACCAGCACGTAATTATTTTTTTACAGGCGACCCTGAGTTAAAACCTTTCCTTCATTTGCTTGTTTTGCGCACAAGTTGTAATGTAAAGTTCAAATGCAGCCCTGGGGATTATTTTTTATTATATTTTTGGAGATCACAGTGATCAAGTTTCCATATTTTAAGCTGTGGTTGCATGTGCACTTTCAATTTTCACATCAGCAGCCCTCATTCTGCAGCAGAGAAGAGTATTTTTTCCTGCTTCTCAGAAAATCCGCCCTTATAATAGCTATTCGCAAAGTTACAAGCTCACCTGGATTTTAAAGGGAATGGAAGATGACACTCTGATTTGGATGAAACATGAAATATATCGAACACGTTTGATTGATTAAGAGATTAAAACCAACCTCATTGCACTAAGTGCCTAATTATGCACCCAGAGAACCTGCCGTTAAACTAGCAAAAATGGATGGGGACACGCCCTAAATGCATCTGCGCCACGCGTTTCAGACCATGCGCTTAGATCGTTAAAATACAACCCTATGACTTATAAATGCAGACTTTCAGCTTAATTTAAGGCTATGGACAACCAAATTGGTTGGACGGTACAGCATTTTTTGTTCCTCGCCTATTTAAAGAACCGACAGTAATCGGACAGTTGGCTATTCAGCTGTTTTTGGGCCAGATGTGTGTTACTCCGTCATTATATCATTTACCCTTACAAGCACAAGGCAAGAAATTTGAAATTCAAGCCTGGCATTTTACATTTGGAATTTGACCTTTAATATGAAATCTGAAGAGCTGTCAGCGCCTGTGAAGCAAGCCGTCAAGCCCTCCTTTGGTGGAAAAATCAAAACAACACAAGAATCTTCTGGTCATATTATCTACCAAGGAAAGATGGCGCGTATTCCTTCATCTTCAGGTACCGTACTTCAGATCTTTGGTGGAAGCAAACGTAAAATTGCACTCTACCCAGACTGAACAAAGGGAATGATAGTCAGCGTGGCATCAGCCAGTTTTTGGGATTGATAACTGTATTTAACAGCAGGGTGAATTAAGTCATTTATGTTGTTAAGAAACAGTCTCAATATGCAGTGTCAAAGTTATGGCAGTTTATGACCATAAAATCTGCTTAAACGTCATGTGAGTAAGCTGGGTAATGTATTTTTTTTTATTATGTTTGAGTGTTTTGTCATAGTTTTTTTGCCTCTTTTTTCAGTTGAGCATCTCCCTTCTAAGACGTCTGTGCATGGCTTCCTGTTCTGCAATATCAGTACACCTCACCCCATCTATGAAGCAGTACATTACCAACATATCAGCACCTACTTGCTGTATACTGCAGTGCATACACTTCACTGATGGCAACAGACTGGTTTCACCTTAGTGCATTATCAGAAACAGCTTGCTACACCGTACTGTACTTCTCACTATCAGCATCTCGTTGGTGGCTGTTTGCAAAGCACTTTTTAAACTGCAGAGTTCGCATTGAATTCCCCAAAGGTGATGTTGCTATTGTGTGTAAATGGCAGCCATAGGCACCACAGTGTTCTTCATTCAACATCAAACAGACTGTTATGAAGGCCAAATATTGCATTGCGTTCTGACATTTATGTGGCATTTTCTGTCTTTTTAATGAGCACGGAAAAAATGCAAATGTGAAGCTGCATTTCAGCTTATCAAATCAAATGTGTCAGTTGTGATCTTTGGGGAATGTCTATCGGGGGAATGGATGAAGAATAACAGAACAGCTAACGATTGATGTAAAGCATATTTGATGGGCAGCCAGGCTGCAAGTACACACTCAATTTTCACTTGCAGCTTTGTTTGGAATCTTGTAGGTCAATTTACAGGTCAACCTGCGGGTCAACCCTGAGAATCTTTTCGCTTAAATCAGGCAACACCCCCAGGTTACTTTTTCAAATTCTCTGCATCATCCTTTGTTGTATTGATATAAACATAAATGTTTTAAGAGCACTGTCTACCTCATCTTTTGAATGTCTTTCCTTTGAAATGTCCAGTTCTCAACCACAGCCTCCAATTTTTCTGCTGGTGCTTTATCTCCCTGAGGTCTTGCACTGAACGCTACTGAACCGTTAAGTTTGTGCCGTGTCTCCTAAATTATTTCTATTCGGTGATCTCATGATTCATGGTAATTCATTGACAGTTGTAACTTTGCTGCTGATTTTGCGCTGGATTATCGACTTTGACACTCATAAAACATGTCCTGTACTCTCCACCGGATCTGCTCCTGTAGTTTAACTCCATCCACAGTTTTCAGCAATTATCTCTCCCTTGACAAATGCACCATCACCTACAGAAATTTAATAAATAGAGAGGGATATTGCTTATTTTCTGTCAGATCACTGCCTGGTCTATTATTGACCCTTTCTCTCACAGCGCTGAACAGTCAGTTTGATGCATTTGCTTCCAAAAATCTCATGCCGACTCCTCACTCACCCTGACCCCTGGTCCACCCCAGAGCTCCATAAAACAAAACTCTACGGACATGAATTTGAGCGACCTTCAAAGAGGCAGTGTTTCCCAAACCTGTTTTTATTTACATTTTACACACGCAGCTTCTCAACTTTTTGGAAATGGGGTTGTAAATAAAAATATTATAGCATCCAGTCCTTTATGTCTACAATACTTGGCTGTGGTTCAGAAAGCTGTAGAGCTTCAGGTTTCACAGAAATCTATGGTTGTGTGTCATTTGCATAAAAATAACTTTTTAAGCTAAGCTTCTGTATGATCTTATCGAGGGGAAGTATTTACAGCCAAAAGAGTACTGGTCCTAGCACAGTCTTTGAGGAATACCATATTTCACTATTGAGTAGTTTGATAAGTCTCCATTTAATTGAACAAAACAGGTGCCTGTCATGAAGTCCAGCACCAGGCTGAAGTCTGTCCAATAAAATCTCACGGTCTGCAGTATCAAAAGCTGCACGTTTTTCACTCTGAAGTTGTAAATGAGTCTACCTTAGAAATTTTAGCATCTTGCTAAGGAGGACACGGACAGACACAGAGTTACGGTCTGATGACGGAATTAGGCGATTGCAACCTTAATTAATAAGCCCAGTTTCAATGCTATGGCAGTGGCTAAAAAGTTTCATTAATTTTTTGTTGAATAGGAAGAACAGAGATGGGACATCATTTTTCAGATGATCAGGATTAAGATTAGGTTTCTTCAGCAAAGGCTTAATCACAGCCACTTTTAGAGGATCTGGTACATACCCAGTTACTCCAGATGAGTTTATGATTTTCGGCATGTGTTGGCTCAGCAGAGGAATGAGTTCTTTTTGCTGGGATAGGATCAGGTAGGCAGGTAGTTGGCTTTGAGGAAATAGCCATTAACTATAGACAAACCCGAATATTGCACTTGACAATCAGCTGCTTATTTTATTAGCAAATGATATGTGAATACCACTCCAATAGTAAATGAATAAATAAAAGTGATTAATTTTATCATAAAAATATTAATAATAAAATGTAATCTCATGCCAATGTTGACACTCACAAGTTGTACCCTGAGCTCAGCTGCACTGTCCTACTATGTCAACTTAAATTAGACATGTGTTGAGAAATTGAAAAATGGGGAAATCATACCACTTCAGAAAGCTAATGCCATGGATATGATGAATGAAACACTTTCTGGGCACTCACTCAAATAGGAAGACAATAAAAAAGGCATTTTGAACAGCCTTTCAAGTCGTGCACATCCCCAAAAAAGTATGAACGAAAATAGCCCCTTTCTGATGACATAATTTGTGGGAGACAGGGACTCACGGTAAGGAAGTCGAGTGCATCGATCATCGTCTGCCTGTCATAATTTGTTAATTTCTTGGTCACATTTTGTTTTATATTTCTAGCGGATTAGATTTATGCTTGTCAAAGAGTATGTTATTGTTGATGAGGCAGAGCACACATCCCTGTAATATCTTATCAAATTTTTTTGTATGAGATCAGCCAAAGTGTAAAACTTTTATTGACAAAGTTCTAGGTCAGATGGGTCTGTCTTGCTTTACCTCATGGAAACTAAGAAGTCCTTAAAACTATAATTTTATCGTAGTTTACTTAATTATCAACATTGATCTGAAATTCTAGGTACATTGGACGATTCCCAGAGTACTTTATTCGAATCCCTAACTTGGAAGTTGAAACTGGTGGGCAGCTATTTTTTCACAATTGTCTGGATTTAGGCTGGCTAACTGCTCAAAATATCGCTATGTATATTCAGTGCCCAAGTCAACCAGGGGTTTAAGAAATTCTGACACTTTTAGTGGATTTTGACGTCTTGCTTGCAATGTAAGATTCACATACAATAGCCTAAGTGTCACAATAGCTCCTACCAGAGGCGTTACCAGGATGCCAAGCTTGGGTGGGCATTTGTCCTCTTTGGGGGGGCAAAAAAAGAACCTCTAAATCGCCGTAATATATATATATAGCCTATAGGGCTGGGTTCAATATAATCAAATTTCCGATTTGAATCGATCTTCACCATGACGATCTAATATCGATTCTCTTAATCCCTGAATCGATCTTCTTACCCCCGCCCCCAACCCGATAATAGTTTAGTCTCGCGTGATCAGTGGTGCGCGACTAGGCTAAGTTGTTGGGGGAAGAAGTGAACGAAAACATGTCGGGAGTTCGTCAACTAAAATCACCACCAGCAAGCTTGAAATCAGGCGTGTGGAAGCACTTTGCCTTCAAAACGGACAACGAAACGGACTCAAGCAAAGTCGCTGTGTGCACGGTATGCAACAAGGAAGTGAAATACTGCGGTAATACAATGAATCTCAGAAACCATTTTTCGAGACATCACCAAGATAAGGTACAGTCCGATTCATCATCCCCACTGTTGGAAGCACTTGCACTGAAGTTCCCATCGAGTTCAACGCGAGCGAAAAAAATAACGGAGTCTCTTGCAGCCTTTGTATGCAAGGATATATGGCCATTTAGCGTCGTAGAAAATGATGGCTTTCGGAGCCTCGTGCAAACCCTCGAACCGCGCTATATTATACCAACGCGCAAACACCTGAGTGAAGTGGTAATTCTAAAAATGTATTCAGATGTCAAGGAAAGCGTTGTAGCCTCACTCAAGTCCGCAGAAAGGGTCGCCCTGACCTGCGACTGCTGGACATCTAGAGCAACGGAGTCTTATCTGACGATTACGTGCCACTACATATCCGAGGACTGGATGTACGTGTCTCATGTTTTACAGACGAGGAGCATTGAAGTCAGTCACACTGGAAGTAACCTAGCTGCACTGTTGCTGGAAGCCATGAATGAGTGGGGAATAGCTAACAAAGACCCGGCCATCGTTACTGCTAACGCGGCGAACATGGCCCGTGCTGTGGAAATGATGGAGCGTCTCCATATAGGCTGTTTCGCCCACACGCTCAATCTAGCCTCCCAAGCAGCTCTCAAGATTCCAGCTGTTGCGCGCTTGCTCGGCCGCATCAGGCGCATTGCGTTGTTTTTTCATCGCAGTACCACAGCAAGCCAAAAGCTCAAAGAGAAGCAAAGGCTACTGGAGCTGCTTGCACATAAGATGGTGATTGACGTTGTGAAACGTTGGAATAGCGCTCTGGAGATGCTCGAACGCTTTCTGGAGCAGCAACCAGCGATCTCGGCTGCTCTGCTGTTGCCTGAAGTGCGAAGGAGAGAAAGCGACATCTGCACCCTGATGGAGGATGACATAACGATCGCAGAAGATATGGTGAAAGCTCTTATGCCAATGAAGGCAGCCACATTGGTTATGTCTGAAGAGAAATCCACAACTTCGTCCATCATTGCGCCTCTGCATGCACAGCTGCTGGGGGAGATGGCAAGTGCCCCACAGGACTCCGCAGTCATCAAGGACCTCAAGACTGCTGTCTACAACAACTTGAACTCAAGGTATGCTGAACGTGTGTGTCTGGGCACGAGTGTTTTGAATTGTTTAACCCTGTCATTACCATTAATGCACAGAAACCTAATGACCTTGATACATAAAATGGAAAATGCAATGGAATTTTTTTTTCTAACTAAGGATAATTTGAAACCCCAATGTGCTTGGTTATTTTACATCATGAAATATTAAAAGCGTTTGTGTGTTATTTATATGTAACCGTATGCATGTATATCTAATGTAATTGTAAAAAAAGTTTGATGTGAAATCTCTTCAAGATATGTGGCCCTGAAGGACAAGCTGTGTATTGTGTCAGCCTTGGATCCTCGCTTCAAGGGCCTGCCTTTCTTGACCGAAGAGGCCCGAGATGACACTTACTCCAGACTGGTGACTGAAGTTGCTGGCCTGGAGAAAGTGGATGCATCTGCGTCAAATGTAAGTGAATTACTTCATATAGAATAATAACATGATTTTTCCTGTGCACTACAGTATTTAGATACAAAATCAAATGAGTCATTTTATTTACCTTGGCTATATTAATGAATTCCCCAGTGAGTTCCGAATTAATTTTCCAATTAATTTTATTCCTACATTTTTTTTTTCAACTGTAGGAATCTGATGGTGATGCAGCAGAGCCTGTAGAGCAGGAAGACCAATCCTTTGGCCCCGTTGAGGTGGAGGATGATGCTCCTCCCCCTCCAAAGAAGTCAAAGGAATCTTCTGTGTTGCTGACTCTCCTTGGGCCAGCCTACAAGCCAAACCCCACAACATCACGAAATCTCTGGCTGACAGGACAAAGGAAGAAGTTAGGAAATACAGGGAAGAAAACCCCATTTTACTCACTGAAAATCCACTTAACTGGTGGAAAATGCATGCAGGGGAGTTCCCCCTTTTAGCTCACCAAGCAAGGCGGTACCTTTGTATCCCTGGGACCAGTGTCCCTTCTGAAAGAGTGTTCTCAACGGCTGGCGATATCATTACCGCAAAAAGGAGCTGCCTCAGTCCAAAACATGTCGATCAACTGCTTTTTTTGCTGAAAAATCTTACTATCTAAAAGAAGTGATAAAGCAACCATGAAGGAGCTTTAGTTTCAGGGACTTTACAGTTTACTATGTCCAGGGGTTTTACAAGATTATTTTTTGAATATGTTGAGAATGAAAACAAACAAAACCTCTTATTTCTTGCACTACTGTTCAGAGGCAGTTTAGTTCCTTTTTCAATTTCTGATTGTCGGATTTGTTTTACTTGGAAAATTAATGTTTTCTTTTTTAATCTGTTTTGGGTGTTTCTCTCCTGATACATTGTGTATTAGTGTTTATGTCCCAACTACTGCAATTGGCTCCACAAAAGCTTTGTGAGACAGCAATATGTTCTCCTCAGATAAATCCGTAATGTTTAAACTTTTTATGATTGTAACTACCCATATGCACTGCCTTTAAAATGGAGTTAGCATTGTTTTGTGTTGACTGTTGGATTCAGTTCATATTAAATAAAAAGTACACTCATGTGACTGATTTGGGGCCAATTCTTCATGTTAAGTGTTTTTTTAAATATAATGCACAAGGTTGGAGGGTTACTTGTATAATTTACAACATTGATTTCCTGAAAATCTTTTATATCTAAGCAAAACTGGTATTGTAAATGAAATATCCCTCAAAAAAATCGATTTTGAATCGATATAGAGTGGAAATCGAATTGAATCGAATCGGAAATCGAATCGAATCAGGAGCATGACATAATGAATCGAATCGAATCGGGAGATCAGTACCCGAACCCAGCCCTAATAGCCTATATATATATATATATATATATAATTTATATAGCGGCTGGTGAACTGGCGATAGTCATGACCTGTTTTCAGTCATTCATTTAAATTACCATTACAAAAGCTCAGAAGACTCTCAACATTAACAGGTGTGGTCAGTTTTCATAAATTATGCACACTAGGGTTGTGCCGATCGTGAACCGCGATTTTTTTTAAGGCGTAGTACCACCACCTGCTGCCATGGGGCGAACATCCGAGCTTTCCCTTTTCCTTCATTAAACCCAACGCAGGTGAACGAAAGTGCGAAACATCAAAGGGCATGGGAAATGCTTCCGGAAAAAAACTTGACTGACGTCAGTATAGTAAAGGACTACAGAATTGGCTCCTATTAACCAATTAGGCAACTCTCAGAAAAGTAAACCTGTTCCCATTTACTTTGCTTGATTGGCAATCAAATGGTGGATTCGTTTACTCTCTAAGTTGAATGAGTAGAGCTGTTTAGACAGCATGTTTGCTTGATGCATTTCGAAATTTAAATGGCCATAGAACAGCAGATTTGCATGAACACGATTGTCATTGCCACGCCATTTCGTGCGACTGATCATTTATCTCTCAGATTCACGTTTCATCCACTTTTGGGAAAGAGGAAGATTTTTTCTAATTATTCAAACTGGCATTCTTTCAATCTAACACCGTAGCCCAGTTAGGTTTGTCTGCTTTTCACCGTCACATCTTAATCGTTATAGGCAACTGAAATTGCTTAATTGTTATTTAGACCAAGTACACGGGAGCAGATTTAGGGAAGGGCGGAGCACCTGCAATTAGTGAAATCTAAACTCAGGCTTCTTCCCGGCGGCATTTTAAATAGTTTAAGCCGCTTCAGGTGTGTATGTTTCAAGAAATTACATGCGACTGCCTACACACCCCATGACTGCAAGTGGTCGCATCACACTTAAAAAAATCCTCGTTCAACATCGCCACATCCTAACTCAGCATTTCATCTCTAATTGTAGTATTTTTAGGAGATCTATAATGATAAAATAAAAATAAAGAGATTTGTTATAAGACCGCCCTGGATTTTAAGCGTCTAGAAAATACGCAAGGTGGAAAACATTCTGAAAAGCGGATGAAACATGAATGTGAGATATAAATGATCAGTCGCACGAAATGGCGTGGCAATGACATCTTGTTCATGAAAATCTGCTGTTCTATGGCCATTTAAATTTCGAAATGCATCAATCAAACATGCTGTTTTAATAAACAGCACTACTCATTCAACTTAGAGAGTAAACGAATCCACCATTTGATTGCCAATCAAGCAAAGTGAATGAAAACACGTTTACTTTTCTTAGAGTTGCCTTCTGTAGTCCTTTACTTGGCTCCGCGCAGCATGTCGCCGAAAAATACTTAGGCCAGTCAAGTTTTTTTCCGGAAGTGCTTATGATACAGAATTATTGTTGCAACAACCCCAGTGAGTGACTAGCAACTCTAGACTAGCTGCTGGCTAGCTGCCTGGGCTCACTTGGTAGCCAACTCAGGTTATAACCACACGAGTCAACACAGTTGACAAACTAGCACACAAATTACCTTAATGTCAAACAACAAGACTGACAAAATAAGTGGTGGCAGAAGTAGCAACAAAAGAGATATGGGCGAAGTTTTCATTCCCTGAGAGAAGCACAGGTCCGTAGAAGTGACCTCAGGCTGAGTGAAGACGGCAGTCTAAGAGAATGGGAGGGTCCCTAGTAATTTGAGAGTGCCCACTGGTTAGTTTCACAGCAGAATAGACTGGCAGAGGAATCCACCAATCACACATAGTGATAGATAGAAATATGAAGGATACGTAAAGCTCACTCTAAATGGCTGTCTACATCCGGCTGTTAATCAGTTGGATATCGCGTGTTTGCTGTCAAATAGTAGTAAATCAGTTTTTCATCTTGAGTTTTCATTGGGTGGGCAGAGCTTTTCTCAGGGTGGGCACTGCCCACCCCCTGCCCCCCCTTGGTAACACCCCTGGCTCCTACGAGTGACGTCACAGCTCTTGGCCCAATTCTCAGAGCTGCTCAAGGACGATATTGGGGGTTGCTAAAAGCCCATTTTACATCCATGATTACTCAATTCCACTGTCATCTCTGGGTGGAAAGTGTTGATAGTTTGAAATAGTATTGCATGCCCTTTCGGATGATAGCAAATATGATTTTTTGATTTTTTTTTACAAAATTCCAAATCAATAGATGTCTACTTTGACACATTTACCATATGGCTGCCAGCAGAGAGTTTCCCTGGTGATGCTCTACCAGGCTTTCACTGCAGCCATCTTCAGTTCCTGCTTGTTTGGGGACTTTTGGCCTTCAGTCTCCTTTCCAGCATGCAAAATGCATGTTCAGCTGGATTCAGGTCCAATGATTGAATCAGCCAACAGAACCAGAATAACAGAAAATGCGTATGTGTGCAATGAATTATGGTGCTCACTGAAAATCCGTGCACATTGGCTTGGAGCTTAAAAATCATAATAATAATAATTATCAATCATGTCTAATTGTGGCTTGTGCTGATATATATATATATATATATATATATATATATTTGCATGACTGCGAGGAAAGTTGCAAAGCCATTTGCTATACTGAGCTTGTTAAGAGATTCATTTGATTTAATCATCACTCTGGATTCACCTCTGAATGTGCATTTTGTTAAACAGAGCTGTGGATCAGTTGGGCCCATTAACTGAGGATGCCCACGCGTGCTAACTTAAATGTGGGATGATCAAAAGTATTTCAGATTATCAGAGCACTGGTGAGCCATACTTCCTGCTGTCTGCCTTGGTCAATGCTGCCAGCATATTTGCAGCCATATAATACTATGCATGTGTGGTTTCTCAGAACTGGTCAGAATGAACCATGGCTATTATTCCCATCAGATAACAAGGAATGAACAACAGTAGTCGGGGGGGATTAATGCTGCAGTATATACTGTTTAATCAAAGCAGATCTGAGCAGTAGTGTCTTAATAGTGATGGTGAACCCTTTAAAGGTAACAACTGTGTGTCTTTCCAACGTTTAATACAATACCTTCCTGAGCTTTGCAGATTAATTTAAACATAAGATATACAGAATTTAGAATACAAGAAGCAACGGCAGCCTCTGCTGCTTTAGCTGTGCTGCTAAGCTGATGGATTGCAGCATTAAATAGCTCTTCATGTTGTGTTTTGCCAGTGTCTTGTTCAAGTATTTGCTTTGTTTCTAGTAATGTGCTTTTTTTATTTCAGTAGTTCCTGTCTGGTCTGTCAGCCTGACTCCATCTCTCCAAGTCCATGTTCCATTGCATGTTTTGTCCTCTCCTAGTATCGTGTTTCATCACCGCATTCGGGAGTGGCTATTGGTATTTCCTCACTTCTTTCACAGCTGTTTTATATTCGGGCCTGCTCTAAGCTTGAGTGATGGATTTATCTTATTAGTACTAATTACTAACCCCATTACTAACAATGCATGGGAGGGTGTTATATTAGATAGGCACTTACTAACCACTACTAAATTAGTTAGGGCATTGACTGGTTTAAGTTCCTAAGTTCGCTATTTCTAGATCTCTGTGCTTTTCTGTTCAAAGTTTCACTTCCCCGCTTTCCCTTAATTTTGTATTGGTACTCCTATGCTGAACCTGCTCATTACTCTTAATTAGTTCGTCATTGCTTTATTGATTAGTCTTTGTCTGAGTCCGTGTTACCATTGTACTTCCCCATGTCTTGTTATCGTGGGGGAGTGGGGGCTTTTATTTTTTGGATGAAAAATGCACTAAAACATTTATAGTTCAAAACAGATTTCGATGAATCTTTTTAACAAAACTTTGTATATTCAACTGGTGAATGATAACATTATTCGTGGGGCAGAAGAAAGTTTTGTCTGCAGTTAACAAATTAGAATCTCGATAGTTACTATGGCATCAGTAGCTTTAAAAATATCCATTAGTCTGGATATAATTAAATTAGTGTTTATCAGAACAAAAATGAGAATAATTATGGTTATGAATAGTTTGGGAGTGAATTGATAGGATGATAGGTGGTAGTCCAATTTTGGAAGTGATCCAGAATATATTCTGGATACTGGAACTGGAAGAATTAAAATATATCTGTCTAACGTGGGTCAGTGTGATATTTCTGACCAGATAACTCATAAAGTTATGAATGACTTGGCATGAAATTTGGCAGGATGAGAGGTGGTTGTCCAAGGAAGAGTTGATTTAATTTTGGAAGTGATTCGACATATCCTATAACCAAAAGAACAGACACAGTATATGGCGTGGCGGAGGCATACACTCATCTGAGTACTCTGTAGTTTGTTGGTGTGTTTATGCAAATGCACAATCATCGTGCGATTTCTCGATGTCACATCCATTGCATACGTCTGATTCACAACAAACTAATCAGGGAAACAAAAGACCACAAATAAGTAAGTCACACGGTGTAACATCGTGTTACATTGTGTGACATCGGGGGCACCAGGAGAGTGAAGATGAAGGACCCCAATGCAGAGGACGTGTGTTTATTAAATAAACTTAGTGCAGATGACAAACTAATAGAAAACATAAACTGCACAGGGTAACTGAGGAAAAAGAACCCAAAATAAAGTGCGATAAACTGCAAGCTGTTACAATCCAAGGCTAATTCAATCCAAGACGAGAAATTAAACTGACTCGTCAAAAGGCAGAGACTAACGTCACATGAACGACGGAAAAGGCTTGCCTGAATGTGCATCGAGTCTTCTAAAACAGTGTTTCCCAAACTCAGTCCTGGAGACTGCCTGTGTATACTGGTTTCTGTTCCAACCTTGCTATTAAATTATTTTAACAAGCTATTACTTTTTCAAACTGGGCGTTTTTTATGCTAGATTGCTTAAAATTTTAATTAGATTACATTTGCAATAGCGCCGTATGATATGTTAAATTACATGACTATGTACATGTAGCACCTATTGGACTATATTGTAAACATACTCTTACATAAAAGGAGGCAAATAATCTCAGATCAAACTGAGACTGAACAGAATCAACGGGCTGCTAATTAGTGGAAGTTCAGAGACCTGGCTACCACTCACAGCCATCTGATCGATAATGAACAATTCAAAGACAAAGCAAATGATCAGGAGGCAAACCTGTATTGTATTGATGTTTGAGAAAGAAAAACAATTAATGCCAACCAAATTAGGAGCCCATTACCTCAGTGGTTAATGTCACCTCTTTTTTAAAGTAATTGTTTGCCATTTTGCAAGAAGCACAAAATGAAATTGGGGATCACATTTATTCCTTGTCGCACGGCATTTCTCTGGCATAATGTTAATCAAAAAGATAAGTAATCCATCTAAAAATCAAAAGCACATACTCAAGAAAAATTTGCAGCTTGTTAAAATTCTTTTACTGCAACTGCGGATGGAACAATATCCATACACAGGGGTCTTCCAGGATCAAGTTTGGGAACCACTGCTCTAACAGCCGATGCGAAAACTTTCTTTTAATTTACCACACATTAATGTTCCAATAGAAATGAGAGTATAGGGAGTATTTACGGATAAAGAAACCACACAAAGCCATTGATCTAATTGCAGAAGGCATTCTGTTTCCGTCGTGTTACGTCAGTTTCCACCATTTTGAATGGTGAATGGTCCCTCCCCTCATTTATTCAGGTTTTTCCTTTAATTTGTCACCAATCTGTCTACAAAACAGATCCTATGTTACTGCCTTTCATTCTTGTCTTACTTTTTGTAATGGAGATGTTGCACAGATGTGCTCTACATCATATAGTCTGAGTCACCCACTTACCTGTCCTTGTCTGAACACCTGAAGAAGACAGAGAGGAGCTGCAGGCTGATAGAGCATACAGAAGTGTATGGGTCAATGACAAATAAGCCTTTTAAAAATGTTTTTTTTTAAATAAGTCTTTAAAAATATACAGAATACATTCATTTGAAGATGGAAGAGTGTGTTTAAACAAGTCTTAATCGTTGCACAACATTTACAGGGTTTTAGTACAGTTTTAGACTGTATTTGCAATTTCACCAGCCAAAAAATGTCAGGTGGCGCAACCATAAGTTTCTTGAAAAAAAACACACTTCCCTCTTTTTTTTTCTAAGTGATTTTTTTAGTAAGTATACCTGAGAGTGTCTACTCTGCCTAAAACATTACTATTTTGCAATTGAGCTGGGTATTAAAAGTAACTTATGGATTCTTAATTGTCGGGGGCGGGTATTTTGGTTTTCCAAACAATTTAAGAACAATTAAACTATTAAACTTTGTTTATTTGAAAGGTTTTCGATATAAAATTATGCCCCCATATTAATATTATATTAATTCATGTTTTAAATTACATATTTAATACATTTCACATGGTGTTAACTTGCTCAGATGGTTGCGCCACCTGACATTTTGAGGGTTTGAGATGGCAAAACATAAAATATATATAATTTTTATGATAAACTGGAAATATGATCATGATATGATATTAAAAAAATTAAACAGGTTTTATAGATTAAAATGATGCTTATTATGAATCATTTAAAATTATTTTAAACAAAAGTAGTGCACTTGGACAATGTCATGTCATTGACCCGTATGTAATTTTCTTGTATTCTGGTTGTGTTTATCATTGTGTTAAATGATGTTCCCTTTGAATAGCCCACCAAGTCATCATTTTTGGAACTCAAGACACTTGTTGCTCTAGTTTTGAAGGATTTTCTTCCCCCCAGCTGTGTATTGGCTTGATAGCCGCTGCCATGCCATCAATTTGCCTCATGGACTATGGCATTACTTTTATCTTAATAATATGATTCTGGCATTCTATGCAAATGTATCACATAACAAACTACATGTACACACGCAAAGTCAGTTATTTACCCTGCAGTTGTTTACTATGCCCTTTAAAGGTCCCCTATTATGCTGTTTCGTTTTTTCTTGGACATCCAAAGGGAGTTTTATAAACTTCATGGATAAAAAGACTTCAAAATCTATTATTTCAAGGCCATTTTATTATGCCTGTTTTAAGCCTCTGAAAAACAGGCTGTCCTGAGTGGGTGACCCTCAATAAAATTAGCTCTGCTGTAATTGGCCAGTGAACAGAGCCTCCATCCCCTTCCAGCCTGTATCAACAGATAACATCCATGTAAAAAGCCCCAGGCTTCTAACAATAGTCTCTGAATACACATGGATTGATTTAGTAGCCAGCAAGTAGCCTTGAAAAAGGCACGGTGGCACAGTGGTTAGCACTGCGGCCTCGCAGCAAGAAGGTTGTGGCTTCGATTCCGGCCTGGGGCCTTTCTGTGTGGAGTTTGCGTGTTCTCCCCGTATTTACGTGGGTTTCCTCCATGTTCTCTGGTTTCCCTCACCCAGAAAAACATGCATTATAGGAACACTCCCACCAGTACCCCTGACCAAGGAACTGGCTTTAGAACTGGAGTTGGTCCCCGGGCGCTGCTCTGCGGCTGCCCACTGCTCCTAACAATAGGATGGGTTAAATGCAGAGGACAAACTAGGCCTACGCTGTCGGCGGCCGACAGCAAGGGGTATATCCCTGAAATTCCCCAATCCTCGAAGCCCCCTTTATTAGATTCCCCTTTACTAGACCTACAATATGAGGCAAATTTGAGGTCTGAGTAAGTAATTGTTCCAGAGATATGGTTAAAAAACTGATTTTTTCAATGTATAGCGCCACCTGGTGGCAAACCTAGGAGTGCATACTTGCCCAAAATCTAATCAGTTCATCCTCTCTACCATATCTACCCATATGCTAAAAATGAAAAGCCAATGTAAAGTATTTTGTGAGTTATCGCTCTAACGGCTAAAATCTGCGGACGCGGTGGGTGGGGCGAAACCATAATATTCCCGAAACTCGTATTTCGGGGATATAATTTCTCCACTGGGTTCAATAAAGTATATCTTATCTTAAATCTTACACAAAGATACTGTCCGTAAGATAAGCAACTGTGAGGACCGTAATTACATTCACTACCAAGCCCAACATGCAGCTGCCACAAAAGTTGAACTTACAGGATTCTTTCACATCTAAATTCCATGAAGCGGTTGCCAATTCTATTTGTTCCCAATGACGTGTCTCATACATCACCTCTGGCTAACTAGCAATGGTTTCTAAAGACACAGTTGAATTATCAACTAGATAATTTACTGCAGCTTGATTATGGAAAAGTAATGTGTGCATGCAAAACAATTTTGAGGTTGGCGCTTAGCCTCATAGATAACCAAGTGCAACATGCAGTTATCAAACAACACGTGGAATTCAGTTTAAATATTCGCAGATATTGGTAATACTCAATTAGCTAGCTACAGTTTCCCCTTGAAAATAAATATTAGCCACTGCTTCCTTGAGTCCTCACAAATGCCCATAAAATGAAGATATTTATCTTTGTGGTCTGTCATCAACCGTGGAATCATAGTGTTTATGCCATAAATAAAGTTTGCCTTTTTGTCCTGGTAATGTGGCAGATTGGTATTCCATACATGTCCTGTTGTTTTTCATTTAAAAATGTGGATGATGTTGATGTATGATGATGCTCCAAAGTCTTCACAGACATTGTTCATTGGTTTGTCCATGGAAAATCGATCTTACAAGTGTATTTTTGATGAGTCGAAATTGGCCCTATGGTTGTAAACTGCAGCCCAGGAGATTAGATAAGATGGAAGCAATAAGGGGAAGTGGATAGTGGTTCTTCATGGTGATGGCGTTGAGGTTGTGGAAATCAATGCAGGAACAAAGTAAGCCATCCTTCATAGCCACAAAGAAGACAGACCCGGCAGGAGAAGAAGGGGCAGATGACACCCGATGCCACTGCTATCGCGATGTACTCATCCATGGACTTGGTTTCTGGTGCTGACAGTGAGTGCAGGGGCATTGTCCCGGTAAAACGGTAAATGGGACAGTCTTATGAATGATGGGCTGGTAGTGACCAAGCTCTGGCATGACTACTGCTAGTTGTGGGTCATAGTAATAGGGAGGCACTCTGATCTTGTCAGGAATCTCCTCAAGATCAAGAGGTAGAGGAAAGAAAAGCCCCAATCGGCACCTCATTCCTCTTGCAGAGGTGTGGCAGTCAGATAGGGCAGGAAGCCAGAGGGAGTTTTGCACGTCCGTAATACTGGCAGAGGCTAAGTTCATGCCAGGCCAAAAGGTAAGGGGAGAACAGCCTGGTGTGGTCCACCTGCATGTATTCAGCAGATGGAAAGAATGGAGACTTCAATAAGCAGGGTAAGAAGCAAAGAAACCTGGGACCAAAAGCGCCTATCTAGGTGTCTCATGTAGCAGAGAATCGATCCAGTGAGCGAGGTCCTCCAAGCCATGAAAATCCTGAGATAGGTCACGTGGTGAGTTCATCCTGGATCCATGAACTCATAGAGGAACACATCATACAAAGCCCTCGAGCTCCAGTTCACCATCGTAGCCAAAGTGTGGACTTTGACAGAGTAATCTGAAGCAGAGTGGTCGCCCTGGCAGTGGTGGAAAAAATGGTGTGCTAGAGAGTGCCCTGTCCGTGGGCGATCAAACACCTTCCTCATCTCCTCTGTGAAGGACTGGAAGGATGATGATGACACAATACCACCTTAACTCTCTTGGAAAGAAAGCAGGGAGGCAGCAGTTTGAACATCATGGAGCACTGGGATAGAAAACTGTGGATGGAAAAAGGATTCCAATCATACTGCTCCAGGGGCACTAGACTGGATTTGCAATCCCTCTGTGAATGAGCTTGGGCTTAGGCAGCTGCAGCAAAATCCCAGGTTAGCACAGCCACAGTGGGCATCCACCCCAACACGGTTGGCAGGGACTGCTGCAGTCAGGAAAGCTGGACCTCAAGCTGTCGCAGGCAAATCATGTGGAAGCAGGTCTCACAGCGGTTTGCCTGGTCTCCCGGCTCCATTACCGGCCACAATTTTCTGTCAGGACTGGACTGACACAGCCAGGGGTGAGGAAACACTGAGCTTTATTAATCAGGTCGACAGTCCAGGGTTTATAATCAGTAATATGGGCAACGCAGAGTAAGGCAATGTCGGTGTGCAGGTGGAAGTCAGACAGCGTCAAACAGGATTCGGGGAGGCAGGCAGAGCATCGTCTGCGATCCGGTCCACAGTCAAGGTCAATCTAAAGGAGAATTGGTGCACTGAGGACAGGAATCTTAGGGCTAGGGCAGGCATAGTCCGGATACTGGGTCAACACTGAAGAGACTCGGACTATGCAGATCACGGGCACAGGAAACCCATGCAAAAGCGTAGCACAACACGGGAGAGCATGTCTAACAATCTGGTGACACGAATGGCAAATGAGAAGAATGGCACGAGTTTAAATCCACAGAGATAATGAGTAATAATGGGAAACAGGGGTGGGAAGTGCGTGAAGAATGAACATGGAGAGAGGAGAATTACCAAGACAATGGAAGTCGATAAACAAAACAATACCGAAACTGAGACAGACAGCCAGAAATGGGCTGAAAACTAATTAACGGGTCGTGACACTCTTATCCGCAAAGACTGAAAACAGCTCACTCTGCTTAATGTTCCTGGTTGCATTCAAAAACATTCGGGGCTAATATTTAAGAAATCTTGGCTTTGCAATGCCACTGCTTTACAGTATACTGTGAGTGTACGGAATATTAATGTTCCATATTGCCTGAACATGAGTCTGAACAAGAGATGGTGGAGCGTGGGACTGAGCTGCTATAGTGGGGTTACAAACTATATGTTAGCTAGGTCTTCAGCTCTGTTTTGGGTCTAACTGTCTACCTTGTATTAACTAAGTAACTTTAACTTGGTTGATTGGCGTGGGTTGTGCAAAACTAATGACCATGTATTGCTAATATAAGAAATCAGGGGATTTCAGAATGACCTGTGCGAATGCTTGTTTTAACGAAGGTAAGCTTTAGAACTTTGAGAGGGGGTGATAGCTTTGTGCAATTCTGCATTGATATCATAGAAAATGGATTTCCATACATTCAAAAGCCCAGGAACTTCATAGTTTTATAAAAATATGTTTGAAAAAGAGCACAAAGCTAGCGTCATGTCATGCTTCGCTGATGCTTCTCATCCTCATACCCTGAAAAGGCCACGGACCATGTTATCAGTATATTTTGTGATGGTCTAGCAAGTGCTCAACTATCATCAATTACTCTTGTTAGAAAAAAAAAATACAAAGGATTTGGGGAAAGTAAAATAAAAAGAGGCAAACAGTTATACTTGATGTTGTATCAGTTCCAAGTTGATGACTCATCAAGCAACTGGCAGCGCTTTGGGACTGTCAGGAATGACAGAAAGGCTATGTTGTGGGATTTAAAGGAAAGTCAAGAAATATACTGAAGTTCCCCATAATAATGCAATTGTGAAAAAGAAAAATGTGTAGTTTACTCATGAAGTTATTTGCCTAGCAAACTGCTTGCTATAATAGTTAGACTAATGCAGAAACTACCTGAAACTAGAAAAAAAGATGCAGAAGAGCTACCTGGGCCCTTGTTCATCCGTCGCGTGTTTGCCCATTCTTGTGTGTACACTGTGGTTAGGAATGGTTCTGCAATGTGATTTAGTCCTTTCACCTTACGAGTGGTTGGAAGTGAAACTGTATGCATGGATGGGGCCGTATATAAACTTGTGTGGTCCAAGCGGTAGAAAATTTATCACAGGAAAATTGGCTGAACTGAGATCAAACAACATATTGAATGTTTGTTCCCTGAAAATTCGGCTCCAAATAAATTGAGCATTAGTGTTAGTTCAGGCAGACACAGTAGTTAGTCCTGGTCACTAGCTCCCTTCAGTCCAGTCATTCTCGACTTTAGCATCTCCCACCCAATTAGCGAGCTTTTATAACCAAGGCAGCATTCACTCAGCATTCATTCATTTTTCCTGCTCTCCGTCCTTCACATCGCACCTACTCTGGCCTACTACAAGTTTTTACAAGAATTTTATCTATGCACATTGCAGTAATATCCTTAGTTTTTGTGAGGACAGTTTCACCCAAGGTAAACTTTTGTCACCATTACCTGGCAGAGAGAGGTTTTTTTCTACTCACAAAATGCATCAAAAATACAGCATGCACATCCACTCAAGTACAGCGGCAGAAAAAACAGAACATCCGCATCAAACAAAATAATAGAGTCCCCACACTGTAGGACTGGCTCCCCAAGTGTTTGCCATATCATCTTCCCTTAAATTTGCACCCAACCTGGCACACCTGCTGAGGAGGTTAGTGGGGTTTTTTCCCCCACTTTCCCAGGTGGAAAAGATCACATGCAAAAATTTATCATAATTTTCAAAGAAAAAAAAATAATATTGATGGTCGCCCTTAATCTATGTACAGCAATTTTTCTAAGTTTGATTTAGATGATGACTATTTAAAATATTACGTCTCCTCACCAGCAAACTGCAGATTCTAACTGGGAAACATTATTTTATTTCAGTTCAGCAGAGCTCATTTCTGCAATGAATTAGTGTTTCCTGCTAATTATGGTCTATAGGCCACAGCTATATGTAACTTCTAGTGCATCTGGTTAATTCACATATGGAACATTGACTTTGGAAATCTGTCAAGGCAATATTTACAGCATGTACTTTATTTTGAGTTTTCAAATGCAGTCAACGCCTGAAATACTCGGCTGAGCTGACTACCCTTTGGATATCTTAGCTTCTCAACGTAGCCATTCATGATGAAATCGGTGCTTGTTTGTAGCCTAATCCAGTGCTTCCGCAATAGGTGCGTGTGATCTGTAGTTACGCCTTGAGAACTTGAGGAGCACTGTGCAATCTATTCAGGAATTTACTAAGATGTCCGCTCAACGATCTTATCGTCACGATGAGCAATGCAACATTCTGCCTTGCTTATGATTAAATAATTAGAATCAAAGAATAAGCTAAATCTAGTATTGGGCAGGTACACTGCAGGAGGCTGACCTTTTGCTTGTTTCAAAAAAAACAGTTCAGAAGCTTTAAGATTCCATGCTTTCCATTTCAATGCATATATGGTGATGAGAAAGAATGCCTGTAGAATAACACGTCACATGAGTAACACAAGATTGCAAGTGACATTCGTGGTGAAATCCATTTTTCATCATATGAATTAAGGGGGCACCACTGATGTACTTCATGGTGGGAGAAACAGGTTTCATCAGGTATTTCACTTGCGACCTTGTGTTTCTCTTGTGACTAACTGTGGGGCTCTAATCAGACAGCGTGCTAAGTATGAATGGCAATTGTGCTGGGCTGCAAAATTTTATGGTTTATTGTGTTTGTTTGACGCACCTGGCCTCAAGTCAATTCACTAGGTTTTCAACACGCCAGTTGCAATGAGTTGGCAACCATGCATGGCTCCTAAGTGACCCGCATCTGGCGGGTCCGACCCACATTGAATGGCAGGACCCGCAAGCAAATGAGAAAACCCGCAGTTAGCGCATTGAGGGATTTACGCGTTATTTCTCCACCCACGCGTAATAATGTGTTATGAATCAATGGAATTAAATGCAAATTTCACCACCCGGTCAATAAATATTTATAAGGAAATCAATTGGTTTGTACATCCCCCCCTCCCCGGGTAAAAGAATGAAATTGATCCCCCTCCACTCAATGAAATGACATGCTGTCGGTATGGACCAGCATTTCAGCCCTTCAAACTTGGGAGGTATGCCATGCCTTTGATAATCTTTATGAAATCACGTTGCCATGGGTGCAGAAAACTAAATACAATGCTGGATAATCCTGTAGCCATCGGGAATTATAACTCCAGGTGGTTTAAAAAAAGAAAACCTGTATTGCAAATATAATTCCGAAATTATGTAGAGAGAGGCATATTTCCTTTAACGGAATATTTTTATTGATTTTTCAAAAAAATTTACTAGAACATACCAGTGCCCATGCCAGCCCGTCGACCCACGCATTTCAAACGTGAATATTTGATCCCGAATCCGACCCCGAACGGAAGGAGCATGCTATTGAAGTGTTGCAGCAACGTTTTGCAGGATGTCATTGAGTGGTAAGTCGGTGTTTTGCTCGTACTGTCTCGCCTTGCATGCGTGTGGTTGTTGCTGTATTGTTATGTAGTCATGTTATATACCCACTTATCCGGAAGAAACTTTGCTAAAAGCTCCTGATGACCATTTCTACCAAAACGAAACACAATTCCGACACCAAGCTACTGAATGAGCTTGTAGCAAAACACACACAAACAGTGTAAGCGTTGCTTATGTGGAGCTAGCAAAATGATAACTTGTACCGGAAAGAATTCCGTACCTAATCTCCATATTTTTTGGCTTTTTATTAGCCATAAGAATTTTTAAAGGGGAATGAAATTCCGCAGCAGCAATGCAGAGAAATCATTTGTTATTCCAGACACGTTATAGCTTGTGCTTTTCGCGATTGCTTTCACTGCGGTAGCATCAGAGAGCAAGCCCACATATTGGCGAAGTACTCGGCTGACCCCGGTCATGAATAAGTAAAACGATCGTTTCGCAAGCAGGAGTAAACAAAATCAAACACGTACCCCAAGCTCTGCAAAACCTACATCTGGTCTAACTGCAGCCTTTTCAGCCCAACTTTGCAGACACATACAACACCTCTCCAGTTAGCTTCAACTGTAGTGGCTACAATCAGGCAACGTCATGATGAAACTGCCACATTGATGATAACCTAAGTAACACAAGCATACCGATCAGAATTACTGAATATAAGTTAACCAGGAGCATTTTTTAAGTAGCACGGCAGGCAAACTAACAGGCAGTAGCTAGTAACCGAGCAGTCATAACAAGGACAGAGACAAACGCCACCCTGCAATACAGGTTTTACAGACAGTAAGTTCCATTACCATGAACAGTTGTATTAAGCATCCAAATTACAAACAAGTATAAAAAGATACCTTCAAATGAGGTTTATGTTCACACACCTTCTGTTGAATGTCCCCTGATATTACTCTTGCTTAGGACACACATATTAGCAACAGTAACTTAGCTTCATTAGCCACAGTGCTACAGCCACATTCAACAGGCTATCACGTTAGGTAGGCTTATGCAGTAAAGCAACTTAAAGCAACTTACTGCTTCCGCATCTGTGAGTCACGATCTTTATCTTCAGATATTTTACAAAGCCTGCGTTTAAGGCCTGTGGTTAGTGCTAACTATCATTAGCAGTCCTGCTAGCCACCCGTAACATGTTAGCTTCACTTCCATTATTTGCTGTTATATCGTTACTTACAGCTTTTTTTTCGCATCCAATTACGCTACTCAGGCGTAATGTGATCTGCGGTTGTTTGTGCCTGCTGGAATAGTTTCTGGGAGGGGCAGGTCCAGTGCTGTGATTGGCTCTGGCTAGGTCTGTACTAATTGGACGGCACAACCTGATGTCAGGTTTTGCCCAGATCTCAGGACGAGCTGTTCAGAGAGGAAATCACGTTCAGGAAATCACGTTCTCGGATTATGGCAAAACCCCTGCATCTTATGTTTAGAAACTTTAGAGGACAGAGTATGGACATAAAACATTATAACATTACTTGTATGTATTAAAAGAAGGATCAGCGTAATAAGTCCCCTTTAAAGCAATTCTTACCTTTCTGACATTTTTACACTTTTCTTTTGTAATCTTAAAATGCTCCTAAATAAGTGTATGGCACACTAAAATGTAAAAGAAATCCACCAGGTGTTGAAACTCATCAATATTCAATTCTCATATATTTCTGATAAAAGTATGACCAATCATTTTCTTCGGTCTGAATAAAATGATTTGCCGAGCTTCCTGTCTGTCATCCGTCGCCGCGCCCCTTCCAGTTGCCTACCACTGTCCCCGCTTGCGAGTCGCGCGCCTCTCTGGCAGAGCAGCGAGCGGTAAAGACAAAACAGGTACTCAACAAAGTTAGTCTGCGAATAAAACAGCTGCAACTGCTCCTAATTTAATGACTGACCTTACCGGGACAATTCTGGTGAGGTAAGACGTTATGACAGCAGTTTTGCAAGAAAATATGTATGAATTCTGCCGAAAAACGACGCATCTGACTGTAAACAAACAGGCGCTGAAATGCTATAATTACTATAATAACGTTAATGGTAGTTCATCAGACGTTACGAGGGCATTTTATTTTATACCACATATAGAATTGAATATTATGTAATTACTGTTGGTTAGTTTTCACTAACCGGCGCTCTGAATCTGACTCCATTGCCCCGTTTCAAGATGCTTTCACATCGGACGCGAAATGAATTTTTCGTACGACAGATTACATTCAAAGTCAATGCAAAGACGCGAATACGCGCGAGATTCGCGTCTTTGCATTGACTTTGAATGTAATCTGTCGTGTCGGTCTTTTTTCGCGTCCGTGTGAAAGCAGTTTCATTCGCGGCTGCTCACTTTCTCACCGCACGCGTCAGGGGAGGAGGGGAGCCTCAGCGGTCAGGCAGGGGGAAGAGGGCGGGACTTTGAAGGGAGGCGGAGTTGTTCATGTTCAAATTTTTACTAAGTGCTGTGCGGCATGCTAGAAAGGTAAGAATTGCTTTAAAGGGAAACTCCTTTGCCATAATTTTCAAAGAAAGGTGGTGTTTCATGTGAGTGAACATGTTTGTACATAAGTATGGTGATGTGCAAAGTCAAAGCCATCATGTTTAAATTCTTACACCTGTGCATGCACGTTTGATAAAGATAATTCTTTCTTTGTTTACCGCCTGAACATGGACACATGTTTTAAACCTGCCGCATGCATGATAAATAATGGCCGTGGTACAGGGGAACCTTTGAATGAGCTGTACAGTGTTGATACATGGTGTTGCAAGAGTTTTTTGATGTGTTAACAAGGGCATTGTTTTATGAGCGGCATTGTGCCATTACAGAGAGACTTTTTTGCCGGGGACTTGGCACTGAACTACAGGGAAGGACTTTAAGCTGTAACCGAAAAACATTTCTCCTCTCCTCTCGCCTCACCACCGGCCAACTTTCGCTCACTCTATCCCTTTCATCTCTATATCTGCTCAAGACACCTTTCTGAGTTTTGTCTGCAATCCCTCTGTTCGCTAAGCAAATATTTCCACTCCCTTATTCTGTTAGACCAGAAAGTATGACACATTTTTCACTGGGATCGGTCTGAACATTCCCTCTGTCCACATCTTCATTACAGTGGAAATAGATGGTGTACAAATTGCATTATTATTTAGAAAGTATGCACGCACTTTTAGTAAGTTTAAATATATTATTTGTGCATCAATAATGCATAGTATGACTGAGGAAAATATTTTTCCCTGGTCAGTGCACTCGAACAGTGGTCTCCAATGCCACATTCACTCAACAGTTATTACTGAAGGACAGGTCCATTCCAAATGTTCATGAAGAAACTGCAGTCCTCAAACAAAAGCTAATCTTTCTGATATCTGTTCTCTGAAATCGAAAACTGAATTACAAGAAAAGTTAAAATTGCATGGCTGGTGTATCAAAACTTATCCAGAAAGGGTACGTGTGTGTGCAAGCTTCATCAATCAACGTGTTCGACAAAAGCTCTTGGGGTTTATTAGTCTAATCAGATGTGTAATTCCATGGTTGGAATGAAAACCTGAACCTACGCCAGCTCTTTGTGGGTAAGGTTCAATACCCCAGTTGTACGCTGACTGCATTTCATACTTGCTTGTGTTTATAACTGCCATCTACTCTAAGTTTCTTTGCCTGTACACTTTACAGTGCTGTGAAAAAGTATTTGCCCCCTTCTCGATTTTTTTTTGGTCATTTTTAATTGTTTCAGATCATCCAAATAATTTTAATAATTTTCGTATCAGACAAAGGCAACACGTGTAAACACAAAATGCTTCTAGCCCTGCAGTTCACTGATATATAGAGGACCCACACTCGTTCCCTGGGTGCTGGTCTTCGATAAACTAGCTATTTTCCTGTATGCCGGTCCTTGGTAAGCATTAGCCTAGAGACAGAACCATGGTTAACCAATCATTTTATTTACTGAAAGTAAAAAGTTTTTCAAAACCTTTATCACCCATTTGAAAAAATAATTGCCCCCTGATCTAATCACTGATTGTGCCACTCTCGGCCGCAACAACTGCGATCAAATGTTTGTAATAACTGGCAATGAGTCTTTCACACTGCTCTGGAGGAATTCTGGCCCACTCTTTTTGGCAAAATTGTCTTAAAACCCCTTAAACCCAAACGCCCCCGGTACCGCGGGCGGTTGTTACGCATAGTAAATGTTTGTTAATCGCAACATCGTCATGCGGCTTATCCACTTTACACAAGGAAACTCCGCAAAAAGCTCATGTTGGCCATTTTTACCTCAACTGAACACAATTCAAGCACCAAGCAAGGAAATAAGCATGGAGCCAAACATAGGATAAAATCATATCAGCGCTGAGTCACTATCATTTTTACTGAATATGTGCTATGCATCAAAAACAATACCTCAAATGAAAGAGGAAAGTCCACAGAATCCAATGATATAAGCCTTGTCGCTTTAAACCGACACCACACTCAGAGCAGCAGGTATACACTTTACAGACTATAGAGATGAGCAAAAAAATGTTCTTACCTTTGATATTTTGTAATAAAAAACTGTTCGAGGGCAAATCTGCGCTTGCTTTTATTAGCCCAATGTGTCCGTGCTTTAACGAAACTAGATCTTCCAGTCTCCAAGCATGTTTTTTTTCCGGGGCATTGCTTCAAAGATCTCAGCTCCTCAGTATTCAGCTTGCTTGCAATGTATTTTCCTCTTTGTGATCGGCTTGTGATGCTGTCAGTAAGACTTTTCCAGTAGCCATTTGATTCTATAGGTTTGGATGTTTCCAACGAGCCCTAAACCACCTTAATCGCACAAACCTAGCCTGACCTAGAGCCTTGTGTTCCCAGTGCGTCAAACTGAGTCCATGGGCCATTCGAATGTACTTAAAGGGGAACTTAGGGCTAAATCATGATGCTGTTTTATACAATCATAATTAGTAAATAAATATTGTAAAATACAAAAATGTGGAATTTTTGTTTTCAAAGACGAGATAAATGGGGTTTTATTCCCCCTAATTAGTTGTCGTCTGCTTCAATGATCGCGCGAAAATGATGTAATGTCGCCCGAGAATGACGAACCATCGTCTTTCGCCCACAGGTATGCGCTGTTATTGTATTGGATAGCGTGATTGTTCCAGTCCATTATTTTATGACAAAAGATCGTTCAATATGGCCCATTGGCTAGTTGCACGAGATGGAGTTAAGTACTTTCTGAAAAACGCAGGGTTGCTTCAACATTAAGGGTTTGCTTCTGTCACTTATCAGTCTATATCAGATGCTGAGCAGATGGCAGGTATATCATCCCAGATATGTGATTTTACCTATCGCCGATATTCCCAGGATTTGGCTTAATTAACCACAAATGATGTTCGCAAAAGATTTGTCTCGATTACCCGTGACTGATGTTTGTTCGTTGGCAAACTAATGAGACATCAGCTGCTCCACCGAGAAACAAGAGGTTTTTTAACTAGCATCACATTTCCAGCCATTCTCAATGATAAACTGGCTTTAAGCGACAGACAACAAATGTGAAAATATCTGGTAATTAATCTGTAAATATTCCACAACATCAAAATGCCGTTTCATAAATCTAACATTCAATCGACGCATATTTCAATATTGTCGGTACTTCATTTACCTTCCCACTTGGGGTCAGTTGCACTCTCAGGACCATCACTTCTGTAGCAATGGTTAGCTGAGTATATCTAAGAAAACCATAACAATGTAGCAGAACTAGCTAGGTAGTTGCATTAGAAAATGTCGAAGTAAATTCACTATTAGAGTCCCGAAACCCTTTATTTGGGGATTTAGCATTGCATAAGAGGCCTTCCCCCGCAAAAGTTGCTATCTTGCACACCTGCCTATATCCCTAAAACACCTGCGCTACCCGTTATATTATACATAGGCCTGGTTTGGGTGTTAAGCCAGTTAAACCAATCAGTGTGCCAGGTGCCATTGCCTTTAGGAGCAGGCTGCGCTATCCCAAATCCTCAAAACGAAACCCGTCATGGAGAGAGGAAGGTCACAAAGACGGTTAAATTGGATATTCAAATCCAGACAGGGAAGGATCTGTTTTTATTAAGTTAATCATTAATTGTATTATTATTATTATTATTATTATTTTTATTATTATTATTTGACATTGACATATTGTTTAATGTTTGGTATGTAATAAAAAAAAACATCAAGCCTATGCCTTTTGTGATGGAAACTTCAAAAGAAAAAAAAAAAAATGCGTTTAGCCATGCACTTCCAACTCCCTAAATGAAGCATAGAACAAAATCCCATTTTAGAAAAAATAAAATTAGGTCTATGCACTGGCACTCAGCGAATATTTTTTTTTTTTTCCAGCAAGAGCGGCATTTCAGAACTCTTCAGCGAATGAAGGTAATTCTGGCCGAAAAGTTGGTTTCGTCCGTTTACAATTGGACAGCTGTCTATTTTTTACAGCAAGCTGCGTGACTGTGCTGCAAAAACAGGCGTAAAAATTACCTTCATTCACAAAAGAGTTCTGAAATTCGCCTCGCTGAAAAAAAAAATTACCATTGCTGAGTGCCAGTGCATAGACCTATTTATAATTAAATTATTTTTCTGTACTGAATGTAGCCCATTATTTTGTCGCCGTTAGATTGCATGGAGGAGAGAAGCCGTGTCTTCAATTGCCACTTGATTATTCTTGAATTGGAAAACGTGTTAATAAAGGAAAACCACCGAGAATTAGCCAGGACTAATTGTTGTCAATAAAGGGATGGATATTTTCCACCAAATTTTCAGGTCTAGCGCTGGCCCTGATATTATATATATATCATTAATATATATTATATATAATAATTATATACTATTATGAAAGCGGAAAAAATGATTGATACAAAATACAAACAATATAGACTTACCTGAAAGGCCCAGGTAGCTGGTGCGCTGGCGGTACACGCGTTCTGGGCGTCTTCTATTATTTCACTGGCAATCAAGGCGATTTAGTACTATCTCTGCCATTTTCTCAGGGGTTCAACTGAGGCTAAAGCAAGGTGGCTTTTTATAGGCGAGTTCATTCGGGAAGTGGAGCCGCATGTGCATGTCCACATGTGTCCAAGTGGACGCGCAGTGAAGCCGCCTGGGTGCGCTCTTGTAAAAGCCCAAATGGGTAGCAAGTGGTTGGGGACCCACTATACGCTTTCCCTAAAGTGTGTGGTCAAGACAGCAATTGTAGGGAAAGCGCATAAAATGCCCACGGGCACACCTCCAGGCGCAAATAAGGGAGTCGGCATAATGCATAGCGGGTAGTGTGGCCGCAAGATACCGTTTAGGGATAGTGGAAGCTGCTAAATGCGTAATTCACGGGTAGCAGGTGGTGGCAACGGGTAGGGCAGTGTGATAGATAGAGCCCATAGTTCCCTACCTTGGATTTACGCATAGATTCCTCCATCAACTAATTCAGCGCTCCCTTACATTCTCCTGTGTACTCATGTTTATAGCCAGTCACTCAGTTATTTACTTAGGCTCATCTGCATAACGCGCACTTATAGTTCACACCCACGTACATCTTCCCTAGAGATGATGTATTGATTGGTATTGGATAAGAAACGAATCAAAGAGTTCAAACTTTCCACAGTAACTGAAAGACATTGATTGGACAAACAGAAGAGTGTACAAACCTCTGCTAACAGCAAGGTTGGTTGCATTGTCTTTATGTTGCGCACAAATGCGCAGGTGAAAATGACGCGATTTCAAAGAAAAAAAGACTCCCAAAACCAGCCCGAAGTGTTCAGTCATATTTACGGGATTTAAATGAGGTATGGATATGGTCAATGGGAATTATTCTGAATGATACAGGACTGGACGGTTTTCTCCTCAACACAGTTGTGTCTCTGGAGGAGAGATTCAAAGAAGAAAGGTTTTTGTTCACCTTGGGTAAGTGCAATTTTATATATGTTTTATACTATGGGTAGCTGGCTAGCTGTTTTTTATTATCCCCCGCCACGAAGTGGATTGGGGGACATTGGAATGGCGCTCGTCCGTCCATCCGTCTGTCCGGGTTCAATGGGGACAAGTTTTCTCGGAAATTATTGCACCTACATGAATGAAATTTTGTATGTGGCCAGTACTGATGACCCTACTGAATGAGTTCGACAGTTTATTTCGAGAAATTCATTTTTACAGAGTTATGGCTCTTGACTCTGTTCGTGGACTTGAGTGTATGGGTGTTGCAATAGGGACAAGTTCTCTCGGCAACTATTGCACCTACGTGGATGAAATTCTGTGGGTGACCAGTATTAATGATCCTATGGAATGAGTTCGAAGTTCATTCCGAAATATTTATTTTTACGGAGTTATGGTCCTTGTTTCTGTTCGTTGACTTGGTGTATGGGATTTGCAACGGGGACAAGTTTTCTCAGAAACTATTGCACCTTCATGGGTGAAATTTTGTGTGTGGCCAGTACTAATGACCTTATTGCATGAGTTCAATAACTGATTACGAGAAATTTTTTTTTTTATGGAGTTATGGCCCTTGCCTCTGGACTTGGTGTACGGGTGTTTCATGGGGACAAGTTTTCCCCATTCCCGCGTGACCATTCTTACCGTGGCGGGGGATATTGGTGACAATGTTGCCTTGTTCTCGGTTTACCATAGCAATGATGATCACAGAGCTTGTTTATCTCTTTGGGTAGTAAGAGTAACCGTTAGTCTTATACATACATACATACATACAACCGTTAGACTGTATGTTTCTTAGGGTTTGGGCCTTACAGCCCCTCCCCTTTCATGTTCTTCTACCTCCACCTTGATTGGCCACAGCTGGAGCCAACTGAGGTGGAGGTAGTTGCAGAGTATTTAGGGCTGGCAGGTGCCGGTCCATGTGCTCTGCATTTCTCCTTGGCCACAGCAGGACTGTGTGTCTGTTTTAGCAGTCACCTTGTTCTGTTTCTGTCTTTTATTTAGAACATCAGTTCTTGTTTGTTTAGTAGTTTGTTTTTCAGTAAATCAATTCTTCACCCCCAGCCTTGGCACTTGAGTCTCCTTTCTCCTAGGCCCATGGTCCTAGTGCCCGCCGGATTGCCGTTTGCATCCGGCAGGGAGAAAACCATGACAATGTTGGGGCATTTGAAATGTCTGCTCTGTTAAAGTTTAAAGTTTCAGATGTTACAGAGTTGGTCAGTTATACTTGTTCCTTATAAGGTGTGGAAAGTGTTTATATAAGGTTGCGAGCTCAGAAGTGGTAATTGCTCACTTTTCATTGCAGGGTGAATGTTCTGACCGTTAAACAATCAGTTCCTTTAATGAATATGTGTGCTGGCTTGTGGGATTCTAAAGAAAAATGGACAAAATTCTGAACTTCATCATGGAGAAAAGGCATGTTTTGTGTTTGGGAGGTTACTGGTGACCATTGGTTTCCAACTGCACCTATATTGATAAACTCATGCAGAATTCAACCAGAAAATCATAAATTCATATTGAATTTCATGCGTCAAAAGTTTATTTGAGTTAAGTATATGATTATTTTATGATTTGACAGTGCGCCATTTTCAGGGATATTAGAGTTTGGGGAGCCACCTGGAGAGGTGTCTTATTTGGCCCATAGAGAGTAGGTAATTCAGAATTTAATGTTCAGAGGAATTCTACATGTGGTCAAAGAGTTTATGATCTCAGAAATGTATTGTTTTAACCTTCAGCCATTTTTCAATTCTCAGTATTATTTTTTTTTTACAAGTTTAATGCTGAATTTTCATGAAGATTTTTGATGTTTGCAGCCCTTTTTCTCTACCAAAATAATGAAAATAACCTGAAATATGATGTAATTCTAAACGCTTCAAGTGTCTTGACTCAGTGGAGCCATTCCCTTCCTCTCTGTGAAGCTGCAATCTTAAAATATGAAGCGTTAAATAAGGTAACACATAAATAGCCAGATTTGGCTTCTGCGCAAAGGGGTTAAATGCTGATAAGTGAATTTTTAGTACAGAGTTTGCATGTTCTCCCTTTGCTCATGGAGGCACTCCAGTTTCCCCCCACAGCCCAAAAATATGCATCCTTGGTGAACTGGTATGAATGTGTGAGTTAATGGTGCACAAACCCCACAACATATTGGTGAGCTGTCCAAGGTGCGTTCCTGCCTTTCGCCCACAGCTGGCTTGGGTATACACCAGCCCCCCTGCGAATTTGATGAGGAAGAGGCAGCTGAGATAATGCGTAGATATAACATCAATGTAATAGACCACTGCTTCCCAAACGTCTCCTGGAGTACCACTTGTCCTGCATGTATTAGATGTCTCCCTACACTAGCACAGGTGATTAAAATGATCAGCTCATTATCAGTCCATGAAACTGCATGATAATGAGTGGATCATTTGAATAACCTGTTATGGAGCAAGGAGAGATCTAAAACATTTAGGACAAATGGTACTCCAGGAGAGGTTTGAGAAGCACTTTAATAGGCTAACCTACCTATCAGAATAAAACTGACCATCTTTTTCCTCACTGGCCACTTCATTAGGTACTCCTTGCTTGTGGGCCGTTGGGTTTTGGTATGAAAATGCATAAGGGCAATAAAAGGCCTGGTTGCCATCAGGGTAAACAGTCACAAAATGAATTAAAAACATTTTATAGAATGGAAATAAATATTTTCACTTATAAAAATTGAGTAAACAATGGAAATATTCATTGTTTGCCATTTGAGTAGAAAAATGCACTTCACATTCCATTCTTGTTGCATTCAGCTCCTTCGGGAGCCTCCTTAAAACTTGGGTCCCTGATTTACCTTTCCCCCAAATTCAGCTCTGGACACGTACACTGTAGCTAAGCTGAAGAAAAGTCACCATTTTGCCCAAAATTTCATTCGTTTAACAAACAGCTACTCTTGTTAATTTATTCATTGCGAAAATCTGTTCATCAATTTTTTTTTCATGATTAATTTCATTACTCAGTCATAAAATACAGAACAAATGGCGTTCCTAGTTAGGAATGACAGGAATCAAATTGCCCAGTAAAAATCAACTTTTTTTTTGTTTGCTATAAAGTTTCTAAACTTCCTTTTTGGACATCCAAGAATATTATAACTTGAAAAAATAGCATAATACGTCTCCTTTAACTGAGGCAAATGAGGCCTGCAGCTTTTTATATGTTAATTGGAGTACTTTTGCGACCACCAGGACAAGTAGTTGAGGCACTCTTGGAGGGATTTTGGTGAGCCTCCCACGTCTGAGGAGGTTCACCACTGCTCCAAATTTTCTCCATTTGTCGATAGTGGTTCTCACCATGGTTTGCGAGGGCCGTAGAGCCTTAGAAATGGCTTTGTGACCGTTTCCAGACTGATAGACATGAAGAACTTTATTCCTCATCTATTCCTGAATTTCTTTGCTTTCAGTTTACTTCACATTGCCAGACAGGTTCTATTTTAGTGATGTTTAGAGTCAACACGGCTGGCAGTAATCATGTCTGGGTGTGTTCAGTGAAATTGAACCCAGTTATTATTATTATTATTATTTTTATTATTATTATTATCAACTAAGGGGACAATTGCTTAATCACATAGGGCCATCTAGGTTTGGATAGCTTTTTTCCTTCAATAAATGAAATCATAATTTAAAAACTACATTTTGTGTTTTCTTGGGTGATCTTTGTCTAATAATACAGTTAGTTTGATTTGAGACATTTTATCACAGCCGCACAATCATCCAATCCTCCGGTCGCTGTCCACAGCCCTGAAGTCGGCACGATTGCGGCAGTTACAGTCCCAGCCTCTGTCCACAGTCTGAAGCACGTTCCCAGCAGTGTGGGATAATGTGAGGGGGAAAGAAGGTGCATCTTTGTTGTTTAGCCATGTGTGGAAGGAGTGCGAGATCAGCACCCTGTGCTCATTCTTCCCTCTGTGTTGGAGCTCTTGCTCAAGTCAGTTTGTTCTGTTATTAGATTCTCGTCTGTTATTTATTATTTTTGAACCCAGTTTGCATAGTTTATTCTGACTAGTTTGCCTGAAAGAGGTTTTTGTGTTGTAGTTTTTCCTGTATAGTGAACCTTATTGTTCCTGCTGTGTGCTGTACTTATTTGTTGTCCCCTGCCGCTGCGGTAGCAAGCGGAGCGAGGGACATAGTCTTCAGCTCCGTTCGTCCGTCACGTCCCGTTTGTTGTGAACGCGATATCTCAAGAACGGTTTGACCAATTTCATTCATCTTTGGCTTCAATGTGTATTTGTGTGATACGCCGACCCCAGTCGATTTCCATGATCTGGTGGGGGACATGGCCACATTTAGTGGCAACACTTGTTTGACTTTGCTCCTTCCTTCATAAAGAAGGGAACTGCACTCGTCTCTGACCTCTTCATCTCCTGTGTTTGGGTCCACACAAGCACTCCAGTTTGGAAAACCCCAGTCTTGTTACACATTTAAATGTGAGAAATGTGCAAAAAAGGGAACAAATCAGGAAGGGGGAAAATACATCTTCACAGATCTGTGCCTTTTGATTCCAGTTGTGCGTTTACTTCTAAATGACTTTGGGTGTATTAAGAGACTGTGGCTAGTTTATACGGGGAATTTTGATGTATTAGTTAATATCTGTTCACACATGGAGTAACAGACCAGCGGCTATGTTCCGTGGCCAGTCACAGCACAGCTAATTATAATTAAGTGGAAACCAATTCAAAACTACCAGTTCTTTCAAGGGGTAGTGAATAACAGCCAGCAAATAGCCAGGAGATTATGAATTTTTATGGAGTTCTTTGGTAAAAAGTTAGTGGATCCACTTTGGTACATCTATCAATGAAAAACAACATAATATAGGACCTTTATGTGCGAAAATATTATCAGAGGCATTATTGAGGTCCTAAGGTCCTGTCAGTCCACAAAAAAAATGGACTAATGACAAGGACATTTGGAAGCATCGGCCCAATGAATTAAGTCATTTCGTTTTTCCATTCTTTTGGGGAGGGCTGAAAATTTTTGGTGAATTAAGCTTGTTTCTGGGAGATGACTGGAGTGCGGGTTACAGTGAAGAGTCTCTCAGATCATTATAACTAGTGACCAAATAATGATTCATATCCTCATCGGAGAAAATGGCAACAAAACTGTCATCCTACCTCCAGCATGGGAGTTCTAGTTAGCATTAGACAGAAAATAAAGTGCTCCGTGATGATAGGAGCTGGCTACAGTAATTTAGTCTCTCACCTCACCATGTACTGAAGTGATGACAAAAACATGGAATGCATTAGGATCTCCCAATAAGCTGGAAAAGGTCCTTGCATTATTAGAATACCACATGATCTGTGGATGACTCAAATAAAGGTCTTTTATAAATAAATAAATCTGTGAACTTTGAGAGGAGGTCAGGTTTGGTGCTGAGGACGGAGATATCACATGGATTGTGGTGTTGAGCGATAGGGAGCTTTTCCTCTCATCCTGCTCAGTGTAGACCGGCAGAAAATCTGCAGAGTATTACGATTATACGCCGCTCTCACTGCATTAAGTCAAAGTTTGCTTTTTCCTCTGTAAAACATTGCGATAACAGACTGGGGATGTTTAAAGTTCTGTGGCTTGGCGCGGTACGCGCTTGTCTGGACCTCCATGGCAGCTGGAGAGATGAGATATGATGGTCTGGAGTTTCTGTGCTATGCTGTGCCAACAGAAAAAGTTAAAATTATTTCAACTCAGTCATTGATGAAATCTATTCACTTACTAGAAATTGGAGGGACTTAAGCAGGTCCATGACAAATGAACAAAATATTACTGTTTTTCTAGGCAGTATTGGGAAAGGCATGCTGATTTCAGTTTTTCATTTGAAAAAAAGGTTTTGTCAATTTGTCTCAGTTTTGGGGGGTAACTGGAAACTCCCACTTTCAATCCTGAAACTGCAATGGACCTGTTAGCCTTGAAAAAGTTATTCAGTCTTTTAACTCAAAGCAGAGCAGCAAAGCCCTGGGACCTGACGGGTTTCCCACTGAGTTTTTAATTCCACTTTATTCCACTCGAAATTAGCCCCTTACTCTTAGCCATGTATAATGAATAACTTCAGTGTAATTTTCTGCCACCTACGCTAACACAGCACTATTTCTAAAAATGTGGAAAGACTTTACTTTCTGTGGTTCCTTTTTAACCCCTTTTTGTCTTCAATGTGGATGTAAAGATGTCTAAAAAGGAGATAGCATGAAGCTTAGAAGTAGCATTGCCAGATATCATCTCAGAGGAACAAACCAGGTTGTTTTTAATATTCATGAAATATATAACGTGAATGTTTCTAAACAGCTCTCCAGTTGCCCTGTGATGGTAATTTCTCTGAATGCAGTGAATTGAATTGGATTGTCAATTAGCTCTTCTAACTTAATCTGGCTTCGGGGACAAATTCTGGTCTTGTCTCCATATCCCTTAAGCTGGTCCCTGTGTTATCTCTAGTCTCACATGCTTTTTGCTGTCACCGCCGAGCACCCTTCAGTAACTCTGTGGGCACTGCCTTCTTTTCAGGGTGTAACCCAAAATGGAGAGGAACACAGGCTGTTTTTATACGTGGACAGTTTATTACTTTATGTAAACCCTGCAATTTGTTTATCTTCTATCATAACTGTTCTGAGGAATTTTGGCTGCTTCTGAGTTATAAGCTCAATCTTCCCCATCAGTCCCGCAGCAACATGGCTCCAGCATTCAGACCTGCTTTTTCCATTTTCTGGTCCAACACCAGTACGCTGGGAGGGTGGAGGGGGCTGGACAGTGGGACGAAACTGGCCAAGGGCTGGTCCTGGGATAAGTCAGTTCTGTCAACATGTAAGATGAACCCCAGGAGTGTTTGCGGTGACTGCAGGCGGTGATGAGCATAGGGAGTCTGCCTGTCGGGACTCTGAGTGAGCGCATGGAGTCTGCAGGGCAGGCCGCACAGACTAGGTGAGCAGGACTGGACGGTGGACAGACTGGATAACAGCAGAGACGTGCGGTCAGGTGAGGCAGTGACTTCACCTTTTTACCGCTGGATTTTGTCAGCCTCTTTCCACATACTATGCCTGATTGACAATCAAACAGTTTTACTTTTTTTACGAAACAATTAAGACCTAGCTTATATGTAGCCTGAAATCATTAAGGGGTGGTTATAGCAAAAAGATTCATTTACATTTACGCTTTGATTCGAGACTGCAAGGATGTAAATCTTAATAATTAATTTTAAAAAAATCTCTCTGTAATTCCGTGTATCGTTTTGACCTTTTGTTTATCGGATTATGAAAGAAGACTGAAAATAGCATTAAAAAGCACGCATTTAAGGGAGAAAAGATTATCGTAAACATGTTGACCAAGCAATGAACGTGGCATAAAAAGGTTTTAATATTTGTTAATGCATTACGTTAGCTTCCTGTAAGCAAATATTAACAAATTTGCTGTCTTGTGAGCATTTTAAGTTCCATGCACTGATCAATAATACCATGGAAACTGAAATTGGCTCGTCATTCTGCCACTTAGTCTGAGTAAATTACGTGTACTTAATCAATCCTGTGATTGCTAATCAAGCAAAGTAATAGGAAGTTATTGTTCGGTACGGTGAGGATTCTGCCTCACCTAGCTTACCTCCGACGGCACGTCACTGGATGACAGACAGGTCAGGATGGTAGCACTGTGATGGGCGGCTGAAGCGAAGGTAACCATGGAGATGGTGCTCGGACGAGTGGCCAGGGTGCAGGTGACCAGTGAGGCTGCTTGCAATGAAGTTCTTTTTTGCTAATGTGGCACAGCAGTTATGGATAAAAGGAGACTTCTTTGGGGTTCCTGTATATGTTGACTCCTTGTGTAGTAAAACAGTACCAATATCTCTAACAGAAAAGATTCTGTGTTTTTCTTTTCAGGTGAGTCCCTTTGGCTACCAAAGTGTTTTTACAATGAATGATCATTTATATTTGATGTTAATCCCTATGCTCCAGTAAAGTGATAAAATGATGTGTAGACGATGAATTTACAGATGGCCAATACTTACAGTTCAAGCTATTTTTAAATGTTTTGTTATATCCAGCAATGCATTGGATTCTTAAATGACCTTGCTGATGCATAATCAATTAGGCATAAGTGAAGCATGTTATTACCGTAAAACATTTTTTAAAGTAACTTACATTTCAAAGGAGAAATCGTTCACCTTCTTCGACATTTACCCAGCTAAGATAGGACCGCCCCTCATTATATTTCCTGGAGGAATCTGCAACGTACCCTAGGAGCGACAGTGAATCAGCAGAATTAATCTGCACAAAAATGAAGGCAAATATTGCAGGCTAACAAAACTGAAAAACATTAAAAAAGGACACATCCATATTTAAAAACAGTAAATGTTAGTGTGTAGATCGACACTCCAAGACAGCTAAATGCACTGTTTTCTAAAAAAAAAAAAAAAAAAACCCAGACAGTTCATCGATTGCTCTGGGTGCAACCTAAAGAGTTATTGACAAAACAGCAAGTATAGAAAAGGACTGACTTGCAGGCTACCAATGAGATGATGCAGAAAGACCTTTCCACTCCCGTGGATATAATGGGATTGGCCAGAGCCTTCAAGCTAAATTTCTCTCAACTTAGCCAGGTCAGGTGGAAATAAGCATTGTCTTGTCCCAGATCTCCAAACCTTCGAACATAAGCACGTTTATTCACAATATAACCTTCAAACAGGAGCATGTTTATTCACAATACAACCAATCATAAAAAAATTCCTAAGCATTTTAAACAACATCAATGAGGTTTATTTTATCCCAATCTTTGTAAAATTAATGAAGTAAAAAACCTAGTCCAGAAAATTTCCCCACATCTTGATTTATAACAAAATGAGACTCGGACTTAGTAGTTAATATCATTCCCAAACATAGTCTCAGACAGTGTTGTGCGTGAATGGGAAAAAAGAATGGCGTTCATGAACACATTAATTTTTTTGACGAACGATGAACTGAGCGCACGCACCTGCCGAAAATGAACGATTCCCTGAACGAGTTCATTTTGGAAGGGAATAACGGGCGTTCAATGTTGTTGCCAAAAATACTTCTCCCAGTAGCTTTGTGATGACGTCATCAGCTGACGCCGCCGCCGCTTGGTCTATGCCAATGAGTGTATTTAGAACTGGAGAGGATAAGAGGCTGCCGCCGCTTCCTGCTACAAGCGCAGTTGAAGAAACTAATATGGCGTTTAGTGCACCGCACTTCTGAATTTCCCATGGAGAGTATAATGGAGAAATGGCATGAGTACCGTACACAACCTCCACTTTTTTTGTTTTTTTGACCAGAATGATTTTAAAAGGGGGCACAAATATTTTTGGGGGGTTTTTATGAGTGAGAAGGGGGTTTAGAATGATGGGGGGAAAATTTTAAAAGGAAGGGGTAGATGTGGCGCGAGTAAAAAAAATTTTTGCGGTAATTCCGCTTTCCACTTCTGTTCTCTTCCCTCGTGCCATTCACTCTGTGTCCTATCTCTTGGCCAACTTATGTTCTCCTTTGTTTTATGTTTTTTTGTTTTTTTTTCTCCATCGATGAGGCTGTGAACAAAGGTTTACATGTTAAGTTAGACATTACATTAGTGATGGCAGCGGGATTCAAACCTGGAAACCTGTGGAGAAAGCAATGTTAATCACACCACACACTGTGGCCTTAACCACTACACCAACTGAGTTTGTTGCCAGCTCAGCGCCATTAGTTTCCATTCATCGCTGAAGGGGGAAAGAAAACTGAAGGTAGGTAGTATATTATATATATATATATATATATATATATAAAAAGAAATAATATATTCATTTATTTATTTTTCTTTCTTTTATTTATTGTTGTCAATGAGGAGATGTAAATTGAATATCCATTTTTATGTGTTTCATACTGGTGAGTTGGCTGACCCATTGACCCTGGGTAGAATAATTTGAGCAGAACAAACCATTGTTTGTGGCTGAGTTGGGTTAAGGTTAGGGTTAGGGCCAGGGATAGGGATAGCATTCCCTATGAGTTGGGTTAAGGTTAGGGTTAGGGATAGGGGTAGGGATAGCATTCCCTGTGAGTTAGGTTAAGGTTTTGGTTAGGGATAGGGGTAGGGATAGCATTCCCTGTGAGTTAGGTTAAGGTTTGGGTTAGGGATAGGGGTAGGGATAGCATTCCCTGTGAGTTAGGTTAAGGTTAGGGTTAGGGATAGGGGTAGGGATAGCATTCCCCATGAGTTAGGTTAAGGTTAGGGTTTTAGGGATAGCATTCCTGTGAGTTAGATTAAGGTTAGGGTTAGGGATAGGGGTAGGGATAGCATTCCCTGTGAGTTAGGTTAAGGTTAGGGTTAGGGATGGGGGTTAGCATTCCCTGTGAGTTAGGTTAAGGTTAGGGTTAGGGATAGGGGTAGGGATAGCATTCCCTATGAGTTAGGTTAAGGTTAGGGTTAGGGATAGGGGTAGGGATAGCATTACCTGTGAGTTAGGTTAAGGTTAGGGTTAGGGATAGGGGTAGGGATAGCATTCCCTGTGAGTTAGGTTAAGGTTAGGGTTAGGGATAGGGGTAGGGATAGCATTCCCTGTGAGTTAGGTTAAGGTTAGGGTTAGGGATAGGGGTAGGGATAGCATTCCCTGTGAGTTAGGTTAAGGTTAGGGATAGGAGTAGGGATAGCATTCCCTATGAGTTAGGTTAAGGTTAGGGTTAGGGATAGGGGTAGGGGTAGGGATAGAGATAGTTTAGTTCGTTTGGCAAGTGTGAGCACGAGGCTCGACCACGGTAGGCGAGTACGGTTGGAAGAGGTGGATTCGGGCACGATCCATCGTACTAGTATCAAATGTGAAAGCAACCGTACTTCAGCATGGCAGATTACCGTTATGTGTCACGGTTGTCTAGTTCTAAGAAATGCAGCGGCGAAAGGATCTCTCCATTCAAACGAAGAAATTCAATACTTGCTCGAAATGTAGGCGCACGAAAACACAATCCACCACTGGGTACCATGCACAAAAACTCGGAGGTTTTCGGAATAATTTGTGCGCTGTTACATTCGCGTGCTTATGACAGAACAAAAGATCAGTGTCCTGACAAATTAAAGGAAAATGTCGCTCTGATAGGAATGTCAAAGTGCGCGACGCGGTGCCAAAGTCTTGCAGCTCAAGTTATGAGGCAGATAAAATTTTGTGCTATGAGGCATGGATAACATAATCAGCCAAATACACAAGGGCGAAATGTCTTACCTATAAGGTTCTTTTCCTTCTTAATTATTTATTGTTGTTAACGTCATGTAAATGGGCAGCCTTAAATGCACTCGCGTGTGTTTTCTATTTAGAATGGAAATAAAAGGCGTGATGAAATTGGTCATACGTGCGCAGAATGAGTTTCAAGACTATAAAGGGTTGTGTAGTAATCAGCGACAAACAAGAAGAAAAATGAGTGATTGCACGGTGCAAGAATGTGTGGAATTTATTGATTGAGTGCCAGTGGTGGCAGATCAAGAGGTCCTTGCCATCCACGCATACGAGCAGCAGCGACGGCTTAGGTTTTTATCTGGCCGAGTATATGTGGCGACGTAAACACAGCGGCGTCGACCACTTTGCTCAAATTTTAGCAGATATCCTGCTACTGTATGCGCCACCTAAGAGTATGTAACACCGAGACGACATCAATAGAATAATATCATAAAGCCAACTTCGATGTAAGTTCCAAACTTAATGTTGTTAGGCGCTAGGCAAGCTTCAGCACGCGAATTATTACTCAAACAGAGGTCCAGATGTGAATAACAAACGGCTGGGTGTTGAACACACTAGCACACGGAAACGGAGCGCTTGCCCTCGCTGCATGTGCATGCCAATGTGATATCTCGAACTATGCATACGCTGCGCATGCCCCAGTATAGACCGATCCATAGCTCCCCCACCCCCTAACTACGCATAGCAACGGCCGGACCTAGGTCAAGCTTTGCTGAAAATGGCGCCAACGTCCCTTATAACTTCATTGGAAGCGCTTCCTGAAAACATCAATCTCGAGTTTTTAAAAACGGATCGCATCGCAAAAAAAGCAAAAGACAAGGATTATAATTATTTTTTTATCTGGATATATTCACGAAGTGTCATTTTCTGTTATAAACGCCCGTGAAGTTGAAGCGAAATGCAAATGCTATCGCTCAATGCTGAAGTCCCAGAAGCCACACTCATTGATAATAACGATCGACAAGGAACAGGGAAGCATTGTTCACGGCCAGTGCTCTTGCAAAGCAGGGTACGTAGCATTCAATTTACATATGGTGTGATAAGATCATGAACCTTTACCGGAGCACCCAAGTGTTATTGCCCAAGACGGTCTTTGATTGAAACGGAGCTCTGTGTGAAGACTGCATTAATCGTATTAGGTGTGTTTCTGCTCTGTTTGAATGAAAACCTGCAGCCTCTTGACCCTTTTGCGGCCCAGTGCAAAGCCATCAAGAGGCGTTATTGTTCGTAAACAAAGCGAGTTGAGCTTTCAGAATAATGAACAATTATTAGCAAATAAATTGCCATATCCAGCCCTCTCCCTCTTGAAAGTAGTGTTTACGACCCTGTCTGGGTATCTCGTGTCCGATTTACACTCACCGTAACAACACCGCTTTGCCATTGTGAGACTTTATAATTACAAAAATGCGAAAACAAAGCAACGTTAAATGTACTCTTCCCAATAGAGAAAGCAGTTCGGATAAGTGTTTGTTTGTCCGAGGTTATGGCGAGCGCTAGCTGGGTGCGGTCACGTGGCTGTAGCCCTGGATCTCATTAGCTGGATAGGCCTGGGTGGGCTGTGCTCTGGATCGGTCTATTGTCAACAGTGTCATGGCTGCCAGCTTTATAAGCTAGTAGCACGTATTGCCGCTGTAGAAATTAAAGTGTAAATTATCTTTACTGGATGTACGGTCGACGTTTTTCCACACCCGAATACTTCACTTGGTATCGAAACATTAAGGTAAGACGAAAAAGTTTTGATTTTTTTCGATTTTGCTGGAGGTTGTGTATGGTACTCTTACCACATAGGCGAGTAAAAATTAATGCGCAATTTTACATGGCACTGTTCGAGACGTCGAGCATATAAAAACACGTCTTAATGGGAAGCGCTACACTAACTAGCCACTTGTCTAGCTGGCGTGTTAGGTAATCGGGTCACTGTAGACGGCTGTGATGGCAAACATAGTCAGTCAGTGTGTGAAAATGAATCTGTTTTTTTTTCTTTTAAATCTGTAAAACGGGTGAAGCTGGTGCACAAACTATAGCTATTTATAGCTAAATTTATTCATTGTCATGACTCAACAAGCTCCATTTTAGGAATAGCCTTCCATTAAAAATTGCCAGAATCCTCGACTGGTTTTCTCTTATTGTTTAGGAAGTATTTTATTTTGAATACCGAAAGTCAAAGAAAAAAATTTGTAAATGTGTCTATGAGAATAGTAAATAAAATGGTCGCCCATGATTAAAGGATTTTTTTTTGCTGGGCCTACATTTTTATTCTGGTCATCGCCCAACCTTCTATGTGGGCTACAGTAATACGTCAGTTTCCAGTTGTGTGGAATACGCGTATCAATAGTATAGAACGCAGATGATGTCACAATGTCTAATTTCATAGGTGCAAATGCATGTCCTATTGAGTCTGGCAGACCATAGAAATCAATGGAGGCAAAATGGCAGGTAGAGCTTAAAATTCCTGCTTGACTTAATTGTCTCCTCGTTGCCTTAAAAGCACAAACCATTTCTGTTGGCGGGGGCTGTCCAATGTTATCCATGCAGGGCCAGTGTGGTTGCAGGTTTTTGTTACAGTAGAGGGCTACAACACCTGATTCAACTAATTAACTGATCAGGAGTTTAATTAAGACCTTGGTAAATAGAATGAAAGGTATGAGTGTTGGGCTGTCACAAAAACCAGCAACCACACGGGCCCTTTAGGGATGAGAATGGACATCCCTACTGTTAGCAATATTGTGAATTGACAGCACAGTGTGCTGCACTCTCTCTTTTAGAAGGCAGTCTAGCTCACCCAGCAGTCGGTGTCGCTCTGCCTGAAATAAACTTTAATAAATAATAATCCAGCCTGGTACTCCAAACAAGACAGCTGTTCTTTAGATAGAATTCAAATACCAGTGCTCTAATTGAATGGATGTCTTGGTTTAAAGGACCAGTGTGTAATATTGGGCATGGTTTATTGGCAAAATCACAATATACTACCCATTAATATGTTTATATAAGTGTATAATCGCTATAAAATAAAATTTGTTTGATTTTCGTAACCTTATAATTATGCGTTTATATATACATATAGCAAGGGCCTTGCTTTAGAGACGTCGCTGTCTTGCACCGCCATGTTGATACGGCAGCCCGACCGGACAATCCAGCCAGCTAGAGAACGCGTTTCGCGAGTATAAATCCCAGTTGTGGAAGACGCCATTTCTGCAAAAGTGTTTTGGTCCTCGGAGGCCACCGTCTTTTTGCTGACGGGAGGGGTGAACGTGAGTGAGTGAGTGAGCGCTGCAGTCTAGAATCTGAACACTGGATGTCACTATTTCCCCCCCATTTTACACACTGGTCCTTTAACCTCTGCAAAAAGTAAATATAATAGGTAGGATACGGTTTCATTTTCACATTTGAGCAATGCCCATGTATGTTGCTTTCAATAAATATGAACTGTCACGCGTAAATGAGAGGTTAACTCAGCATTAAAAATGTTTTAGTGAAAGATTTGAACAGTGTCAAAGTCATCAACCCGATGTGCTTGTCACCTTCCATAGCTTGATAAAAGCCATTCCTGTTTTAGCAAAACAAGCACTGGAAACCATATGAGGAAGGCAAAACAATATTAACTCATCTGTAATTAGATACGGTTTCATTTTGACCCATCAAAATGGAAATTGAGCAATGCCTGATCTGTTGTACAGATTAATTTTTAACCAATAAGCTGAATAGTGCATGTGGATTATGGCAGCAAGCACAAATTTTACATCAATAAACAGAACTTGTCCAGTTACTGCGTCCGGAAGCTTCTTGTTAGCAGCGCAGAACCCATATACAGCAGTTCCATATTTATGAGATTTTATATGAAATCGCAATACATTACCTTTACCCTTACACTGATCAATATCTTCTCTCTTGCTACCTTTAACTGAACCAGACATGAAAATGATCATACAAAATTTTGTTCTGTGACATGCTGATGTTCTGACCTCATTTTAACTGGTTTAAAAAGGTCTGATAAATTCAAACCAAATAGCACTCGACCCTCAACTAAAAATCAATGTTGGAATCCCGGTTTGTTTTGACTGGGTAGGATTATGAGCCAATAATATTTTGCAGTATCTTGTCATATGTATTTTCTGTTTTATAAATATTGATAAATATTTAAACATTTATATAATTATTATATCATAAATGCCTAATATAGCATATCTTGAAGTGCGTTTCAAGCAACATTTGACCTTGGCTAAAACTCCTCACTAGTTGATTTCGTGTTTCTTTTTTCATTTAGGGCTCATTATACAAGACTGAACATCAGTGTTCCAGTCGTGAAGACCTTCATGGACGTGGAAAAAGATATGAAAGTGGACTTTGGGATGTCCCGTACCGCATTCGATGGCCTACTTAACATTCTTCTCATCGAGATCATCGTTGGGGACATCATGTAGAAATTTTATTTTTGTATCTTGGTCAGCACATGGGATCTCCTACTGTGTCACAGGAAGGCTCTCGAAATCCTGAAATCACCTGAAATCAAAGGTGTTTAGAATGCCCGTTCATAGAATTGTCTGGAAAGATCTGCAAAGAAAAGGGCCAGGTAATTTTTCACTCATCCAAACAGCCTAGAGGAAGTTGGTAGAGGATTCGGAAGACTAGCAAAACACTAAGTTTTTGACAAAGCTGCAGGGGCCATTGATGGCTGCCACATAAGAATCAAACAACCCAAAAACAACCAAGCAGTTTATTTTGGTGAACAAGCAATTTATTCTATTCAACCTCAAGCCATCTGCGACTCCTCAGGCATATTTTTGGACATATTTTTGGATATAGAGGTTCTGTTCACAATATCTGTGTTTTTAAAAAAAAACAACCCAGTTTATGTTGATGCCCTGGGTGATGAATGCTACCCATGGCTGGCACAGCAGACAGCCATTATCATCCCATATAAGCTATCACTTTAGAGAATGATGGTTTAAACCAAATGCATGCCAGAATCCGTTCAATTATTGAACATACAGTTGGGGTCATGAAAGCCTGATGACGAGCCCCTCTTTTCAAGGCACTGTAGGTGAAGCCCAGGTTCTGCGCTGAGGTTGCCCTCGCCTGTGCTTCCCTCCTGTGCTTCGACCATGTAGATATAATGGAGGAACCACAGCCCCAACTAGAAGTCCCTGGTCTCCTTTCTCCACTTAACATCTGTCGGAGAAGTGGGGCCCAGATGACTGCCTAATCGCCTGTGTGTCCCCACCTTCAGCTGCCAGTAATGGACCAAGCCTATGCCTGACGTTTACCCGCCATGCAGGGTAAACATATGTTTAATGTCATGTACAATTTCTGATCCTCATATTGTTCTGATTTATGTTTTTGTGGTCAGTGAAATATAAAGTGATAATTCACTGATACATTATGTTTTTGTGTGATCCTCGAGTAGATTGGCTTCTGAAAGAAAACTTCGATGTTTCCTCTTAGGTTCTATGTTTCCTCTTGTCGTGCTGTTTATTCATCTCAATTGTTTTGCTGTGAGTTGCACAGTTTTGGAGATATCACTGTATCTCTTGACCATAATGGAACTGTATGTGACTTCATTTGTGGTGCTTAAAACATCAAAAAATACAGTAAAAACTCACTAGCAAGGTCTCCTTCCAGAAATGATGACGTTACTCAAGATCATGCACAGACCTCGTAGTGAGCAGTTTGATGGATGTATTTCAGTAGAAAGGAAATTTGTTCCTGCATAAAAATGCTCACAACAAGGTCTGTAGACTAGCTTGATAAAAAAAAAAGTCATGATTTCTGGAAAGAGAGGTTGCTCTTGAGTTTTTGATTTTTTTTTTGGTTATTTTCTTCCCTTTTCTCTTTCTGGAAAGTCTAAGAGCAGCGGGAGCAGAGCTGGTGGATGGACAGGGCATGTGCCGTATCTCCTCTTGGTCTGAATCCCTCGCAGTAGTAATCAAATTTAGAGGCTTTGTTGAGTCTCTCCGCCTAACAGCCCCGTGCATGAGCTGGTAATGAGGCCAATTTGCAGCAGTCACCTGCCCCCGCTTCAGTGCCTGACCCAGTTTTGGGTAGTATCAGTACAGAGGGTGAAATAAACCACAACATTAGTACAGTACATGTGATCACATCTCTTTTGATTCAGTATCAGTAATGAATACCACAGGAATCACTGTCTAGTCACAAGCAGTGTAGAACCATCACCCAGCGTTTAGCCCACCTGTGACCTAGTGGCCTGCATGCAAGAACATTCAAGAATAAAGGCAAAAAACTTTTACCCTTTATTTTTTCTTTCAGTTTTCCTTTTTTTTTTTGGTCTGCTGGTTAGTGACCTCTTTTTACTTTTTACATACTGTAATTCATACAAGAGGCTTTTTTTCCATCTTAGAAACATATCTAAACTCAGAAGAATGTTGTCCCTCCAGGACGCTGAAAAAATGGTTCATGCATTCGTCTCCTCTCGGCTGGACTATTGTCTTACTGTCTGGTTGCACTAGCTCGGCCCTGAAACGTGCCATTGGTGCAGAATGCTGCCGATAGAGTTCTGACTAGGACGAAGAAATATGTTCACATTAGCCCAGTGCCCAAAAATCTTCATTGGCTGCCGGTAAAATTTAAAATTGAGTACAAAATACTACTGCTAACTTACAAAGCTTGAAATGACTTGGCCCCAGAATATCTTCGCAGCCTTCTCATTCCTTACTCTCCGCCGAGATTACTTTGTTCACAAGGTGCTGAGTACTTGAGAACTCCAAATATATCCAGAGTTACAACTGGAGGCAGAGCATTCTCTTACAAAGCGCCAATTTTATGGAACAATCTCCTGAGACGAATTTGGGCTTCAGACACACTCTCTGTCTTCAAGAGCAAGCTGAAAACGTACCTTTTTAAGTTAAGCCTATGACTAATTACTTCATCGTTAGTTATGTGTATTTAATTGGTTCTGGTGGGAACGACTTCAGCCTAGTTTTATGGTAGGTACACATGGCATCAGAAGCTATCATTAAGTACTGTAAATCCATGTGGAACCGGTGGCACTGAGCATGCACTAAAGGTGCCAGTGGGGCTTGTCACAGCCTTAGTCACCGGGGAGGTCCATATGGTACTGGTGGTAGTGTTAAGTAAATCCATACTGAGCATGCACTAAAAAGGTGCCAGTGGGGCTAGCTGCTGCCTTAGTCACGTCTCCCCTGTCTGGTCTCTTGTTAAGCTTCAGCTTCTCCCCAAGTCCTCGTGTCACATGTTTAGGTGAAGGTCCACATGGTATGTGTGGTGGCTAGTATCAAGAAAATCCATGTGATCTTTACAGCCTGGTATAATTGTAGGGCCTCTGAGCTGCAATAAGGAGATGGAGGTGTGTTAACTGTTTCTTGACTAATTGCTTCCGAATTGTTACTTGGCATCTGACACAAGACAGAATTTTTATTACTATGCAGTAGTTTTATATATTGCGTAACCCCCCTTTTAGTCTTTTTCCAGGGATCTTTTCACTCCGTAACTCTGAGTCCTGGACCGTCCAAGCCCTGTCCTTCACCATAAGCGCTGGCTGCTGCTGTCCTGCTGTCCTGATCTGATCCAGTTCTGCTCCATCCTCGACATGCCACTTTAATTGATCTTTATTACCACTTTATTTTCTATTATTAGTTTATTTGTATTATTAGCTAGCCAGCGGAAGATGGGCTTTCCCACTATGGCCGGGTTCCTCCTGAGATTTCTGCCCTCTGGGGAGTTTTTTTTCTCACCACGGTTTGAGGGTTTTTCTCCCTACTGGGAGTATTTTTTTTTTTGTCATTTGCTATAGTGGGGTTTAGGCTGGGCACTGCCCCTTTTACTTATTTGTTGATTTATTTATTTTCTCACTGTAAACCATCTTTGTGACAGTTTCTCTGTGAAAAGCGCTATACAAATAAAATTGATTGAATCGAATTGAACCTGCCCATCTCAACAATGATGCCTCCATGAGACAAGCATGATTTTGTCAACAAGTGTGGGGGTCCAACAATCAAGTCCATTCATAGCTGTTTTACCGAAGTAGCTATCAGATTAACTAAAGCAATACACTGTTAACTACTTGAATAAAATTTTCTCAAATACTGACTCAAAAGGGTGAAGGAAATTTCTCTGGTTCAAAATGTTTATAAAATAGTTAGTGCTAGATAGATGAAGCAATGTTCTAATAAAAAGCATTATTTATTGTTTATTTATCGGCAAAAACATACTCACTCTTATCAGCCAATCCGAAGCCTGAATTTCTTCTGCCCCGATGGTGAACAAGATGGCGGTGCCCATCGATGACAAAAAGTTGAAATGTGTTTATCACAATGTGCCCTCCAAATACAGGCCAGCTTTGCCATTTAAAGATGCATCTTGGGAAAGAGTGATAGAATGTACAGAAGTGATAGAATGCATGAAAATCTGGAACAAAGCTGATGGTTTGGAAAAAAGCGTTTTGGATATAATGAATAATATCTGCCAAACTTCATCGGGATATCATCATGTTTGCTTCCAGTGCTTCCCAGGAATGGTAATACCCATAATAACATGACTTATTACAGTTTGGTGCCTGGGAATTTTAAATGGCATAGATGGTACCTCCAATGCGCCAAAATGGAGAATTGGTGACAGCACCCATATATGGTACAAGTAAAACTTCCCCAACTTTGCTCTGCTTCGGTTTTGTGGCATCACTCTGTGCACAGATAATGTTCAGATGTTGTGCTCATGTTTTATGGATGGTTTAGGCTGCAGCTGCATCATTCTAATGGGATATTCACCCTAAATATGCAAAATTTTGTTATGCGTATCCTGGAATCATTTGTATGCAAGCTACATGGATGGAAAGACTGAACTAAAGTAAATATGGCTTTATTACAATGCATTTCGCCGCACCATGATGGAAAAAATCATTTCGACCCAACAAGGACTGTCTGCAACTTCACATTTCAAGGGCAAATTTTCAGACAGGGATTCACAAATCATGCCTGAAATGTGAAAATCACCATATTTGCTGTGAACTGTGAGCAAGTCCCTCAGGAAAGTCTGCACATGCGTGAACTCACAGAAAGGGTGCAAAATAGCATCAGAAAGTTGCATTAGAGCCCTCACTTGGGGATACAGTGTTGGGATGGCCCTTACCCTTCATTGACTGATTGGGATGATGCCTCAAAGTTTGTGAGTCCGTGAAGATGGAGACTGGGATTCAGCCATTTCATGTTTAGATACTTGAACCATCTTACAAATGCAATTCACAGTGTTCTGCAAAAATCACGTAGCCCAATCATACCCAACAACAGTCTCAGTTTTGCCGAGCTGTCTGAATTCAAAATTGACAGACTTGAGTGTTGGTAATGTGGCTGGCCGAAGGAGGGCCAGGGCGGGGGATTGAACCCCAGACTCCCAGGTAAGAGTCACACGCGCTGCCCACAGGGCGCGTACTTATTAGGAGGCATTTCTAGTGACAGGACCCATCAACTGTCACATTTCTCCCCCTCTTTACGCATGCTGCCATCCATTGGGGTTCCCTGAATCCTGCCGATTATGCCAGAATGTGGCAGGCTGAAGGAAGGCCCCGGAGGGGGATTGAACCCCAGACTCCCGAGTAAGAGTCTCACACACTGACCACATCACCAAAGAGCCAGGCTCATTGGCAAGGTAGCCAGGCTGCATACTTATTAGGAGGCATTTCTAGTGACAGGACCCATCAACTCTCACAGCAAGTAAGGAAGAGAAGATGGAAAACAATCACTCTCAGCAACTCAAGCCTCAACATGCCACTCCAGATATCCTTCATCCACTGCACAATTTAGCGGTTCAGAATCTTATTCATTTCAAAAAATGAGTCATTTTTGTCATTTTAGCCAGCAGACCAATGTACCATTAAGACTTGTTTTCCTCTCTGGTTACCACCAGAACTTTTAGCCCTGTTTGAACAGCTGGACTTAATCTGATTTGATCGTCAGTGGCTAACGTGCTGGTTGGCTAGTCTGCCTTTGTAATTTTTGTTTGTAATTTGTGATTCATGTATAACTTCATCGTTGTGTCCCCACATCTTGGACTTTCTGAAACCTCAGTATTCCCACATGAATTGTACAACTCCAATTCATAAATAGTTGGGAAAAGTGTAAATTATGAATAAAATCAAAACGCAATGACTTTCAAATCACACCAGCCAGTATTTTATTCACAATAGAACAGAGATAACATAGCGAATGTTGAAACTGAGAAATTTTACAATTTTATCCACAAAATTAGCTCATTTCAAATTTGATGGCTGCTACAGGTCTTAAAAAAGTTGGGACAGGGGCCTGTTTACCATGGTGTAGCATCCCCTCTTCTTTTTAACACAGAGTGGAGGCGTCTGGGCATTCAGGAGACAAGTTTCTTGAGTTTAGCCATTGGAATTTGATCCCAATGTTGTTTAATACAGGCTTCCAGCTGCTGGAGAGTTTTGGGTCTCCTTTGATGGACTTTTCATTTAATTATGCACCAAATGTTCTCAATCAGTGGAAGATCAGGACTGCAGGCAGGCCAGTTCAGCACACAGACTCTTCTACTATGAAGCCATGCTGTTGTAATAGCTGCAGTATGTGGTTTTGCATTGTCCTATTGAAATACATAAGGACTTCCCTGGAATAGATGTCGTCTGGAGGGGAGCATATGTTGCTCTAAAACCTTTATATACCTTTCAGCATTCATGCTGCTTTTTAAAACATGCAAGTGTCCCACACCATATGCACTAATGCATCCCCATACCATCAGAGATGCTGGCTTTTGAACTGAACGCTGATAACAGGAGGGGTGGTCTTTCTCCTCTTTAGCCCGGAGGACACAACGCCCATGATTTCCAACAAGAATGTCAAATTTGGACTTGTCTGACCACAGGACACTTTGCCACTTTGCTACAGTCCATTTTAAAGGAGCCTTGGCCCACAGAACATGGTGGCGCTTCTGGATCATGCTCAACAATGGCTTCCTTTTTGCATGATAGAGTTTTAGGTGGCATCTGTGGATGGCACGGCAGACTGTGTTTACAGACTGGTTTCTTGCAGTATTCCTAGGCCCATTTAATAATGTCAATGACAGAATCATGCTGGTGAGTGATGCAGTGGCGTCTGAGGGCCCAAGATCACGGGCATCCAGTAAAGGTCTTGACCTTGTCCCTTATGCACAGAGATTTTTCCAGTTTCTCTGAATCTTTTTCATGATGTTATGCACTGTCGATGATGAGACCTTCAAAGCCTTTGCAATTTGACACTGAGGAACATTGTTTTTAAAGTATTCCACAATTTTTTTTACGCAAGCCTTCACAGGTTGGAGAGCCTCTGGCTATCTTTACTTCTGAAAGACCCAGCCTCTCTAAGACATCCCTTTTATAGCCAATCATGTTACACACTTGATACCAGTTAACTTAATGACTTGCTAAATGTTCTTTCAGCGGATTCTCTTATATATTAATTGCTTTTTCTGCCCTTTTGTGCCTGTGTCCCAAATTTTTTGAGACGTGTTGCAGCAAGAAAATTTGAAAATAGCTCATTTTGTGGGGAAAAATGTAAAATGTCTCAGTTTCAACATTTGAAATGTTATCTATGTTCTATTATAAATAACATATTGGCTCATGTGATCTGAAAGTCATTGCATTTTGATTTTATTCACAGTTTACACTTCATCCCAACTATTTCGGAATTGGGGTTGTAATTACAAATACACAAAATATACTATTTACGGCTGCAAAGCTTTTTCTTATCAAGTGCCAATTATGTCCGCAAGTACAAAAGTTATTTACACACGCACAAAATATTTCTACAGATACAGAACTTTTTTTACGAGCACAAAATATTTATTATTTATGACCCTCATTTGATTCCATATAAGGCCTTGTTCAGACAGTCAGCTGAAACTCGTTTTTAAACATATCCAATTGTGTCCACATCATATCCACATCAATTCAATGTCCGGACAGCAAAAATCCACATGAAATGTGATTTTTGGAAAGTGGATCCAAGCCACTTTTGTAGGTGACTGAAATGCGATTCCAATTAGATTTCTACAGTCTCAGTCAGGAGGCTCTGGCCACTCAAACTGGATTTCAAACTGTCATTTGTGTCAGTTTCAACATGACTCACCAACTATGAGGCCAAATCCAAAATCCGAAAGCAACGGTGTGAAACAAATGATAGAGAACCTTAGGGCTTAAAATATGGAGAAATAAATTGTGAACTGCCACTTGTAGCTTGTTTTGGTTTTACGCTTCTGCATTGGGAAAGCGTGTCACCAGCAAACATATACATGCCAAAGTCATCACCACAGCGACACACACAGATAATGCGGTGATTGCTGTACACAAATACAAGATCTGATTACTCACAAATAACAGTATGGCTAGTCTATCTTAAGGATCTGATTAGATAAACTAATTTAATTTGCCTGCTGTCTGTACAAAGCCTGTGTGGGTTGGAGCTGCACCTGCCATCGATGACTTCACCAGGACTCTGATTTCTGCATTTCACTCTTACTTTTAAAATGTAGATGGATAAATAATATTTCAAACCATTGAAAGTTTGTGCCTTTCCTTGTTGTTTTCGTTTGTCTGTCTGTCTGTCTGTCTGTTTGTGAACAACATAACTCAAAAAGTAATGCACGGATTTGTCTGAAATTTTTTGGGTGCATTGCTATTACATCAAGGAAGGATCCTATCGATTTTCACCGCGCTCAGTCAAACAATATGGCTGCCACGGCAGCCATCTTGAAATCGTATGACACGCGATAACTCAACTTTGCTCCCACTCATGAAGATTTGCATTGTGCTGCCTTGGCAGAGGCTTGCCCTCTACGAGTCCCTCTAGTTGTTTTTATATTTTGCTGAGGCCATAAAGTGTAGAATTTCCCTTTCATCATGTATACACAACAGGCTATTTCAACAGTTTTCCTGAACGGCTTGCAGTGAGGATCCTGAATTGCAAAGGGTTCTTTCCATCGGGTTACAGCAGTATGTCAACTGGCCTGACCCAGCTTTAATTCTATCTCACTTTCGATTTATACTCACAAGTCACAGTTTCTACTGCTGAAACTTTTCCCATCTTGATACTTTAGGGGAGGGAGTTAATATTTTTGTGCAATCTAGGCAAGACTGCACTAAAAATTAGCAATTATCCTGCATTATACCCGCAAGCAGGGAATCTATTTAGTGTAGTGAATATTCATATGCATTACACCTATTGTAAAAAAAAAAAAAAAATACTGCACTAAGTTTTGTAATTCACTCTGGTTTTGTGTGTGTCTTAAATGTCTAAAATTTAAAAACCACATATATGTCCTTTGTAGCTTTGCGGCATGGCAAATGAGAATAACAATTTAGTACTGCATGTGTGGCAGGTCAAAGGAGGGCCCGCGTGGGGGATTGAACCCCAAACTCCCAGGTAAGAGTCACACATGCTGACCACATCACCAAAGAGCCAGGCTCATTGGCAAGGTAGCCATGCAGGGCGTGTACTTATTAGGAGGCATTTCTAGTGACTGGACCCTTCAACTCTCACACATGTTTTTGTTGACACGAAGACAGCCTATGTAAGTGCATCTTTTCTCCTCCAGTGTCTTATCTAGTGGTCATTAGAGCTGGAATTAAAAACTTTTATATCTTCATAGACCTTGGGTACGATGGCCTCACCTTCAGCTACACAAAGAGAGGATGATTGCTAATCAACCCAGGTGTATCTCATTGATTTACTAATGACTGTTTACAAAGGCAGAGCCTGAATTTGATGGACAATCGCCACATGTTCTTAAAATACTGACTGAAGGCTCTGTGAGTCTTATAGCTTAGTTCTCATGTTTTTTTCTGTCAGTTGTACGCAGTAAAATATTCGGTGTTAAACTCTTGTCCCTGCTTCTCTCCTGTTACATTAGGTAACCATCTCAGCCATCGCTCTGCTGTTCTCCTGTTTTGACGATTCTTCCCGCTCGAATCCACTGCTGCAGCCCGTGTTGATGTCATAAAATCATTGCATGCTTCCTCTTCTAAAGTAAATCCAGCAGTCATACTAGAACAACATACAGTGTTTGGTACTGAAAGAGTGCAGTAAATAAAGAGGGTTGAAGTGTGAGTGCTGTCTCACCTCTGTTGTCATCGCAGTTCACAATCGCTCAGTTAAAATCTTAGTTTATTAGCCTGGAGAGCTTAGGCTGCCATTGTCAGGTAATACAATATAAACAGCATGTTTCTTTTTAATAAATAAGCCATTGCTTTGCAACTAGCTGCCTGAAAAGCATGTACTGGATACGTCAGCAGACTGGTTTATAATGTTTTGTAAGGGTACTATTGTTATAAGGACATGTCATATTCTGGCTCTACACCACTGGCATGTGTCACTGGCAGGACTGATACTCCTGACTGCTCATCAGCGTGCTTTTGAATTACAGGAAATTGTGTTCGTATTTGAGTGAGTGTGCCATGCTTCTGAATGAATTTACTCTTGCCGAGGAGGCTAGACATCAAAGCGTGCCATTTGGCCAGTGCACACTGGTGTAGAGCCCCCCCTTCCCACTCCCGTAAATGTGCTCAACCATGGTTATCTGTCTGGCTAAGAGGAATTCTGCAAGCCGGCTGATTTCAGCAGCACACTGCGAAGACCCTGGTGTGACGTCACAGTGAGGAGGTCTGAAATTTCAAAAATAATTACAAACTGATGGCAATAAAACCTCATTGGCAATGGGCCTGGGGTCGAAAAAAAAAGCAATGCGGGTCTTTAAATCAACATAACTCCTGTGACCCAAAAATTCTAGGATGCTAATGCTGGCCCTCTATTTGAAATTTCTGACGGGAGTTAAATACTCAATAAAAAATATAGGAAATGACTAACTTTCTACACAGAGACTGATCTGCAAGTGCTCTAATTACCCTTTGGCCCTGTTGTGACATTTTATAGCCAAGGTATTTAAGGCTACTGTCAGCATCAGGGTATAATTGTATTTTACTGGTCAGGCAGGCAGCAGAAAGTTCTGAGTCTTCAGTTTCATCGAGACTGGAAATGTTGAGCGCAGATATTTTATGTATGTACTCACAGGACTCTTCGAGGCAGAGGTCTGGTCCCAATCAACATTTATCTTTATAGCTGGCACTTTCTACAAGCTCAGCCACAGCCAAAGTTAACTCGTCAAACTGTGTTTATGAAGGGAAAGAGAAATGAATTGCTCCTGCTATTAGTGAGTCAAAATGCTATACAGTGAGCACCATAATTCATCGGACAGTGAAATATTTTCCTCATTTAGGTTCTGTTGGCTGGGTCATTCACTGAATCGGAATCCAACTGAACATGAATTTTACATGCTGAAGAGGACACTGAAGGCAAAAAGTCACCAAAACAAGCAGGAAGTGAAGATGCTGCAGTACAGGCCCGGCAGAGCATCACCAGGGAAAATACCCACCGTCTGGTGATGTCGATGCATCACAGACTTCAAGCAGTCGTTGACACTTGACCAAATTCTAAAAATGATTACTCTATGTTACACCTTCCAATAATTTTTTTCTGTGCTAAAATAGCTCCACCCCCCCACACTATACTGAAAAGGTGCCGTCACCCGCAAATTAATATTGACACTCTGCACTCTTACCTCATTTCCTGCGCATCATTTCAAACCTGTAGAGCTAGCATACAGACCCAAAATGTGTCACTGTCCAATTAATTATGGTGATCACCAAGAATGAATTCCTTGTTTGCTTCTTGTATTTAAGTTCATTCATGCCAGAAGTGAGCATGAGCGTCTTGCTAAATTGGTAAAAATGATAGTGTTAAACAACCTAAAGGAGTGACAGAATCAAAGTAAAATGTTCATTCAAATAGAGTTAAGCTAATTTCAAATGAAGTTTCAAATGAATTGAACTTTAAAGTGAATCTTCAATGAGTAAATGAAATGAACAAAAATGTTATGTGACTGAATGTGTTCATAATCAATGTGTCTTACTCAGACTTCATGGTGCTGGCGAGGCAAGCCAGCTGAGCAAGAATTAAAAAGAGCTGTTCTCCATCTCAACATCAATTCCCCTCCTGCCCTCTACCCACCAGAGACCTGACAATCATGCCAGGTCACATTAACTGTCAAGTCTGTACACTCTGAGGTCACATCTTGCTTGCATTGGGATTCAGTCAGCCAGACCACTGAAGTGCTGAATCGGCCTAGCTGGCAATGAGTCTGAATCTCAGTGAGGTGTGGGCAGCATAAGGGCACAATTCTGACAATATACCAAAAGTGGGTCTCACGCCACCCTCCCGCAACACAGGAGTTCCTCTCTCAAGTGTAATAGAAGAGTCCATCACATGACCTGAATCCAATGTGAGCGACCTGATATACAATACTGCACATTGCAAGGCGGATATGATCATTGATAATGACGGATCAACGGCCAAAATGTAGACTACTGACTTCCGCCCATATCCGCGTGCAATCGAACACTTATATAATCGCGATTTATAGCGTTTACTTCCAAGACATGGACACAGTATAAGACAAGAATTTAGCGGTATTTTTTAAGTTCATATCCACAAGGGTTTTCTTTTGCGAAGCTTCACAATGCTCATCGCATAGTGAGAAAGCTAAATCAAATCACAGTCGAGTTTGAATACGATAGCACGGCGGCAGAGCTAAATCGAACGAGAACAACACAGTATACAGTACAGTGCAAACGCCACCTCGCCGAGTCATATTGCAAATATGTGATGTTTATTTAATTTTTAGTTTTATACTGTTAAAAAAGATCAGAATTAAGACAATAATTCAAATAATAAATTAAATCTTAGATATTCACCTCATCACTTACGTGCCGCAGCGGCTGGGGCCTTTGTAGCCTAGCCTGCGGCTGCATGCATTGGTTTGGCGAAGCTGGCCCTATTACCGGAAGTGTGGATGTCTACAAGAAATCCCCTTCATTCATCTCATCTCCCGATTTACAACAGTATTGCGCTATATCAGGTCGCTCCTATTGAGCATGCATTTTGTTTCCCGAACGCAAAAAGTCCCAAGAAAAAACATGAACTGAATGTTCATGCATAAAATAGGTGTAATTTGTACTTGGTTCAAACGATATTTTTGAAAAAAAATTCTGAAATTGAAGTTGAAATTCTGCACCACAAGCACATTGTGATTGTTGCTTTTTAAATCCATTGTGGTGGCACACAAAAATACAACAATGGAAATTGTATCCTTGTCCAAATATTTATGGACCCAACTGGAAGCATCTTGCACAAACAAGTAAGGAGATGTACCCGCTGAAAAAGTAAAAGAAATTGAGATGTTGGAACAAGGAACATACAGTGAGTTTAATCTCTGAGATTTTGAGAGAGGCAAAATTCAAAAACAGTTTGATTATCTGTGTTCACGCCTTAAAGAGTGAAATTCGATTTGGGCCAAATGGTCAGAAATTTTTGAAAATGGATGGAGGAAGTGCTACCTGGATCTAATGGCTAATCTGACAGGTGCTCTGTTGGGCAGGTAAAGTTATGAGGAAAAAACTGTTCCAGGTTGTATTGCTCAATGTAAAGTGAGGCAAACACCCAAGGAAAAAACAGGCAGTTTGTCTTGGATGAAAAATAGGTGAAAATTTTAATTCATGAGCCTGGCAACATGATAGACCAATGCGTTTCCACTCTAGGGGCTCTAAATTCGTAGACCAGGCGCAGGTGCGGCGAATGGGGGGAGCGCCGCGCCAACTGGGTGTGTCCAGGCGTATGTTGCAATTTCGTGCCCGGTGTAGCCTGGCGCAAGTACTCCTCTGTCCCGCCTCGGTCCCTCTTGCCGGCGCAAGTGGGAAAGAGAGAGGAGAGAAGGCGTGTTTGGGTATAACACAGCGGAGTCAAATCTTCACCAATCAAATGAGCTCCTCTCCTCACCTTCAATGTGTTGGAATATAGAAGCCTTTGTCCTATATCTGCATGATGCGTTAATGTTGCATTTTACTTTGCTGCCTCAGGCATGTTTTCTGCACCGCTTACATCTATATTAAGCATTACGAATATGAGTTAGCTGGCTAGCTAGGGCATCCGCAAATAATTACCATTAGCGAACTTGAATGGAATTTTAAAACGAAACTTCGTCAGATCATTCAAACTTATGAAGTTGGAATGAAATACGACGGTTGCTCATTTATTTCTTCTGCCTGCATCATTGGGAAGAGAAACGATGGATAGCGTGTTCCTATTATTACACCCTGTTGCTGCTTAAAATTTTGGGATTAACATGCATGCACAACAATGCAAGATACGTTACACATTTATTTTCAATATCAGTACAAGATCATTGCAATCAGGCTGTATTCCTTTCCCCCACTAAAAACGATAAAACCTAAGTGACAATAATAGTAGCCTAGTATTAAACCGCTTGCACACTGGACGCGAAACGAATTTCTCGCACGACAGATTGCGTTGAACGCAGTGTCACGTGTCCGAAATTCTGACAGGGTTTTAATATATCTCCGTGTCCGACAGTCGATTATTGTTTTTAATTTCTTCAAATCTACTGAATGTTTTAGATAGTAAACGTGAATGTTTTGATCAGAGGGCTCAGTTCTTCAAGATGAGCACCGAGAATTTCAATCAATATTTCTGTTTAAGCTCTGCTCAATAAAGTGAGTCGACATTGGCGCGGGACAATATACAATGCCTGTCGGACATTAAATGCAAAATACTCCGTGTCTGACAGCCAAAAAAAAAAAGGACGATTATAACAGATTGATAACGAAATAAAGAATAAAAAGAAACATTTTAACAACAAACAGAACATCCAATGAACACTGCGATTTATTTATTTGCGGGTCATCTTTTTTGGATGCTCTGTTTGTTGGTGATATATTTTTATTCTTTATTTCGTTATAAATCTGTTCTCATACCAATACTTTTACTTTTTGCTGGCTGCCGGACATGGAGTATTTTGCATTTCGCGTCGGACAGTCTTGATCTTGCATGCGATATTTAATTCACAATGTCAATGGTCATGGAATTGATTTGCTCATTGACTACAAGCACTATTTTATCTCTGGTGTGGAAATAGAGCGTGAATCTGTTCGATCCATCTGACTAATTTTCAAAAGAGAGACCGAATAAAGAATAAATAATAAAGTTTTCTATCTTCAACGGAAGAAAACACACAAATAAAAAGACCAAGAAAAGTCGATAGCTATCAATTTGCATTTTGTGAAGGTCGAACACAAACACGGCCAAGTTTGCATGTGTAATAATTCCTGGAATACTCGAAAAATTTGAACTTTTATAACTTTCGGACACGGAGATATATTAAAACCCTGTCCGACTTTCGCGTCTTTGCATTGACTTTGACTGTAATCAGTCGTGCGAAAAATTCGTTTCGCGTCCAGTGTGCAAGCGGCTTTACTGAGCATAGAACGCAAGCATTATATAGGCAGTTTGTGGTTGGCTGAGAAAGATGTGAAGTCGTTAGTTTGCATCAGATTCAGCTGCGTTGATTAAGCCAGGTGGCGTTTCCATTACGCGTGCCAACTGCCTTTAATCTGACATCAGGACAATCGATATAGATACTATAATTTATGTCCTGATTCCGATAGTTACATTAAATAGTGGTTGCTGTTATTATTTATTGCAATGAAATGTGCCTGACATTCTGGAAACCTGCCTGAGAGGTTTCGGTGACGTGTGCGCACTGTGCGCCGGTCAGCCAAATTACCACTGCACAGAAAGTAAACCAGGTTGGAGCTGGCGAGCTCTCTGCGCAACTTCAGCGAAGACTTTTTCTACGAAATTGTCACTGCATCATGATGAATATGTGACACCTCCTCCTACTACGCCGCCACACCCATCCTGGCGCACGTCCGTCTACCAAATTGCCAAAGTGGCTGCGCATGGTGTAGCACCGCACGAAATTACCACTGCGTGGGCTGCACCGGACGAAATTACCACTGCGTGGGCTGTGCCACGCTGCGCCAAGAAATTAGAGCCCTAGGTCTTTATCAAGGTCTTCACTAGCACTCAGTCAAACAGGGTTATACGCCGGCTGTGGGTGGCTATCAGGCCGAGCACATGATCCACAAAGTGCGCAGAAGCTGCCACGTAAGTTTGATACAGACCATACAAATTTAGAAGTGCCAATAATAATAATCAAAGAAGGAATATACATACAAAAGCATGAAGACTTCATCATCAAAAACTTTGACTTTTCTTGAATGAATAGATATTAAACAGCCCCAGTCTAGAAATATATATATATATATATATATATATATATATATATATATATATATAAAAACATAACATTTATTGCTATCAAAACGAAGATTGCAGCTACTTTCACTGTGAAAGATTAGTATAAAATAGTTAATATTAAAAGTTATAGGCAATAAACACTACTTAGAAACAATAGTTATACAAAGACTTAGTGCAATAATTGTTGACATATATGAAAAAGCAATAATCACTGCCGGAGATATAAAGAGTAGAAAAATTAAAAACTTATCAGAGAAACGGCAGAAAATCTATTTCATCATTTAATCCTGGGGGTTGAGTGGCCTTTAATGTGACAATCCAGAATGTTTCCCGTTGAAGCAGTTTTTTAATTGGTCACCACCTCTTATTTGATAGGGTATGACTTAATTAACGCCCCTCAAGGTCTAATTTGACCAAGCAGGGGTACGCAGCTTTTAGTTGGCTTTCCAATAATGATGATCTACTAGTGTAAAAAAAGCCGATAAAAGGCAGTGCTGTTCTGATCTACTAAATTGTGCGCTCATTTTATTAAATCGTGCTCTCATTTTCTTTCTCCTAAAATGTGCGCATGATTTAATGAAGCGAGAGCACGATTTTGTAAATTGAGAGCACAATTTCATAAAATGTGCACATGATTTTATAAAAAGCGTGAGCACAATTTCCTAAATTGAGAGCACGATTTGTATGAAACGCGCACTCGTTTTACTTAAATCATGTGCACGTTAAATGAAAATTGTGTGCACGTTTTATGAAAATCGTGAGCATTTTGACATGGATCTAGTCAGGGTTTACCATGGTTTAGGCATAGCGTACCAAGACATACTGGCAACCCTAGCCACCCAGCATGGTATAATTAAAAGTCTAAGTACTTTAAAAAGAATGCTGAGGGCAAGCGGTCTTTGCCGTCGTGTCTATGATGATTTTGGTCACATTATTGATTTTATTTTGAACTAACTCCAAGGCCCAGGGAGGTTCAATGGGTATCGCTGGAGCACAAGAAATGTGTAGAGAACGGTTTGCGGGTCATAAAAGAAGATGTGCGCATCATCCTAAGCGAGGTCGATCCAGAAGGCTCCCAGTATCGCCGCCAGCGACGCCTGAGAAGGAGACAGTACTTCTCTAGTGGACCTAATTTCATATGGCACGTCGACTCGTATGATAAATTGGAATCTGCATAAACGGATGTATAGACGGCTTTAGTAGGAAGATTATTTGGCTCAGAGCTGCATTCACAAATAGTGACCCGCGTGTTATTGGAAGCTACTATGCAGAAGCCATAGAGAGGGTGGGTGGCTACCCGACACTGATGTGCACTGACATGGGAACAGAGAATGTGGTCCTTCGCGGTATGCAGGTGTACTTGCAGCAAAATAATGGAGACAGCAGAGCGGGCCAGTCAAGCTTTTTGGAAGGAAGGAGTAATGCCAATCAAAGAATAGAGAGCTGGTGGGGTATAATGAGGAGAGAAGGAATTAAGCACTACATCCAGATGTTTAGCGAGCTTAAAGATGAAGGGCTGTTCGCTGGTGATTACCTGGACAAGGCTTTGATCCAGCTGTGTTTCACAGACCTTTTCAGGTGGGCAATTTTGGCTACATAAATATTTTACATAGATTTAATGTCCTCAAAGGATATTTTTGCCATTTTGTACAACTACGATAGCTCTTTTTCACAGCCCAGCTTAAAGACTATAGACCTAAACACATAATTCGTCCCAACCAATTTGTTTTCGTTAAAGGTCTACACATTGTTTTTGTTTGTTTGGTGTTTTAGGATGAGCCACACAGCATACGCGACGTATGGAATGCGCATCGTGCATCCGCCCTTCAACAAATCCAAGTGTTCGGGAATACCTGATGCCATGTACCTGGCATCGCATCTGTGGGGGGCTGAGGATCATCTCGTCCCTCTTAATGAGGATGATTTAGCTGTCTGCAAAGAAAGCTGTACATTCCTCAGTTCCGTGCATGCAACATTGACGTGTTTGATTTTTTTTTTTTTTTTTGGATTTTCCCCTCTACTTGATAGTCACACAGTGGAGAGAGACAGGAAAGCTAGTGACACTTTGTGTGCGGTTTTTAATTGTGGCAATAATGGTACTCGTGATAAAGACGAGTTTCTTCAGAATCCCATCTCATTGAAATCAATGTCGCTTACTGGCAAATACGGCACTTTGTTTACGTGCGCTGGCAGCCACTTGCTTTTTACTTCAGTACATGTTCTCGAGTTCCCGATTCTATATCCAGCTTCAGTCGCAAAGAGCAAAGCTCCAGTGTGGGAACAAGCCTCGCTTAATCCAGCAATGCAATCATAATGTGCGAGGATCACATCGCCATTCTTATCGCTCACAAACCACGGCTTGAGCGGTGTTTCTCGAGTTCTTTGAGAATGGTTTACCCGAGCATAAACCAGCACCCTGTTCTCTTTCACTTCTTTAGTGAGAAAAATACCAACCCAGCCAGACATAAAAAAGTTATTCGCATCTAGACTCTTATGAGCCTTCATTTGTGCGTTGGTTGCCCGTGAGGTTTGAATAACGAGATAGTTTACGATTTCGGGGTATTCAATCACTGGTAATGTTGCCAAATCCTCCTTATAATCGGACAGCTTTAACATAATATGGGTCAAAACCACAAATTTCAACCTTTTCTCTGTATCTTGACTTGGCAGAGGACTCCAGAGAGTCACAATATTTCGAAAAATTTGGAGATGTATCACTGTTACTGTTCGCACGAGATGCCATTTTTGATTTGTATATCATCCAACATGGCGGCATGCTATTTAATCACGTGGTTGCACACCAAGAATTCAAGCGAATGACTCGACAAAAGCAACGACGAGATTCATGAGTGGCTTGTGTAATAAAAATATATACAGGTGACTTTAAAAGAAACATTAAAACCAAAACAAAAATCAGAGTTTATAATTCTTTAAATAGTCAACTAATTATATTACCACATTCAATTCTGTCTTAAGATTTGAATGACGAGGCTAAAGAGATTGCAATAGATGGCGCTAATGCCAAAATAATATGGATCAATTTCTTGTTTTCTGTAGGCTACTCTTTGGTGAGGGGCAATGATTAATCAAGATTGATGCAAACCTACTGGTTCACTGTGTCATGTGATAAGGTTTCAAATTTTCATTTGATTTATCCAATTATTATATTTGAAGCAAACAGCAGTAATATTCCATCGGTGGTAATGCATATGTGTACGATGTATATTGCTTTGCTGTCACTCTCAGAAAAGAGGGTTCCAGTGGGGTTCTTCAGAGATATGGGGTTCTGCCATTTGCCAGAACACCCTTTTTCTTTTAGTCTTCCAAAGGGGTTCTTAGGTTGGCACATGGCTTCATCAAGATCCCTTTGTTTTTCAAAGAATCCTTCTTGGAAGAATTTATACAGGGTATCTGAAGAAGGCAAAATAAGGCAAGGCAAATACTTTATATACTCAGCGCCATTAAAAACGCACAGGTGTACTGTATTTGCGGCAAATTGATGAATGGATTGATTTTTATTGCTTTTCCAGTGAGGCACGAGAGAAAATAAAGAAAAGTGCGTGGCACTTCAGTAATAACAAACATTGAGCTGTTCGTGATGTGTACAGTGACATTTGACTTGTTCTATTTGGTGTGGTCAATAGCCTACATAAAGCCAACAAAAAAAAAAAACTGAAAAATGCTACTGCATCAAGAAAATGGAAAGGCTTGTGACACAGGAGAGAGAAAAAAGAGCCTTTGGCATGTTCACGGGCAGGTCTCAGCCGCTGAGAGGTGGTGCGTCATTTGCACTGTCACTGTTCAACAATCAGTCGTGACTGTCTATCCGAGAATGGAACACAGGCACTGTCACTACTGTGACCCGCCAGGGCAGCCACCTCAGTGGCGATGGCAGCTCAAGGCGCCAAATCTGGTTACAGCCTGTTTCCGGACATGCAACCAAAACTGTCATGAGATGATGTGGTGATTGAGAACAAGTCCGGTGGGCGCCAGTCTCACGTAACAAAACATGCGTTTTTGCCCCTCCAGAAAACCCATTTTTGCCCATCAACAGGAGTAAAACTCTTCACTGTGGGCACCTGCCTCTAATGGCGCTAATTTTTTGGCACTTTATTTTGCCCTGTTTCTGTCTGAGAATGGAAAAACAAAGGGACTGTGATGACCATGACCACCCTAAGAACCCTTTTGAAGACAGCCATGCTGGCAAATGGCAAAAATCTGGAAGAACCCTGTAAGGACAGCAAAACAATATACATTGTGTTCACATAATGCATTACCACCGACGGAATATTACTGCTTTTTGCTTCAAATATATAAAACCTAAATCAAATGGCAATCAAATGACACAGTGAACACACCAAAAAGTAGGTTTGCATCAATCTTGATTAATCATTGCCCTCACCAAAGAGTAGCAGAAAACAAGAAATTGATCCATATTATTTTGGCATTAGCGATCTATTGGGTCACAGAATTGAACGGGGTCATATAATTAGTTGACGATTATGGACTTGGATTTTTTTTTGGTTTTAATGGTTATAATTTTTCTTTTAAAGTCACTTGTATATATTATTATTACACAAGCCACTGAATCTCGCCGTCGTCATTCGCTTGAATTGAACAACTGACGTAGACTGACACCAAACATTAATTTAAAAACAATAAAAAGGTCGCAAATCCAATGGATTGCCATGATAGCTCAGTGGGTTACCAACCTAGGTACATGAGTGACTAACCCAAAATCCAATGGATTGCCACGCTAGGTCTGTGGGTTACCAGCCTGGGTGCGTGGTGACTAGCCGAGCAGTTGCAAAATCCAATGGATTGCCGTGCAGTCTGTGGGTTACCAGCCTGGTACGAGAGTGACCAGCCGAGTCCGTCCAATGGATTGCCACGCTAGGTCTGTGGGTTACCAGCCTAGGTGCGTGAGTGACCAGCCGAGTAAGTCGCAAATTCAATAGATTGCAACGCTAGGTCTGAGGGTTACCAGCCTAGGTACACAAGTGACCAGCCGAGTCAGTCGCAAATCCAATGAGCTGCTACCGAGGAATGCTAGTGGCCAGCGGAGGAATGCCAGTGACCAGCCAAGGCAGTAGCAAATCCAATGAGTTACAAGCCTCGGTGAATTAATTGCCGGCTTCTCATTTACCACCACTGGCTTATCAGTCGCTCGATTGTTTGCCGGCTGCGTAATGGATGTTGCTGCCGCTGGACGAGTTTTGGCACTTATCCCGCGCCATAGTTAGCCACCTTGTTAATTTTATTCACTGTAAGTCAATGCAGTCACCGCAACGGTAAGGGTACCAAGGTAGCTCACTGGTGACCATCATCAATTGCTAGCGTTTGCTTTTAGTCAGCGGTCTGTTCAAGTCAGTGGGATGGCTAATTAGCTAGCTAGCATGCGAACGCGATTTTTTCGATTAAAGTGACAAATTTGCATTTCTACGTTGTGAAACGTTTTATTACAGCCCTTCAAATGAATATTGCCGCAAAAGGCAGCCGCATATCTCGGCATTTTAACACTTATATTGACTTATTTGAAATTGGCCTCATAGGAAACCATTCATTTTTATGAAGAAGTTGGGTGTATCAATATGGTGGCTGGTTGCTTCACCTTGGATAATGTAAACATGACATCATTAGCAATCTAGTGTTCTACATTTATATATGATGTGGTATCATCAAAGATTCGCCGCTTTCACCCTCTCTGGTGTCAACAACAATTCTGAGGTAAGGGTATTTTTTATTCCATATGCTATATGATCTAGTCATGTCATTTGTATGAAACCATTTGACTTTAAGTTGTATGCAATTTATTCTGTGAGATCATTAAGTTTCTGTTGTAGTAAACCTGTGTCAGAGCTGCCCCACTAGCTAGAATTCTGGTATGGCTAGCTGTATGAAACTACAATGAAATGGTATTGACTGACAGTTCTTCATGTATCTTGCTAGCTCATTGGCTATCGCTACTTGTCTTCTATGCACAGTAGGCTACATACTGGTGTACGTGTCTAGCCCTCTTCCAGTGCTGACGTTCGGTTAGGTCTTGCGCTAATTTGGGGTTTGCCGCTAGCAACCAGTCAGACAGATCATGGGCTGGTTTCCCAATAACGTTCTTTCTTAGCACGCTAAGAGGACTGGAAAGACATTTCTTATCAAAGTCGATTACTTTTCTACGTCTGTTTTCCGAAGTGTTACTTTGGAGTTCCATTTTTTTCTACAGTCTACAAGTAGATTGACAGGTTGGCTTACACTTTATCTATGCCCAAGTCTTGCTATTTATTGGGGTGGGTTGCTTGCATTTAGGCTATTTAGTTTCTGCGCAGGTCTATTGTAGGCTAGCTCCATTTTAAGATGTCTTATTTTGAATAGATTCAAGGGGCCCTTGAGAGGACCCTGCTATTGTTATCACCAGTATAACCATTTGCAAACAAAATATACAGCGTTTATTTTGTAGCTTAATTTGATTAGAATTTGATCCCCAAAACCCAGCAGATTGCAGGAAATTACATCATCAAAATCCAAAATTCTCTGGGGGAGTACCGCCAGACCCCCCACCACTGTTTCTGACACATGCCCATCATGCTACACTGAAGTCACTTTGATTTTGCAAATGAACCGTACCATGCATATTGTGTGCTGTCGTAAATTTCCAGTCAGCCCAGGTTTTATTAAGGCAGCGCACATTCTATTAAACTTTTACTTTTTGGGGGGGGCTTCTACAACCCCTCTCTTTTTTCACCATACCTCTGTTTGCATCCCTGAAGGTATATAAAGGTTTTAGAGCAACATATGCTCCTCTCCAGACGACATCTATTCCAGGGAAGGCCTTGTGTATTTCAGCAGGACAATGCAAAACCTCATCCTGCAGCTATTACAACAGCATGGCTTTTAAGAAGAGTCCGTGTGCTGAACTGGCCTGCCTGCAGTCCTGATCTTTCATCGATTGAGAACATTTGGCGATAATTAAAGGAAAAGTCCGTCAAAGGAGACCCAAAACTCTCCAGCAGCTGGAAGCCTGTATTAAACAAGAGTGGGATCAAATTCCAATGGCTAAACTCAAGAAACTTGTCTCCTCAATGCCCAGACGCCTCCTCTGTGTTAAAAAAGAAGAGGGATGCTACACCATGGTAAACAGGCCCCTGTCCCAGCTTTTTGGGACCTGTAGCAGCCATCAAACTTGAAATGAGCTCATTTTGTGGATAAAATTGGAAAATTTCTCAATTTCAACATTTGCTATGTTATCTCTGTTCTATTGTGAATAAAATACTGGTTGGTGTGATTTGCAAGTCATTGCATTTTGATTTTTTTCACAATTTACACTTTGTCCCAACTATTTCGGAATTGGGGTTGTAGATTATAACACAAAGAAAACAGTTTTTTGCCTATCCTGCTTGATTCGGGCTTCTGCTTGGAATGAACTATGCGGCGCATGACTGTCAACCAAAAATCCAATAATAAAACAAACATGGGCAGTACAAGCAAACACAGGGAACATGACTGAAATCATAAAACAAGGAACAAACCAAATCATGACCAGGAAATATCAGGAATCAAAGAACGATGGTAGGTAAGGCACAGACAAACTGGCTTAAAAAACCCGCACTGGATTCCTTTGAACAGTGGAATATAAAGGGCAGCAGTGTGACTGATTGAATGGGGAATAGGTGAGGTGAGCTCAGGAGGGTAATGCTATAAATAAGGGAACTGTGGTGGACCAAACAGTCAAAGCACAAAAACACACGTTCAAATTTCAAAAAATGACGGATTTATTTTCCCCCCAAAAAAAAAAAGTCTTTACAAAACAAATAACTGAAGAAAATAAAATCAAAGTTATAGGGCCCTTAAAAGAGGTCAACAAAATATAACTGTACTGAAAAATAAGCCTAATAAAAACTAGACATCAACTCAACTAACAGACCTGCCAGAAAGAGACACTGGGGCAACATATATACACTGGTTGATCAGACCACATTTAACACACAGGGGGGAAAGGTATATAGACATCAACTAAAAACACAAAGAAACCCTAATCCCCCCCCCATGATGTAAGAGCTCTTGGTCTGGTCCATGGGAGGGACTTCAGTATAAAGCCATGCTCCGCCCTCAGCCCCATCTTTTGTCTGTCCGAACAGGAGATGCCACACAGCAGCCAGGTAACTCAAAAAAAGAGAAATGAATTACAGTTTTCACTATTGCAAAAACACAAAACCCAACTCTGTAAACCAAATGACCAGTTCCCTAAACACATTTAATAAAAATAGCCCCAATTTGCCAAAACTATAAACACATTTCGCATGTTAAGACACAATTCACAAAACTCAACCCCCCTTTTCTCATAGCTCTAAACACATTTTGTCTTGCTAAAACACGTTGCAGAAACCTCTGCTGAAATTCTCAATCACTAAACACATTTTGCACATTGAAGCTCATGTGATGTAAAATGCTGGCCTCAGTCAGCAAAACCTGAACACAATGAACACACCTGGTGTCATTGATTAAACACAACCACTCAAAATTGATGACACTTGTTGCAAATGATGTGACCACACATATAGGCCTGTTCAGAATGCACCGTTTGCTGAAGGTTCCAAACAGCAACAATGGACGGAGGCAGAGGCAGAGGCATAGGAAGAGGAGTTTGTGTCAGAGGAGGGAGAGGAGCAGGCCAAGGAGGGGAGAGGCTAAGGAGGGGGGAGCAGGGAGGGAGAGGAAGACGGAGAGCAAGACGATCACGCACCGTCATTACAGATGAAATGAGAGCTACAGTCATTGACCATGTCATTGTCAACGGCATATCAATGCCTGAAGCAGGACAAAGCTTACCTGACTGTATTTTCTTCATTTTCTTAATTTACATATTGTTCCTATGAAACACACAAATCTATGAATGCCCAATACTCTACAGTAATATATTTTAAGAACAGATAAGAAGGTTTCTAAAAATGTGTCATGGCAGGTGTGAAAACCTGTAAAAAGAACATTCTCAAACCCTGAACGTTGTGTTTTCAGTTTTTTTGTTGTAGAATGTAATGATGCTTTGTAGTGTTTACATTTTCACAGGCTTTGAGAGTGATTTTGGTGTCAAAGTTTGGTTTTGAGCATATGAGCAACTGTTTTGATGTGAAAGTTTGGTTTTGGAAAGAGAATGTGAGGTTTTGTGTATGTAGCTTGAGAAAAGTGTTTTGTGTTTAGAGTTTTGGGGAAAACGGGAGCAATGTTTCGTGGAATGTTTTTTGGCAATAGTGAAAAACTGTAATAGCAAAATGACAAACAATGTAAAATAAATGTGTGTGCTCCATCCAGAAAACAGCGTGTTGTCAAAGTGCTAATAAACCAATTTTAAACAAAACAAGCTGTGTGTTTTATGTAATTTAAGAGACTGCAACTCAAAGTAACTGAACATGCAATGGTGCTTGAGTGTGTAAAGGCTGCAACCTTTTGTATGGCTGTGGGAACAGCCATCACAGGAACACACAAACAATGAACTAGGTGAGGTGTGAATGCGAGAGTGAAAACAAAAAACATGGCAATGTGACAGAGGCATGGAATGGCTGAAGTAAAGCAAGAGTCATCAGGAGATGGCAGATCCCCGCGGCCCCACATCATCAACTTCAGATTAGCAAAAGGCACCATGTCAGGTCATGATTAATGTGCACACCAAGTTTTGTGAAAAAATATTGAATAGTTTTCAAGTTATGCTCCGCAACGAAATGTTCACAGACAACGGACGGACGGATGCACGGACAGACAACTGCACCCATGACTATATCCCCCTGCATCACATGCTGGGGGGATAACAATGACCTGCTAAATTAGCAAGGAAACATGAAAAATGATAAATACAAATACAAAATATGCACAAAACATCACTAGACAGACTCAGATCCTGGCATATAGTACCCAAAATTACCACATGTTCTCATGTAAAACAGATCTCCTCCAAATAGGGCTCCCAACAAAATTGATTGTTCTCAAGAAGAAATTATTTGCACAGGTAAATGAGAACAGCACATGAGAATATCCTAAAGCTTTATGAATATATTCAAATAATGTATCTAAATTCCTTATTGTATTGTCTTAAAGTAAATATTCACCCTCATAAAATACAAAAAATCTAGACACTCGACTTTCTTTATTTCTCTCAAGCTTTTATTCCTCTGCTGCAAATGTCCAAATATTCATGGATCTTTATCTATCTATCTATCATCATCATCTAATCTATCATCTAATGTCACTAGAATAGAATCTGCGATGGTCTCTCTGTTTTGTTCATATGCCTCTGTTCCTCTGGTAAAGCTTTTAAGGGGTGTTCTGATCCGTGGTTTTAAAACTGGCACAAAATCTAAAACTAATTCAAACATAGTTTTGGATTTTTGAAACAGAGTTCAAAAACTGGCATCGTTTCTCATGTCCTTGACTAAGGTCTTGGCAGGATCAACAGCAGCAATCGTGCCTGTAACTCTCTCTCTCTCTCTCTCTCTCTCTCTCTCTCTCTCTGTAGATGAATTGTGTGACACTTTAGAAACCTCTTCTCTTTTTAATCGTAGATTCTTCAAATATGGTAATTTTTTGAGAGTTATATATCAGAATTAGTCTTACTATTATCCTGTACAATATGATATATACATTTTTGAATTTAGATTGGAATATTATTTTTTTGCAATTAATTAGTCATTTAGGTTACTAAAATGCTACATTATATATATATATCATTTATATAGGCACCATTTGTGGGGGGACATTGGGTCTCCTGCACCTCCAAAGTTAAGTTTGGGGGTCCAAAAACCCTGCAATGTTAAAACCGCAGGTTTTCGTAGTTCGTCTGCCCAGTTCAGTCAAGCTACTGATTAAGGTAATGCGAGACCTTTTTTAAATAAATAAATAAATAAATAAGGCTAATGCAAGCCGTCTACGATTGCAGTTGCAGGCTTAGAAGCTGAATCCATATTGGAATTAATATTCATGTCCAGAAAATGTGTGTCCTTGATTCGTTGCTGAGGCCTACTCTAAAAAAATCTGAATAACACATCGTCTTTAGCTACTGTTGTAGCCAAGCAACTCAGAAAGATAGTAACAGAATGTGGGCAACCGTACTGCAATTTACTGAGCTGGGGTTATGTTTCTCAAAAGCGTTGCTATTTGCTACCTTTCAACAACTTCCATAGTCCGGTTCTAACCAAGGTTTTCGGAAACGTACCCCTGAACGGTTACTTTCAATGTACAAACCCAAAACCAGTGAAGTTGGCACGTTATGTAAATCGTAGATAAAAACAGAATACAATGATTTGCAAATCCTTTTCAACTTATATTCAATTGAATACACTGCAAAGACAAGATGTTTAATGTTCAAACTGAGAAACTTTATTTTTTTTTTTTGCAAATAATCATTAACTTAGAATTTAAAGGCAGTAACACATTGCAAAAAAAAAAAGTTGGCACAGGGCCTTTTTACCACTGTGTTACATCACCTTTCCTTTTAACGACACTCAGTAAACGTTTGGGAACTGAGGAGACCAATTTTTGAAGCTTTTCAGGTGGAACTCTTTCCCATTCTTGCTTGATGTACAGCTTAAGTTGTTCAACAGTGCGGGTCTCCGTTGTCGTATTTTTACGCTTCATAATGCGCCACACATTTTCAATGGGAGACAGGTCTGGACTACAGGCAGGCCAGTCTAGTACCCGCACTCTTTTACTACGGAGCCATGCTGTTGTAACACGTGCAGAATGTGGCTTGGCATTGTCTTGCTGAAATAAGCAGGGTGTCCATGAAAAAGACGTTGCTTGGATGGCAACATATGTTGCTCCAAAACCTGTATGTACCTTTCAGCATTAATGGTGCCTTCACATATGTGTAAGTTGCCCATGCCTTGGGCACTAATACACCCCCATACCATCACAGATGCTGGCTTTTGAACTTTTGCGCCTATAACAGTCCGGATGGTTCTTTTCCTCTTTGGTCCGAGGACACGACGTCACAGTTTCCAAAAACAATTTGAAATGTGGACTCGTCAGACCACAGAACACTTTTCCACTTTGCATCAGTCCATCTTAGATGAGCTTGGGCCCAGCGGCCGGGCGTTCTTTCTGGGTGCTGTTGATAAATGGCTTTCGCTTTGCATTGTAGAGTTTTAACTTGCACTTGCAGATGTAGCGACGAACTGTAGTTACTGACAGTGGTTTTCTGAAGTGTTCCTGAGCCCATGTGGTGATGTCCTTTACACACTGATGTCGGTTTTGATGCAGTACCGCCTGAGGGATCGAAGGTCACGGGCATTCAATGTTGGTTTTCGCCTTGTCGCCACGTGCAGTGATTTCTTCAGATTCTCTGAACCTTTTGACGATATTACGGACCGTAGATGATGAAATCCCTAAATTTCTTGCAATAGCTCGTTGAGGAATGTTGTTTTTAAACTGTTCGACAATCAGCTCAATGATTTGTTCACTAAGTGGTGACCCTCGCCCCATCCTTGTTTGTGAATGACTGAGCATTTCAGGAAGCTGCTTTTATACCCAATCATGGCACCCACCTGTTCCCCAATTAGCCCGCTTCACCTGTGGATGTTCCAAATAAGTGTTTGATGAGCATTCCTCAACTCTCTCAGTCTTTTTTTGCCACTTGTGCCAGCTTTTTTGAAACATGTTGCAGGCATCAAATTCCAAATGAGCTAATATTTGCAAAAAATTACAAAGTTTACCTGTTCGAACATTAAGTAACTTGTCTCTGCAGTGTATTCAATTGAATATAGGTTGAAAAGGATTTGCAAATCGTTGTATTCTGTTTTTATTTACGATTTACACAACGTGCCAACTTCACTGGTTTTGGGTTTTGTACCTTGGTTCATTTTAATGCTTTCGCGTACGTGAATACGTTAATAATATGCAATCGCCTTAATAAAAAGTGTTCCCCACTTCCATATGAACGCAGGCAGAAAAACGGTACAATTTCATTTTTCCCAGAAATGTGGATAAATAAATAGGTTTTTCAACATGATAATTTAGACGTGTGAACCTACTTCACTACTTGCAAAGAAAATTTTGGCAGGATTCATTGGTTTTTGGCAATGCAGTAGACAAAGTTAAAAAACAGGCTATTTTTTAACATAAATGTGTAAAAAAAATTACAACAAAAATAATAAGTAAACAGTTCCTTAATTGGCAATAATAAAATACACACCCTAATTTTTTACAGAAGTGTTCCGTTTTTTGTGTCTTCGCTCAAATGTTTCCATCGACGGACAGCGCTCTATCGCAATTTCTTGTATCTGGACCTCATCTTCATCGTCCAGCTGGATGCATATTAGAAATGAATTGAGCCCCTAAGAACCATACCGGGCCATCCCGCACTTTTGGCGAAATTGAGTTGAGGTAGTCAGCATGTGCAGAAAACTGAGATCTACATTTCCTAAATGAGCCAACCCAATCTACCCACATGGATTGCTCATATAAGCAAACGCCCTCTCTGCCACTGTAAATATGCAATGCGCTGCCTTAGCCATAGTGGACCATCCCACAACTTTTTCCATAATTCAATGTAAACATGGCGGCTAGGTATCGCACTGATGAGGAATTGCTTGCTATGATTGATGATGATGGTGAAGTGGAAGATAATGGAGACCCAGAGTTTGACCCAAATGAATCAGAAGATGATGGTTCCTCTTCAGAAGGAGGTAGGTTTCACTTTAAATGAAACAGAAGGGCATCCAAAACCTGCATAAGAAGTGCACTACGTAACTGTACATATCTTGAGTTTTTAACAGAAGCAGTGTTTCTAGTTCCCAGATACTCTAAATGACGCAGGAAGCTGGCAACTTTGAGTCCCATTTTCTCAAAAGTTCCCCAACATGGGTTGGCCCAGTATGGCTCTTAGGGGCTCAATTGTGACATCGGCTTCCGAATTTCCCTTGCTAAGATTAAACGCAGTAAAATATAAAGTACCGTAGTTAATTGACATAATATACATTTCCGGAAAATGACATGCAGGCTATATTATGCAATTATATCTCTTAAACTAGTTCATTAAAAAGAGCCCATTGATATTGATACTTGTCTTTTGTTACCCCGTCTTTATTATGTTTATGAAGCAATAGCCGATTTAATGAATAAGCCTACTGCCAACTTTCATGAAATTTTCTGGGCTTGAATATTAATTCTAATATGGATTCAGCTTCTAAACCTGCAACTGCTATCGTAGACGGCTTGCATTAGCCTTATTAAAAAGGGTCCCGCATCGCCTTAATCAGTAGCTTAAGCGCTGAGGTTATATCGGCTTTTAAATTGCAGCTTTGGATTTCATTTTCATGGTCGAGATAGGGTGTGCTATTTACCATGCGTCAGCAGCATGCATCACTATTTAAACACAGCAGATGCCTGGATGATGGAAGATATGTAGCCAATATAGTTGTAGTAGGAGTAGCATTGAGAAACACCGGCCTTGGCCGATGAACTACGCGTTGCATGCATAATTATTGTGTGCGCATATTGCGTGCGTCTTGAAGCAGGCTGGGAAAAAATGCGACACATGAGTATCCTATAGGCTAACGCAACGTTTAAGGTCCCGTTTGCAAATTCAAGTCCTAGGCTAAATAACTGACTGAAAACAGTTTAGCCTACGTCCATAAATGCGGGGATGGAAAATAGATGCGTCCTCCGACATTCAATTCGTATATGCCTTCATACATCGCATCCATACAGCTAATTAACGTCATTCCACGGATCATAACCAGATTTAACATTAACCTTTTTAATATTCTAAAAGGCTGGACTTTGGACAAAGCCTATAGCCTACCCTTGGGAACACAGCAGCCTGAAAAAAAAATATTGTGACCCCCCAATGTTGACCTGAAGTTGGCGCCACTGTCAGTTATGAATATCAGAGAATAGCAATGTTTTAATTGTTCCTGTAGGCTAGCAGTCCATAAACACAATTAAAAACAATTCTCTTTCAATTTTTCCACGTTAAATTTTTATGCTCAAAATCGCCCAAAAAAAAAAAAGACCTTTACTTGCATTACAAGACATGCACCTTATGTTCAAAGCAAATTGAAACTTTCTAACTGTGAAAGATAAACACGTGGTATAACCTTACTTTTTTGCTTGAGATGATCTGGACACACCCCATGACAACCACGCAAGTTTTCACGACGATTGGTTGCATATTTTTGGAAGTATGTGGAATTAATAAATTTTGTGGAGGTTATCAAAATGCCACATTAAAAAGGATGACCTTCTTTGATGTGCAGACTTTGAAAGAATTGTGTAAACTTAATATTTTCTTTTGGAACGAGAAAAGAACATAAAATCTTAAGTAGGACAATGTTCAAGATCTATTTAAAGGGTGTTTTAAGTGTTTACACTACACTTTTATCTTTTTTAGCTTTTTCTGACGAAATTCTCCATGAACGCTGCAGATTCTCGGGTGAGGGATCTCTGATTGTGAGGTCACGGGTTGAGCCAGCTTACTCAAACAAAGCCTGTCTATGTTGAACTTGCTTCGTTGTATACCCCCCCCCGGTGTTTTCTAGCGTCCAATCAATGGCTTTGCTAGCAGCCAACGAAGTCGATCCTAGCGCGCAACAGGTTCTTCTTCATGTGTTGCTCATATTTTACGGCACACTGCATTACTACCGTTTGAAAGTAGGGGCCTCAGAAATGTCAGTGTTTTTTTTAAGACAATCAATTTTTTCCCCATTAACAAATTGATCAGGAATTCAGTGTATATGTATTTAATGTGTCAAATGACTGTTTTATCTTAAAACAACTGAATTTTAAGGGATGATTTACAGATCACAGCTTTATTGATTACTTGTATCTTACAACCCCAATTCCGAAAAAGTTGGGACAAAGTGTAAATTGTGAATAAAATCAAAACGCAATGACTTTCAAATCACACCAGCCAGGATTTTATTCACAGTAGAACAGAGATAACATAGCAAATGTTGAAACTGAGAAATTTTACAATTTTATCCACAAAATGAGCTCATTTCAAATTTTATGGCTGCTACAGGTCTCAAAAAAGTTGGAACAGGGGCCTGTTTACCATGGTGTAGCATCCCCTCTCAGTGTTTCCCCTAGAATTTTTTGTCGCAGCGGTGCTATGTGTCGGTAACCTAGCAACAGTAGGGGGGTTCAGGGGAATTCTCCCCCGGAAGAAAATGCTGAAAAATTTCACTTTAAATAGGGACTTCTGATTCATTTTCTGGGCAAATTACAACTTTCCAAACAATCAACAAATTCAAGTTATCTGCTGACACTAGATACTGATCATAAAGTATGACCATAGTTGAACTTGAACTAGTCACAAAGTACCATTTTTGTATTGATTTTAAGCTTTTCTTTGTAACAAAAGATATTAGCAGAATAGGGTGGCTTAAAACAGAAATTTATTGAAGCCAATTTGACGACGCCTGCCCTTCCCTTCACTAACCTTAGCTCGTCCGTGGTCACCGTCCGCCTTTCTCTTTAACCAGTTTAAGAGACTCATCTGAAAATCGCATTAGTGTTTATTAACCTACTATCAGAATATGACGTCCGATCTTTTTATTTGGAAAACGCCGATCAACAAGGTAGCTGGTGGAATACCAACACTGTTAATGTTGTAGGCCTAATATACATTTTAATCTTACATTCAAGAACAGCTTACCCTATTAACAAAAGAGTAGGCCTAGTCACAGCAAGATCGACAGTATTAATTCTAACGTCAACTCATTCACTGACATTCACGACTGAAGTGGTCAGAGTGCGCCACAGCGAGCTAACTAGACAGAATCCCAACTGTATAGCGAACCGCGTCAATAAACACAGAATTACATTTGTTTATGATCAGGCTTAACGTTACAATAGATAGGAAGGCTGTAACCTTCCAAACTAGCAGTCAGTCACTTAGTTACGAGCTGAAGAGATACGCATAAAACAGATAATATCCGCTATATGCGTATAACAGATTATATCTGTTGTATACATGTACGAATTTATACGTATGCTTTGCGTATAAAGATCGGAATAACGTCATTCTGAAGTGCACATACCTACTTGTCTTCATTTAGTCCGTCTTTGCCCTGACACAATGGATAACAGGATGATACTGCGTGTTGCTCCAACTGGGATCAATGACGAAGACAAAAAACTAGTATGTAAATGAAACCGCATTAGTTTCAGTGTCAGCAAATCACACCGTTATAAACTAGCACCTTTTTGCCAGTTATTTTAACTGTAATTTTACAATACGTTTACAACAGAGTTCTGTCCATATTAAGTGTAGGGGAGACTGGGGTCCGATGAGCCATGGGGACCAATGAGCCATATCACTATTTTGCGATCAATCGATGACAGAGCTGCTTAAAATGGGCAAAATATTTGACCACTGACTGATAAGTCATGGGGATTAATGAGCCATATCACTATTTTGCCTATTTTAAACACCTTTGGCATTGATTGATCGCAAAATAGTGATATGGCTCATTGGTCCCCATGGCTCATCGGCAGTCTCCCCTAAACCACGGTAAATTGTGCGCAGGACTCCACTTGCAGTTAAAATAACAAGGAGACAGTTAATTTAACTGTTAAATTCAGTCAGTTTATAACAGTGTCGGAAAGCCGAACTTCATTTCGTTGGTCTGTTGCAAATGCGTATGTGCATGGTGCAAAACAGCTTGTCCGGCATACGCGAGTGCTTTTTAATGGAAATGCATTGTGATGGGACTGAACATTTTGTCCAATGTAAGCGAAAATCTGTTATATAAAATTTGGCTTATTCAATGTTTATTTAATGGGAAAACATTACAGAAAAATCGGGACTTAAACTGTTGTCCGGTATGAGCAAGTTTCCGTTTTATACGAGGATGGTTTAGGCAAGTTCTACTGTGGTTATTTATTTATTTATTTTTTCACTTACATTGGTTTCTTTGTGGGAATGTTCAGGATCCTCTTCAAACAAGTTGATGGCCAGAAATCATTGGAAAGAAGTCCACATCGCCACAACGTAACGTTCTATGATCTTTGATGACAATCAGCTACAGTAGCGCCAATCAGAGACACATAATGTTTCTTTTTCCCCCTCACAGATTCCACATTTTTTTTGCTTCAGTGGTGTATGATGGGGGAGGCGGGGGTTGTGTTATGAAGCCTAGCCTATACTAAAGCCAAAGCCAAGTGACATGGTTTGCTAGCTGCTAGCAGTTTTAATGAAATCTAGCAAATGGTCAACATTGTTAACGTCACGTTACTTCAAGCACAGCTATTTTTGCAGCGGCAGCGGTGCGCCGCAATGGAATGTACTTTTGTACATTGGGATAATATTGCCCTCTTCTTTTTAACACAGAGTGGAGGTGTCTGGGCATTGAGGAGACAAGTTTCTTGAGTTGAGCCATTGGAATTTGATCCCACTCTTGTTTAATACAGGCTTCCAACTGCTGGAGAGTTTTGGGTCTCCTTTGACGGACTTTTCGTTTAATTATGCACAAAATGTTCTCAACTGGTGAAAGATCAGGACTGCAGGCAGGCCAGTTCAGCACACGGACTCTTCTACTACGAAGCCATGCTGTTGTAATAGCTGCAGTATGTGGTTTTGCATTGTCCTGCTGAAATACACAAGGCCTTCCCTGGAATAGATGTCGTCTGGAGGGGAGAATATGTTGCTCTAAAACCTTTATATACCTTTCAGCATTCATGGTGCTTTTTAAAACATGCAAGTGTCCCACACCATATGCACTAATGCATCCCCATACCATCAGAGATGCTGGCTTTTGAACTGAATGCTGATAACGGGAGGGATGGTCTTTCTCCTCTTTAGCCTGGAGGACACAACGCCCATGATTTTGGACAAGAATGTCAAATTTGGACTCGTCTGACCACAGGACACTTTGCCACTTTGCTACAGTCCATTATAAATGAGCCTTAGCCCACAGAACACGGCAGCGCTTTTGGATCATGCTCAACAATGGCTTCCTTTTTGCATGATAGAGTTTTAGGTGGCATCTGTGGATGGCACGACGGACTGTGTTTACAGACAGTGGTTTCTTGAAGTATTCCTGGGCCCATTTAGTAATGTCAATGACAGAATCATGCCGGTGAGTGATGCAGTGGCATCTGAGGGCCCGAAGATCACGGGCATCCAGTAAAGGTCTTTGGCCTTGTCCCTTACGACAGAGATTTTTCCAGTTTCTCTGAATCTTTTGATGATGTTATGCACTGTCGATGATGAGACCTTCAAAGCCTTCGCAATTTGACATTGAGAAACATTGTTTTTAAAGTATTCCACATTTTTTTTACGCAAGCCTTCACAGGTTGGAGAACCTCTGGCCATCTTTACTTGAGAGAGACTCAGCCTCTCTAAGACATCCCTTTATAGCCAATCATGTTACACATCTGATGCCAGTTAACTTCATTACTTGCTAAATGTTCTTTCAGCTAATTCTCTTATATATTAATTGCTTTTTCAGCCCTTTTTTGCCTGTGTCCCAACTTTTTTGAGACCTACTGCTGCCAGAAAATTCAAAATAAGCTCATTTTGTGGATAAAAATGTAAAATGTCTAAGTTTCAACATATGAAATGTTATCTATGTTCTACTGTAAATAACATATTGGCTCATGTGATCTGAAAGTCATTGCATTTTGATTTATTCACAATTTACACTTTGTTCCAGCTATTTTGGAATTGGGGTTGTACATACTGACCCAACTTTTTCTGAAATTGCGTTGGAAATAAATGTAAGATTTTTGTGGTTCTACTGAAAATGACTAAATTCCAATTAACACCTATGCAGTTTTTTTTCCCTCTATAATGTGTTTTAGATTTTTTTAGTGCATTTCCAATCAGGTGTGGTAATAATCCTGGAGCCCACTGTAACTAACTCTGTCAAGTGTAAAAATTAATCAATGATAAGCACAGAGTCAAAAACATATATATAGTCTACTAGTCACATTATGAAAGTGGAACATTATGAACAATGTACATTGCAGTTGATTTCGTTAGATCCCATCCTCATCTCTCAAGTGAAGATTTCAAACTTGAGTTTGTGAGTATAATTGCCGGGCAGATGAACACAAAAGGAAGTTATCTTGTGATTCTGACACAGTCCATTGTCCATTTAAAATGGTTGTTCAACTGGTACTGTAATGCCATTAATTTCTAGAACGCAACATGCAGTACTCTGAAAGTAGTTATTCTTACTTTTGCTTTGGGAACCATGATGGACCTATGAGACTGGTATGGCATGGAATTGAATGACAGGTACCAAATGTTTAGTGGTAATTTTTTGATAAGACCCTTTTAATTCAATTTTGAGGCTGGAAAATGCTCAAATAAGAACATCATGAGGCGAAGAACAAGTACTGAAGTAAGGAACGTGTCAGTATAATAGAATGGAAACACAGGTCACAAAACAAATTTTCTGAGTGTTCTGAATCAGATACTTAAAATGATAATTGCACAAAAAATGCACTGTCTTAAGCCATTGCTACTGATCAACAATATTTCTGAACAAATTTCTGAACTGAAAAAAAAAAAAACATTTTTTCTAAACTTTAAGAACATTCAGGCTCTTAACATAGCCCTTCTATCTCTGACCAAAGCTATCCGAACAGTGCATATGTTTATATGTCAGCATTATTACTGAGACTTTGGGTAAAATGTTACCAGCATTCATATCAACTCTGTAAATACAATTAGTTGCTTTATGTCCCTAATTTCAACAAGGAATACCTCCATATCCGCTTTATTTTTAAAAGTAAAACAAAATGGATTGAGGCTTTCTTCCCTCTCCTCCTCATCTGCATAGAAAAGTCCATTATATCTCTCCAGGGCCTCATTTCTTTCTTCTTCATCCATGGAGAGATGTGAGGTGGTGTGATGCCTTCCTTAAACTTGGCAATGTTGTTCTTGTACCATGTTTCTGCCATTCTCAAATTCTCCATAATGTAGTGCTCCTATAAAAAAAAAAAATATACATACACACACAAAAAGTTTGGACACGCTTTGCTAATGTCACAGCACTCTGTTTTTAGAGAAATTTAAACGGTTTAACTTCTCTATATAATCTCAAATGGAATCTTGTAAAAGTTAAACAGTCAGAAGAGAAAAGAGAATAACTGACTTGCTTGAGTAGTGTCCAAAATTTTGGAATTCTCAAAGAAGCCATATTTTGCAAAGTAAACAGACAAATAAACTCCTTCTGTTTTCCAACAGCCGAATTAAAGTCAAGCGGTTTTGGGACTTATTAGGCGAAAAGGTTGATGGAAAGCACACCTCAAGTGCAGCGCGTATTGGGGATGTTGGACAGCTGTGCCACTGCAAATTCATTATAGTCATATGACTGCCAGGAGCGCCGGATTCACTTAAAGGTTCCCTGACATGAGGCACACCACCTGAAATTGTTGGTTATATCTCTCTATGCGCTCAAAAGTTCTGCAATGGCTGAAAAATCCATCAATTTCAAGGAATAAAAGTGATTTTTTTGCACTCTTACGCCCGCCCCTGAAGATGTAGGAAGTCTCTGAGACGTAAGTCACATGATCCTATGACGTCATCAAAGAAAAGCACCTCTGCCATAGCAATCTCTGCGGTCCATTTACACGCTTGTTTACACGTTTTCTAGTGTGTTTGTTTAGTGTATGAGACTGTAATCAAGATATCTATCTATCCATCTATCTAATTGTTACACTCGACAAACCGTGTTACGTAGGCTAACATAGCTAGATGGCTGGATACATAGTGGACATGAGGACAACTATCCAAACTCGGGTATAAATCTAATGACGAACAGGCACTTGCGACAGCGGCGGCTATACGGGCTCATCTTCAGATAATCGATAAAACTAGGTTGATCAGTACAGTCTGAAGCCATCCGTGTTGTTGCCAATACTGGTACTGGTGACCTGTCTGTAACGTAGCGGCAGCAATTTTTTGCGTATCGGAGAATTTTTCCAGCGTACCGGCATGCAACTTTTGTGTTCGTCGCTAAAATGGCCTGGCTAGAACTATGGCAAGTGATCTCTGATGGGGATCGGGGAGATACACGACTTGGCCCCTGTGGCGACCGTGTTACCTAGTTTACCATTGCATGCTCATTCTCAATTATGAGAACAATAGCAGATGTGCATACTTGATGTCGTAACTTTTCAGCAACTTTTAAGATAAGATACAAAATATGAAGTATTTTATGCATGCGCCGAACTTGCATGACAGCACTGCAAAAACAGAAACAGCGTTTGTAGTTCAGCCTTCATTAGCTAGAAGTGTTGAGCGGTTTGGAAACGCTGGACAAGATGAGATGTGAGCGACACACTGTTAGTGAGCAGCATCAGTGTATGGGAGTGATGCAGCGGAGATTCGCTAATGCGGCTGAACTCCATCTGTGCAGAGAAAACACGAGGGCTCCAGAAGAAAGAAACAGATGAGAACGAAACGAAGACTGACTTTATGTATATTTTATACTGGGCTGCTGATTATGTGAGGACTTTGAATTCACTAATCCTGTATGAGGGGAAGGGAAAGAATTTCGTATTCAAACTCGACTAATATTGAATAAAATCAGCACTTTTTCCGCTTACCTTGATGTTTGAGTACCCAGAGAAACATTCGGGTAGTAAAAACGTCAGGCGTGCATTTTGTCAAGAAAATTTTGAGTTTAATTTCTTGTACTGATAAATGTGGTAATAGCATATAACGGCAGCAGCTATGTTACTGATGACACACCAGGTTGCGAGGGCATGCGCAGCTTATGCATTCGCGATATTAAATATTAAAATTAAATTTTAATGAATGGTGTGTGCACCCTGCGAAAGATTGGGTCCTGCTCTGTCTTTTAGGCCCATGGTCCTAGCTCCCGCCGGATTGCAATATTCATTTGGCGGGAGTGAATCCATGACAGAGCAGGACCCAAATGCCAGGCTGGTAAAAACTGGAAACTTTAATAAATAATTTTGAAAAAAGTTAAACCAGGGAGCAGCAACGTACTAACACAGGGGATTAAAAGCAAAATGCAGTGACAAACAGGACTGGCAACTGCCAGCCCTATATACTGTGGTAATCACCTCCACCCTAACGAGCAACAGATGCAGCTCGTCAGGGTGCACTCTTAGAATGAATGTGTTGAAAAAATAACACAAAAAATGTGTTACAATTTATAACACATTTTGTGTTGATTTTAACACAAAATATGTAAAAAACAAAAAAAAAAAAAAAAACACACTGATTGTGTTGAAATCAACCTAAATGTGTTGTCAACTAGACACAGCTCGGTGTGTTAAAAAATTAACACATGATGTGTTATTTTCAACACATCTCTTTTGAGAGGTGAGATGAGAGCTGGGGAGGGACTGCAGGGCAAAACCCTAACACACTCGTTATAAATTCAAAGATTTAACCGTAGGTTTTTTTTTTTTTTTTTTTCCCAATGGCTGACACACTTCTATTGATCCTTGAGATGCAATTGCCAATTTCAAATGGTTTGATGGGACAACTTTCTTTCATATTTTACACGACTTATAATTTGTTCCATTTTGTGTTTTTCCAAAATGGCTTGTCCATCTTCAGATTCCCCCAGGGCAGTTGAAATTCTCTCTGAAGAAATTGGTCCACCAACTATAATGGGCCTGCATAATGAGATGATTGTCCAAGGGAAAAAAGAAGATAAAGAATGTATACTTAACACATAGAAGGCGGATGTTTATTCTATATTATAAAGGTGGGAATAATATTCACAAATATTTTATTCTTTTTTACTTGTTTACGCAGTAACATTGGCACTTGAAAGACAACGACGAAATCATTGTTCAAGATTTGAGAGTGACAACAGTAGAGAGGCCCAGGCTGCCCAGACTGAAGCTGGCAGGGCTACAAGATGCTGTTGGTCCTCCACATGCTGCCAATACAGCTCCATAAAGTTTACATCCACATGAATTCCCAGACCCAGGTTTTCCGAGAAGAGCACGCCCCAGAGCATCACACTGCCTCTGCCAGCTTGCCTTCTTTGTATAGAACATCCAGGTGCCAAGTCCTCCTCAAACTGACTTGTCTATGGAAAAAAAGTCATACCTGACAGTCCTGAAGAGTCTTTGTCCCCTGTTGTTTTTGTAAGACCCTGGCCCAAACCCTGATGGAGACGCATTTTCAGTTTTGTTGTCTGGTCCGTCTCCACCCAGAACTAACAAACTTTTTTCAGCTAGATTTTTTCTCTCCTAACTTTATAGGTAAAACATGAATTTAACCAAAAAACAAAATTATTTTATGTTCTGTACATGTGTTGTAAGCATCGGTGTTGTTCGGTCATTTTGACCCAGGATCAATTATTTCATAAAACCATCATTTGATCTAATTTTTGTAGTTTTGCTCAAGACTGGGGGCATGTTCAAATTAATTTCTCATTCAGTTCACATTTGGTCTCATTTATTTTGTGATAATCATGCAAAATCGATGCTTGGTGTATAAGGGGAGGATGGGGGAGTTGTGTTTTATTTACTTGACTATTAAAATTGTCAGTAGAAAGGCATAAATGAGCTGAGAGGAGGTTGGGTAACACTTTCAGTTATAAACATCTAATGTAGTTTTACATTGCAGGGATCAAACTGACCTCAAACAGAAATGGTCAGAGCTCTCAAATTTTGAATGCAGGCTAGAGTGAGATTTTCTTCGGAGGGGGGCGTGCATGATACTATGCACCTTTGAAAACGGGAGAAACGAAGTACATCGTACTTCGTTGCAGTACTTAAGTCGTTTTTTGAGGATTTTACTTTACTTAAGATTTTTTTTTAACCGGGACTTTTACTTTTATTCTACTACATTTAAAAGATAAAAAGTATACTTTCACTTCGTTAGAAAGTACACTTTGTCTTAGTTTTTCATTTCAAATTAAAATATTTATTAAATTTATCATTTACGGATTATCTGGATTTCATGTTCGAGAAGAACAACAGTGTATCTTTGTGCAGATGTGTCCGCCAGTGGACGTGGAGCTGCAAATTTATGCATGCAGTTACAATATTCTATCACTAGATGAGACACCAGGATCAGATATTGAATATTTCCAACTCTGCCAGTAAACTCAAAGAAGAATAGGCCCCCATAGGCCTATTTCACATTGTCTTTGTGCTTAAATATCCCATCCGGTCTGTAAAACGGATGTGGGGCCTTGTTTTTCTATTTGTTCAGTCGTCTGTAGCTGTTGTTTGAGCACAGGACTGGTCTGTTGGGGCCGACATTTTTTCCTCTAAATGCCTTTCTTTTCACTCCACTAATGTGGTTATAATTGTTTTTAGACGCTTGGTGGACAAGAGATGCAAGTTATTTTTTGATGAATAGTTCTTTTATGATTTACGATGGTTAATGATAGTAAAATACAGATAGTGGTGGCTAACAGGTAGCAGCTACATAACTAAGTCACTAGCGAGTAACTTTTGATCCTAATCAATTTATTTACAACATTTTAATCTCAGACGTTGTTTTTCAGATTTAGTCTTAGATTTATTTTTAAACTTACTGTAAGTTGTTTGTCTACTGTGCCAGTCATTGTAACGCTTTGATCCTGTGAAAAGTTTATTGCTGGCTGTCCGCTTTAATCTGCGTTTTTTACATTAACATTTCCTGCCAGAATGTCGATTATGCAGCTATGGGAGACCTTTTGTAGCTATGCCTGTCTGGTTTGTTGCCTGCGAAAAGGAGTCTGCGCCAGTTTGCTAAGCTTTAGCGATAACTAGCTATAACTTCACAACAACGGCTGATAGCGTAGAAAGCTGTAGTTAAGAGTGCATTCCGGTTACTTACATAACCATCATTTTGTCTTTTAATATTCAGTTGTGAAACCTTGCTTTATTTACTGCCAATAAGACTTAAATATTCTGACAAATGCTTTTGTGTGTTTGTTTGCTATTGTATAACTGCCTAGTCTCAACACTGTAGCAGGCAAGGTGTTATTCCAGAGCCAGGTGCTAAAGGTCTCTTTGGGGAAAGCGAGAACCACGCTGTTTGAGTCGAGGCAGTGTCGGCATCAAAACTGGAAGCTAAAACTGGGACACAGCATCCCTTTAAAACAATTATTAGCCCTTACTTTATGTTAATCAAAAAATACATTTTCTAAATTAGCAATACATTCACTCTTTGAAAACAATTTTTTACAGTATCAAACGTTGTTTTTTGCGTTTTAGCTAGTTGTTTGTTCTCCCCATCAAAGTTAGGGTCCATTATGCAGCTATGGGGATTCCTGGACGCAAAGACTTTGGGCTGCATTTAAATCAGCGTATATTGAAAATTGCAAAATAGTACCGTTTCAATGCCATTTTATCTCATTTCAATAATTGAAAACGTTCACAGAGTGCATGTTAGATATAACTGTTGATGTTTGTAGATAAAAGTTTGTAAAGCTCAGAAGTTCCAGAGCAGTTTGTCTTTCTGAAGCTAAAAGCATAGGCCTGTTTTTTCATTTTTTTTGAGTACTGAATTTAGCCCATTATTTCATTAGATGCGCTGTTAGATTGCATAGGGAGAGAAGGCGTGTCTTCAATTACCAATGGATCAATACTATGATTGAAAAACTTGCCTCAATCATTTTCCTTATTGACAACTAGACAGGACTAATTGCTGTAAAAATTAAAAAAAAAAGAGGATGCGTCTGTGCATTCACAAAAATTCCAGTTCTGGCAGCACTGCTGTACCCAAGCATCACTCCAGGTCAATAAAAAGTCTAATGATGTGGCACAAATTGACATTTAAAGGAGGACTATACTGACCTGCTGTGCTGGTTATTGTAGTTTTGACTTAATCTTTTAATTAACTCCAAAATCCGACCCTGTATCCACGGTCGATTTTTTTGTCCAATACATACCCCTGTTCTTTTTAAATGACCATTAATTACCAAGGAATTGCTGTTTCCAGGAGGTCGCCATTAACGCCACAAATTGTGGTGTATTTTCAGAGAACTCTTTTAGATCACAACGCTGTTTCTGTGGCTGCCACAACAATGCATTCATGTGCATGATGCATGGAGATGTCAAAATGTCTAATGAATACATGGATATCTAAATAAATTAGAACAATACCAACTTGTGCTCATTTAAAATTGTTTCATTGAAAACGAATCAATTGTTTGATTGCAAATTGAGCCAAGTAAATGGGAAGGGGTGAAAATTCAATTTTTATCTCATTTCAATAGGAAACGATGATTTTGAAGACCTTGATTTGCTTAGTTCAGCACACAGTTTGCCTGAATGTGTTTTTATTTTTTCATTATTACATTTTTCACCGCTGTTAGATTGCGAATCTTGTTCAATTATTAAATAAAAAATGTTTAAAATTTTCGGCACAGATTTGCCTGAAAAATAAAAAGGGTTGCCCCCAAATCTTTGGTGCATTTGTCCACTGCTTACACTTTTTGAAAATAATTTCTCTCTCACATTCCTTTCAGTGCCAATGCTAATAACTAAATAAAAAAACTTTGATTTAATGCTTTCATCACAACAATGTTTTGTAATGCTTTGTTTATATTTGTAGAATGTTTAAAAATGTGGCAAGGGCCATCTTAACATTAGTTTTATTTTTAAGAAATCTTTTTTAATAATATCAAGAAAATTTTCTTGCTCCAGAGGTGGAATTGGGGAAAGGTCTGCCCTATTTATTCAGATTACCAGTGACATTATTTCAATCTAGCACGGTAGCCTGGTTTGCAAATTGTCTGCTTCTATTCAATTATCTCTTGTAAATCATTATTGGCTTGATTTTTGGTTTTTTGATTGGTCAGTTGGCTGAATAAATGGCTTGATTACAAAAAGACTAGGCAAATGCTCATCAAACAATTGATTTCCTGCAAGGTGAGCTAATTAACAGGTGCCAAGGTGTATAAAAGCAGCTGTCCAGCCATTCACAAACAATTAGGCAGGGTCTTCAAATCGTGAACAAATCTTTCCTGATTGAAGCATTTCAAACGGCCTCTGATGTTAGTTCACCTCTAAATTAAAGTTGTGTCGGATAGAAAAAGGTAATAATCAAATGCTCCTTCGTCTGTCTGCCCCGACATCATTGAGGAAGCACCATATCTCGGTCATTCAACAATCTCAATGCAGGACCGCAGGACAATGGAAATTCATGGCGCTGACAGCCGCACTGACGCCACGATGAGGGACGCCATCTAAGATGGATCGAGGGTGAAAAAGTTTTCATCTACTGTTTTTGGTGAAAATGGCCTCCGTCCAAAGAGGAAAAGAACCATAGTTTGTAAAAAAGCGCATCTGTAAAATTTAAGAAATCACAAAATAAAGAAAACAAAGTTGGTTTTGGAGCAACATTTTGCCATGATATATTTTCAGAAATAATAACACCTGCAACTTTACCCAGCCATGATAGTCCTCCTTTAAGTCTAACAATAGTCCAGAATGTAAAATGTGGCGCGCTTTATGTTTAGAGTAACTGTTGAACAACTTAAGCTGTACATCAAGCAAGAATGGGAAAAAGTTCCACCTGAAAAGCTTCAAATTGGTCCCTCAGTTCCCAAACGTTGTGTGTCATTCACAAGGATAATTAACAAACAAAGGCCCCTTGCGCTTTTTGCAATGTGTTGCTGCCTTTAAATTCTAAGTTAATCATTATGTGCAAAAAAAAAAAAGTTACTCTTTGAACATTAAACATTTGTCTTTAATCAATTGAAATTTGAAAAGGAGAAATCATTGTATTCTGTTTTATCTACGCTATGAATAACTGGTTTTGGGTTTTGTACAATGCCTCGTATTACATGATCAGTGATGAGAGTCACACGAAGGCTGTCAGCATAATTAAACAGGATAATTCTGCACCGCGATGACCATAAACCATAATTGGATAGTTTGACGACGAGACAAACGTATTTATTCAACGCCCAAGCTTTATGCCTCAATACTGATGGCTCTTGAGTTTTAATCCAAAATTTGGACTGAAAGCTGGACATTTGTCTTCACTGTGAAACACAATGAGGAGTTGTGCATATGACCAAGTATTGCATCTGTTCTGAGCATTATTTCATTAGCCACTTAGCATAATTGCCCCAGTCATTTTTTTCTGTTTTTGCCAAATTGTGATATCAGCTGCCTGTTTTTGCGTGCAGCCTAAAAAATGCGTCTCTCCCCCCCCTTTTTTTCTCGAAACCTTAAAAATGTGAGAGGCAATTATGGTACGAGGCTATAATGATTGTTTAAATTAAAATTTGTTGATTCAGGAAACGAATTGAGTGAAAAGCAGGAAGCGGAATATTATTAACAAATTATGGCATCAGAGCATTGTGATAAAGCTTGGGCAATAAAAAGTTTATTGTGAAAACAAGTAAGAATTTATGGAGGACAGCAGTCATATCTCAAACTGTGTTTTGCTTGCAGTCCCTGGCAGGTTTCGAACAAACTTTAAAGGAAAACAATTTTACCCCAATGTGTCCAGCAACAATACGATAACTGAGAAGTCTTTGATTCTTTTTGAATTTGACCCCCAAACAAAAGAAAAAAATAATATGAAATTTGCACAGAGTCAGAACATTTAATTTTACGTAATGATGGACAAATGAACGGTTTGTCACATTTCACGCAGACTTATTGACCTTTCGAAACATGTTTATGAAGTTCCTTGCTTTTCCTCAGAGATCTACAGCACCTGGTTATTACGAACACCTTGCCAGCTACAATGTTTAGACTAAGCAGGTATACGATGGCAAACAGACACACAAACACATTTGACAGAAAATGTACGTTTTATTGGCAATAAGTAAAGCAAAAGTTTCACGATTGAAGATGAAAGGGGAAAAATGTTTGCTGTGTGACCTAGCCTACACAAATTTTGTACTTCTAACTTACAGCTTGCCGCATTACGCTCGTTGTCTGAAGTTAAGGTTAGTTAGCCAAGCCAGCATACTGCATCAAGCCAGACATGTATGGCTACCAGGTGATACCTAATGCAGGTTTAGCATGTACCTTCCTAATTTCATAAATTGCCATAATTTTGCTAGTCAGTAAGATTTAAGGTCATAGGTCCCGCTGGACCTGAAATCTTACCAACTAAGGAAATTAGGGCCATTTACGAAATTGGGAAGGTACATGCTAACGGACAGCCAGCAACGAAAGTTTCACAGTATCACAAGACACCGCAAACAAACAACTTGCTGTAAATACAACCAAAACAAAATCCGAATAACTTTGCTTTAGCCAAGCCTCAGCACCACATCTGTTTCCCGATCATTAACTATCGCAATCATAAATAAAATTTTCAAAGAACTAGTGTCCCTCAACCAAACTTTTGGTCTTTAAATTGTTTTCAATAATTCCAACCTCACCAGTGGTGCAAAATTTTAAGAGCAAAAGAAGGCTTTTTAAGAAATGTACCATTTCCATGCTGAGAAGCCGTATACCTACAGCCACAGAAGCTAACCGGAAAAACAAGTAGCCCACATCCGATTCTGAGCACCATACTGTGAGATAGGCCTATTGTAAGAAATTGGTCGCACTTCCTGTCTCCTAAGTGGGCGCGGTCGCAGGAGTTTTGTGCGCGCTGTAGGCTATTTGCAGAATGAATGCTGACCAGGTTATCCGTCGCATCTTGTTGTCAGAAGTGGTAGCTCAAGTAGGCGAGCAATTAAACGTTGGAATATGCAAGTGTCTATCTTATATCTGCATGTTGCGTGTATATTTCCTTTTACTTTGCTACATCAAGCATTTTACAACACAGCTAACAGCTGTACTCAGCACCACGAATATGAGTTGGCCGGCCAGCTACGGCATTCGCGAATGTTATTTGACATGAGCTTAAAAATTTGATTTCAACTTGCTAGCGTTTACTCTTGGAGTAGCTGTTAGGTTTTGAATCAGATAATGTTTAGCCATATTTGTACTTTTTTAATTTCAGTGGGACTCCCCAGTATAATAAAGCTAAATTAAATAATTCTTTTGTGTATTTGTATCATTTTGTTTTCAGCCAAAATACACTACATGGAGGGGCAGTTTCATCCAAAATACCTACATGGAGGGCAGAGAGCCCTCCCCCTAACAAGTTACAAGTCAATTAATCTAACCATAACTGTCCAAAGCTGTTAAAATGAGGTAAAAAATGATCCATAAAGCAAATATCCCGCATAGTTCCTCGACTTTAATAAGCAGCTATTGTAAAAAAAAAATTAAGTGATGAAGCGATTACCTGATTTCAGGCTTCCACTTCCAGCTCTTCTTTGACGTGTGCACACAATAGCAGCAAATGAGCGCGTGTGGAAGATGTGATTACGGCGCTGCTATTTCCTGGCAACAAGAAATACTATTTTCTGATTGGCTGATAGGTTGCTGATTCAAGCAGAGCAGTCTGCCTTCGCCTCATCCATTCATAGATTACTAATTTCTTTTATATACAGTCTATGTTACTAATGTGCGGCAAGTTTTATCACTTCTCAGCGTGAGAAATGTCACGGGCGGTGTCTAAACTTATTTAAATGCGTGTGTCTCACGCATTTTTGAGAGCCCTGGAAATGGTTTATTAATTTGAACATAATTGGAGGGTTAAAGCAAAGTTCTGATTGAATTTTTCATTCCAAATATTTTGTGTAGTGTTGTCCAACCTACCTGTATCACTTAGATGCTGTCTCGACCCTGTGGCACATCAAATCGGAAAGATTATCCCTCATGTCTGGGTGATTTTGGTTTACGCGAGTCATGCAGATTTGCGCATCAACATGCAGGTCATTTCACCACTTAAGCCAGCCTTCTTCAAGATTGATTGGACGGCCCTGAACACCTGCCCACTTTCACTTTTGTCCATTCCAGCTGGCGAAGACTTCCTGGATCCCGATTGTGCTACGTTTGGGCGTATTTCTTGAATAGAGTGATCCAGCGGTGTAATTTATCGCTCAGCACCCTTCTGCAGGGCCACTTTAGTAGTCCGTTTTGTGCTCGGCAACGGAAACTGTTTTTGTTCCCTCAATTGGTCTTGCAGCCTGGAACTCCTCTGCATTCATATTTGCAATCACACCAGCACGGTTTGCATTGCAAATCAAAATACTGGTCATGAGAAAGTCCCTCACTAGGACAAATTCCGTTTGCACCACTGGTCTGTTTAACACTGCCTCGCCCAGGGCTTTCACTGCCTTCACTGCTGCGGCACTGCTTTTAAATATTTGAATGTTTTCAGGTGTTATCAGTTTGGCAATGTTCTCATTCATTTTAAGTAGTGTTCTTTTTGGTTATCTTTTCGAAATGATGCAATCCAATTGGTTAGTGTATCTATCATTCCTATTATTTCAGTTTTTTGGTGTGGATCCAATTGTATCTGGTATTGGTACCAGTGTTCCAGGCTCATTAAATAGGAACGTATTGTCCCTGGCAGAAACTTTTTTTCTTTTACATAAGAGTTCAGGAATTTTTCTTTCACCACCTCTTCATTTAAAAATTTTTTGTCTCCAAGCAGCCCCAGGATGGTTTGAACTTGAGCTGCATGCTGTCTTGCAGATTTGGCTGCCTTTTTGCCCCCATCAGGTGAGAGTAGCCAGAACTCAAATTCAGTCAGACATAGATCCTCGTCATATGCCCCTTTTTTTTTCTCATGGCAAGTGGCGTCCGTCCATCCGTCTGTCAGTCAGTTTACTTCTCGTTTCCAGACGATAGCTGAAAAACTCCTTGGCCAAATGCTCTCATTTTCTCATTTCTGTCCTGCTGCGATAATCAATATGGCGCCACTGAAAACTCTGAGGGGTCCAAATGCGCTATTTTCCTACTTTTCTTCAGGTGCCTTGATGTTTGGGACTTCATGTTGAGGGCGCACTTTCGTCTTCTTGCAGCTTGGATTAATTTTTTGAACGTCTCACGACCTCTCTTAAGTTTGTTAATTTTTTGCAGATGTGCATACATGCCAACTCACTACGGCTTTTGGGCGTTTTTTTCAGAATGAACGCCCCCATCAATATTATGGCTATTGTCCCACCCTTTATTGACAACAATTTGTCCTGGCTAATTCTTGATGGTTTTCCTTCATTAACACGTTTTCCAATT